>WOVY01010948.1:0-188819 GCA_013436015.1 Rhipicephalus annulatus | reverse complement strand
TTGCGCGGGCTTTGCGCCTTTTCTGCCGTTCTCATGTCCCGACATGTCTGCCCTCCTCTGCTGTCTGCCGTGGTGGGAGAGCAGAGTGACGTTTAACTCCCTCACCGGAAGCGAATGTTGACTGTGGCGCCGCGCGCGGGGACTCGCGAGACGTTTTCGCACGCTGTGTCGGGAGCGGTGAGTACTCTCCGGGACAGCAAACGGTGAGCCACGCGAATCTTTTCCGTCCGTCGTCTCCCGTCGCGCGGGGGCTCGTCGGACTTCGCTGACGGCGCCTCGCACCCGAGGCGAATGCTCACCCTTTTGTTGCCCACTGCGTACTCACGGCCGAAGGGCGGTACGGTGTCCTAGTGCGTGGCCTCGCTACGCCGACCCGTCTCGCTTCGAAGCCAACGCGAGCGCCTTTGCCCTCGCTCGAGCAACCGGGCCTTTGTTCCGGTGTCTCTGTGGATCACCTTTACCGCGGAGACGTGCTCGTGGCACCCTGTGTAGTACTTTGTGCCCGTGGCGTGGATAAGCCTACTTGCTTTCCTGCCGCGCCTTTTTGCAACGGGCTGTACTGCGTTTGGTGTTGCCACATTAAAGTGTTGCGACTTGAGCAGTATCGGTTTTCCCGCCACGGCGACGGTTAACGCGTGCCCTGCGGCTCGCTAAGACCGGACCCACGCTGGTGGCCGTACTCCTTCGGGATACGTGTACACCCCACTGGCGCCCAACGCGGTATCAAAAGCTCTAGCTTTTGACTGCTCTTAAGTGCCAACCACTGGCACGCGTTCGCTCGCGTCTACGCGTCAAAAGCGTCAAATGCGCCTCTCGGCGTCGGCTTCGGAGGGGCATACGCGAGCAGGCGCGAGGGATCAAGCCGGGCTTGATATTCGCCTCGCGTACTTACGTCCCACGCGTACGCGGCGCCAACCAACCAGAGGCCGCGCGCCATCCAACCAGAGGCCGCGATGACTCCGAATGCTGTGCCTAATGGCCGCCGCTTCGAAGGCACAGCCGAGTGCTGAAAGCAAGCATGAAAATTACTCCAAACGTTCCTGAATGACCGCTTCGTAATCTAGAACGACAACGAAACGACGAACGACTGCGAGTGCTACCAGCGTGACGCGGTTTCGTGCCGAGTTCGAGCGACGCCGACAATCCACCAAATGCCGGCACCGGTCCCGAGTGCGATCGTCGGCCGAGCGAAAACATCGCACAGACTACTGGAGCATGTCGGTGTTCTTGTGCTTTGATTTGTGATTTTCTGTGCTAAAAATAAGTGTGAACAGACTTCGGAGGTTCGAAGCTTTGAGCGTGAGCCCTCGCCTACCGCGGAGGCAATTCAGAGCGGTGTCATCTGGATCCAGCGTAGGCCTCTACCGTCTAGTTCGTATGAACCAACACATGCGAGGAACATCGGCTGAGAAAGATCTACGGTAGTTTCCGTCGCAACATAGACACCGTATACGACGCCCAAAACATTGCGTAGTGCACACGGAGGAGTTTTTATCTACACTGTGTTTGTTTTCAACATCGGTATTCATCATCGCTGAAGGGAACCTCGCACTAGCCAGCACATTTTGGTGATGTGAAATCGTACGTACTTATATAAGTGTATTCGCGAATTGTATGACGCTGAAACATTCGTTGGCTTCGGTGCAAATCGTTTTCGTGTGTTGCCAAGCGTGCTCTGGTTGGTATCAGTGTGATGTGATTTCGTGACGGGTACCAGCGACGCTGACACATTCAGCTGTCAGCAATCTCATGTCCTTTCATATCCAAGATAGAAACTAGAGCGTGCGTTGCTGTGGTGATCGAAAAAGAAAGTTGCATGATTAAGTGCTGCTGGTATTGCCTGCTATTTCACTTCTCGCTTGTTCTGCTTCTCGGCCACGCTCAGTTGCACATACATTGTTTGGAGGCATTCTAACATACACATTCTTAGTTTATAGTTCATTCTGATACTCATAGCTGTAGGCATACGATGGTGCTTCTCTGTCGTTTTACAGTTCATTATAATATAACACGCGTTTTGTTTACAGCTAGACAGATAACTGAAAACCTTGTGAGAAGCCTGATTTGAAATTAGCTGCACGATGACACAATAGTAGGAAGAGAAGGTCACCACATGTATGCACAGAAAAAATGAAGGTGCACTAGTACTGTACTGCACTTTGTATAGAAGAAATGCAAAAAATACCTCATGTGACTTATGAGATCTTTCAGAACTGCGCATGTATTTATCTGTTCCTCTAGACTGTAATGAGCTGAAGATATTATTAGATGGTTTCAAACATTGAATCTTTGTATGTGTTTCCAAGGACTGCTTCATTTCTTTTCAGGTCTTTAGTATACACATTAACTTGGACTATATATGCATGCACTTAAGCACATTCAGTTAGGCTATGTTAAGAAACTTGCCAAAACTTCTGTATGGTGCTCTGGTGCAATCCTATGACCGGTATCTGTCCGATCAAAAATTTTGCGCATGCTTTATTGCATTCTAGGGTATTTTGGCTATTTATGACATGTGAAAGCCACAGTGCTTGGCTGCCGTCTCAAAACCAATTTCTGTCTCATCAAGAAGTGTCAGATGCACTTTGTAGATGTTAAAAGATATTGAAACTAGCAGCAAAGTGTAGAAACCTCCAACAGAGCACTGATCTGCAATGACAGTCCAGCCTACAAGTCATTTGTAGTGCTCTCCAACACGTTCAAATAAAGTTGTCGAACACTGGAATGATCTACTTGGCTTTGTTCGTGATACCAGTGTGTCTGACTTTTTGGAGGCACTTGTATCATATTAATGTTCTGTTTCTCTCATTTCTTATTGGGGTGCACTCAGGGGGTAGTGATATTTGTTTACGTTGACACACTTACTGTGATATCACTGTTTAAATGCTTTCATTTTGTATATATGTACACCACTTCTGCAGTAGCCTCACATTGGGCTGCCGTATTTGAAAATAAATAAATATACTATCTGAAAGTGTTCCACGCTGTGCTTTGTTCCAATCTGATCACTATCTGTTGCATCATGAAGTGTCAGGTGTGTTTTATTGCATTGGAGAACATTTTGACTGCCTTCCATACAGGGTTCAGTTCCAGTATTATGACCGATATCTGTGACTTCATGAAGAGTTGGGTACGGTTTGTCGTTTAACAGAATACTTTAACTATAGACAACATCCAGAAGTATTCCATACAGGGTTCAGTTGCAGTCCTATGCCCAATATCTGTCTTATCATGAGGTTTCAAGTACAGTTAATTGCATTAAAGCATGTTTTTACCACAAAAAATGCCCAAAGGCATTATATGTAATGCTTGGTTCCATTCCTATGACCAGTATCTGTTGTATCATTAAGAGCGAGGTGCGGTTCATTGCATTAGAGGATATTTCCGATACGCTTATCATTAGAAAGCCCTCTGCACAGTGTACAATTACAGTCTCATGACCTAAATCGTCACATCATGAAGAGTAGGTGTGGGTTGTTGCATTGGAGAACATTTTGGTTGCAGACAACATTCGAAAGCCTTCTATACAGGGTTCAGTTCGAATATTATGACCGATATCTGTGACTTCATGAACAGTTGGGTGCGGCTTGTCACTTTAGAGAATACTTTGACTAAAGACAACGTCCAGAAGTCTTTCATACAGGGTTCAGTTCCAATATTATGACCTATATCTGTGACTTCATAAACAGGTGTGTGTCGTTTGTCGTTTTAGAGAATACTTTGACTAAAGACAACGTTCAGAAGTCTTGCATTAGGGCTTCAGTTCTAATATTATGACCGATATCTGTGACTTCATAAACAGTTGGATGTCGTTTGTCGTTTTAGAGAATACATTGACTAAAGACAACGCCCAGAGGTCTTGCATTAAGGTTTCAGTTCTAATATTATGACCGATATCTGCGACTTAATAAACATTTAGATGTCGTTTGTCGTTTTAGAGAATACTTTGACTAAAGACAACGTTCAGAAGTCTTGCATTAGGGCTTCAGTTCTAATATTATGACCGATATCTGTGACTTCATAAACAGTTGGATGTCGTTTGTCGTTTTAGAGAATACTTTGACTAAAGACAACGTTCAGAAGTCTTGCATTAGGGCTTCAGTTCTAATATTATGACCGATATCTGTGACTTCATGAACAGTTGGATGTCGTTTGTCGTTTTAGAGAATACATTGACTAAAGACAACGCCCAGAGGTCTTGCATTAAGGTTTCAGTTCTAATATTATGACCGATATCTGCGACTTAATAAACATTTCGGTGTCGTTTGTCGTTTTAGAGAATACTTTGACTAAAGACAACGTTCAGAAGTCTTGCATTAGGGCTTCAGTTCTAATATTATGACCGATATCTGTGACTTCATAACAGTTGGATGTCGTTTGTCGTTTTAGAGAATACTTTGACTAAAGACAACGTTCAGAAGTCTTGCATTAGGGCTTCAGTTCCAATATTATGACCTATATCTGTGACTTAAACAGGTGGGTGTCGTTTGTCGTTTTAGAGAATACTTTGACTAAAGACAACGTCAAGAAGTCTTCTATCAAGGATTCAGTTCTAATACTATGACCGATATATGTGACTTCATGAACAGTTGGGTGTCGTTTTAGAGAATACTTTGACTAAAGACAACGTCCAGAAGTCTTCCATACAGGGTTCAGTTCCAATATTATGACCGCTATCTGTGACTTTATGAACAGTTGGGTGTCGTCTGTCGTTTTAGAGAATACTTTGACTAAAGACAACGTCCAGAAATCTTGCATTAAGGTTTCAGTACTAACATTATGGCCGATATCTGTGACTTCATGAACAGTTGGGTGTCGTCTGTCGTTTTAGAGAATACTTTGATTAAAGACAACGTCCAGCAGTCTTCCATAGAGGGTTCAGTTCCAATAATATGATGATATCTGTGACTTCATGAATAGTTGGGTGTCGTTTGTCGTTTAGAGAATACTTTGACTAAAGACAACGTCCAGAAGTCTTGCATTAAGGTTTCAGTTCTAATATTATGACCGATATCTGTGACTTCATGAACAGTTGGGTGTCATTTGTCGTTTTAGAGAATACTTTGACTAAAGACAACGCCCAGAAGTCTTGCTATAAGGTTTCAGTTCTAATATTATGACCGATATCTGTGACTTCATAAACAGTTGGATGTCGTTTGTCGTTTTAGAGAATACTTTGACTAAAGACAACGTTCAGAAGTCTTGCATTAGGGCTTCAGTTCTAATATTATGACCGATATCTGTGACTTCATAAACAGTTGGATGTCGTTTGTCGTTTTAGAGAATACATTGACTAAAGACAACGCCCAGAAGTCTTGCATTAAGGTTTCAGTTCTAATATTATGACCGATATCTGTGACTTCATAAACAGTTGGTGTCGTTTGTCGTTTTAGAGAATACTTTGACTAAAGACAACGTTCAGAAGTCTTGCATTAGGGCTTCAGTTCCAATATTATGACCATATCTGTGACTTCATAAACAGGTGGGTGTCGTTTGTCGTTTTAGAGAATACTTTGACTAAAGACAACGTCAAGAAGTCTTCTATCAGGATTCAGTTTAATACTATAACCGATATATGTGACTTCATGAACAGTTGGGTGTCGTTTTAGAGAATACTTTGACTAAAGACAACGTCCAGAAGTCTTCCATACAGGGTTCAGTTCCAATATTATGACCGCTATCTGTGACTTCATGAACAGTTGGGTGTCGTCTGTCGTTTTAGAGAATACTTTGACTAAAGACAACGTCCAGAAATCTTGCATTAAGGTTTCAGTACTAACATTATGGCCGATATCTGTGACTTCATGAACAGTGGGTGTCGTCTGTCGTTTTAGAGAATACTTTGATTAAAGACAACGTCCAGCAGTCTTCCATAGAGGGTTCAGTTCCAATAATATGATGATATCTGTGACTTCATGAATAGTTGGGTGTCGTTTGTCGTGTTAGAGAATACTTTGACTAAAGACAACGTCCAGAAGTCTTGCATTAAGGTTTCAGTTCTAATATATGACCGATATCTGTGACTTCATGAACAGTGGGTGTCATTTGTCGTTTTAGAGAATACTTTGACTAAAGACAACGCCCAGAAGTCTTGCTATAAGGTTTCAGTTCTAATATTATGACCGATATCTGTGACTTCATGAACAGTTGGGTGTCGTTTATCATTTTAGAGAATACTTTGACTAAGACAACGTTCAGAAGTCTTGCATGAGGGCTTCAGTTCTAATATTATGACCGATATCTGTGACTTCATAAACAGTTGGATGTCGTTGTCGTTTTAGAGAATACATTGACTAAAGACAACGCCCAGAGGTCTTGCATTAAGGTTTCAGTTCTAATATTATGACCGATATCTGCGACTTAATAAACATTTCGGTGTCGTTTGTCGTTTTAGAGAATACTTTGACTAAAGACAACGTTCAGAAGTCTTGCATTAGGGCTTCAGTTCTAATATTATGACCGATATCTGTGACTTCATAAACAGTTGATGTCGTTTGTCGTTTTAGAGAATACTTTGACTAAAGACAACGTTCAGAAGTCTTGCATTAGGGCTTCAGTTCCAATATTATGACCTATATCTGTGACTTATAAACAGGTGGGTGTCGTTTGTCGTTTTAGAGAATACTTTGACTAAAGACAACGTCAAGAAGTCTTCTATCAAGGATTCAGTTCTAATACTATGACCGATATATGTGACTTCATGAACAGTTGGGTGTCGTTTTAGAGAATACTTTGACTAAAGACAACGTCCAGAAGTCTTCCATACAGGGTTCAGTTCCAATATTATGACCGCTATCTGTGACTTCATGAACAGTTGGGTGTCATCTGTCGTTTTAGAGAATACTTTGACTAAAGACAACGTCCAGAAATCTTGCATTAAGGTTTCAGTACTAACATTATGGCCGATATCTGTGACTTCATGAACAGTTGGGTGTCGTCTGTCGTTTTAGAGAATACTTTGATTAAAGACAACGTCCAGCAGTCTTCCATAGAGGGTTCAGTTCCAATAATATGATGATATCTGTGACTTCATGAATAGTTGGGTGTCGTTTGTCGTGTTAGAGAATACTTTGACTAAAGACAACGTCCAGAAGTCTTGCATTAAGGTTTCAGTTCTAATATTATGACCGATATCTGTGACTTCATGAACAGTTGGGTGTCATTTGTCATTTTAGAGAATACTTTGACTAAAGACAACGCCCAGAAGTCTTGCTATAAGGTTTCAGTTCTAATATTATGACCGATATCTGTGACTTCATGAACAGTTGGGTGTCGTTTATCATTTTAGAGAATACTTTGACTAAAGAAAACATCCAGAAGTCATGCATTAGATTTCAGTTCTAAAATTATGACCGATATCTGTGACAGTTCAGTTGGGTGTCGTCTGTCGTTTTAGAGAATATTTAGACTAAAGACAACGTCTAGAAGTCTTGGATTAAGGTTTCAGTTTTAATATTATGACCGATATCTGTGACTTCATGAACAGTTGGGTGTCGTTTTAGGGAATACTTTGACTAAAGACAACGTCCAGAAGTCTTCCAATGCAAGGTTCACTTGCAATAATATGACCGATATCTGTCACATCATGAAGTGTCAGGCACAGTTAGTTGCATTAGAGCACATTTCGACTATGGAAAATGCCCGAAGGCATTCTACGCAGTATTTGGTTCCTATCTTATGGCCAATATCAGTTGTATCAATAAGAACCAGGTGCGCTTTGTTGCATTACAAGATATTTTGAACACGCACATCAGCCGAAAGCCTGCTACTCTGGCCTCAATTGTAGTCTTATGACTGACTTAAATCTGTCAGATCATGAAGTTGCAGGCATGACTATTAAGTTGACTGATATAAAATATGTTGGTAAATATACTGAAGGTACCAGCATATGCAAGATATTGTTAGTAACTTTGGTAGTGCAGGTATAGAAACCCGGTGGTTTGTAAACCTGATCAGGAGGGCAGCCACGCCTCATTCACCGCAGAGAGGAGGGGGGGGGGCGGGAGAGCTCAATGTCAACTCCATATATTAGCATAATAGGGAGGGGGTGCTAAGTTAGCCCTGGGGAGGGGCACTGGGACAAACTTTTGCCTCCCCCCCCTTCCTTAAGGAGAACCCTGCACACGCCTATTATGGACGTACAGCATGCTAGACGCGAATGTTCATTCGCGGGAGCGGCGCACGCACCGATGTTGATTTCTGGTACATACCGCTGTAGTTACTTTGGGCACTGAAATGTCAATTACTTCTAAAATAGTCTAAACTGTGGTGGTTGAAGCACTATCAAGTTGTTAACGTGCTCTCATATCCTCTAAAACATACATTCCCGCTCCAGTTGAGAACGTGCCGTTCTGTGCTGAACTTGGACAGTTCTAAGCCAAAAGATCAAGCAACATTGTGCATCGGCCTTGGACGCGTGGGCGTCAACGTGGTCGACGCGTGCCAGTAGTTGCACGCCCTTTTCCTCCACAGGCGCGACTAGACGCTTTTGACGCGTAGGCGCAAGCATACGCGTGCCAGTGGTTGGCACTTTAGCGAGTCAGTTCGCCTGCGCGATTCGGGCTCGTCGCAACATGGCTGCTTCGCGGGACTTTTGTCCGCTGTCCCTTTTAGCGGATGCCTCGTTGCACACGGAGGCCATTGCCTCTATTGACGGGAACCCTTCTGCACCCGTCCGTGTCGGCACCCCCTATTGCGGTGACGACACGAGGCGCCTAGCCGCTCCCTTTGGAGATGGCGCGTCGCTTCGGAATGGGCCTCTTGCCCTACCCGAACGTTACGCACAAGCGCCTCCGATTGCTAATGCGCCCTTCGGCATGCATGGCAGTTCGTCGGCACAGCGCTCGCAGTCGGTTCCCTGCGGAATCGACGGGGCCCTCGCCGACTTTTGCCCGCTATCAGCCGTGCAACCGACACTTCGAACGCACGCTGAGCAGGCGCCTGAATTGTCGATGGTAGCCGCACCAAGTGCGCCTTTGGTTCGACAACAGGCATATTCCACAAGGAGCTTATTTTGCTCTGGGAATGGCGCGCAGGGCGGTGGTCTGTTTGAAACCGCCCCACTGATCGAGCTGGGCGACTGCTCGCCTTCGCTCGACCGCGCCGCTAACGCACCAACTGTTTCCTACGAAGCTGGTGCGACGACGCAGACTTTGCTGCAAAACGCCGTGCAGATGATCCAAGCACTCTCGGGAGCTGTGCAAACGCTTTCGGCTGGTCCGAAAAGGGGTCACCCCTCTGTTATGTTGCCTTTGCCAACCTACAACGGATACGGTGATCAGCTCACCGCCCGAGATTACCTCGACTCTGTCACGTTATCAGAGAGCGATGGGTTTGGATGATAAGGTGGTGCTCGAACGTGTTGTTCCAGCTGCACTGACTGACACGGCGGCGAGATGGTATCGGCTTTCCGGTTACCGTGCAGCAAACCTCGAGGAATTTCGTGCGGTCTTTTTGCGCGAATTCATACCCGCTGACTACGAAAGTAGGATGCGGCGAGAGCTCGAGCTCCGTACACAAGCTCCTGACGAGTCTTTACAGGAGTATGTACGTGCGATGGATGAGCTTATTTCTATCGCTGAGCCTCGAACGAAGAACGCGTCGAACGGGTGATACGGCAGGCACATCCGACTTTTTCGGCATACCTGCGCGGCGGCCGCTTCAGTGACTTGAAAGCGTTGGCCGCCGAAGCGAACCGCATCCAAGGCGACATTCTCGCCGCGCGTGCCTATCGCCCGCCGCCGCCAGCCAGCAATGCCCTTGAGCCGCGCTGCGCTTGGAGAGGGGCCATGACCCTTCCCCAACGGCAAGAGTCTCTCGGCGCCGCCTTTGCGGCTGCAACCGGCTGTGCGTGGGAGTTGAGCGATCGCGCTCTTGACCCCTTTACGCATGAAAGGCGGGCAGCCTGTGCTGCTCCGCCTGAAACCTCCATACAGGGACGCTTTTCGACCCAACGTAATGTAGGAGGTGCGGCTCGCAGATACGTATCCTACGATAACGTAGCGAGCCGATCACGACAGCTCGAAGCTGCTCCGTTTGGGAATACAGACCGTGATGGAGTGCGCTGTTACCACTGCCGTGAAAGAGGGCACATAGCAAGGGAATGCACCGGATCCAGGCCTCCTGCGAGGCAGGGAAACGGGCTTCCGGGTCGTTCGTGAATGCACGAGCGATCCAACCTTTGCTCCTTCCCTCTGCGTGCAGGGCAAGCACTTTTCTTGCTGATACGCACGCGCCGTTCATTCCGGTCACCATTGCCGGCCGTGAATTTTCGGCTTTGCTGGACACGGGCGCTAGCGCCTCGTTGTTCGGCGAACAGGTGTTGTCCCACTTGCAGAAGCACTCGGTGCGCTTGCGGGACAGCCGAATGACATTCACCCTTGCGAAAGGCGTGGCCCATTCGGCAGGCGCTGCAAGGTTGACTGTCCGTTCGGGAGATCGAATGAGACGCTGCCGTCTTGTTCATCTTCCAGGGCTCAATGTTCCAGTGATTCTCGGTCGGGACTTTCTCCTTAAAACCGGTATCGTTGTGGACATTGCGAATGGCGGCTATTGTGATGGCCCATTTTGCCAACTCAAGCCGTTCATCAGCCCGCCGGCGCTTACCGTCGCCTTTGCGGCAGAAGCGTCGGAAACGTGCCCTGCGTAGAGTTCGGGGCCAAGCCCCCTCTCACAGTCCCCTTCGGGAACGAGAGGCGCGGCACGAACCGTGTCGTGCGCCAACTCCGGGGTCGTACCCTGGCGTTCCGCGCTCGTCGGCTCGAAACCCCTGTGTGGATCGACCGACACGACACGAAGAGGCACTACATCCTTTGGTCGCCTGCGCGACTCAGTTGGATGAAGCACGGAAGGCTCATCTGTCGACACTGTTACGTCAGTACGACGAGCTCTTCACCGATCAACCTGGCTGCACCGATTTTGTGAGCCATGTGATCGAAACTGGCGACGCGCTTCCTTTGAAGTGTAATCCCAGGCCCGTCAGTCTCGCCAAAAGGCAGATTATCGATGGGTTGCTAGATGACATGCTGGCGGCTGGCATTATTCGCCGCTCGTCTAGCTCCTGGGCGTCTCCAATTGTGCTGGTGCCTAAGAAAGATGGCAGTCATCGCCTGTGCGTCGACTATCGCTGTCCGAATGGAGTGACTCGTAAGGATGCCTATCCGCTCCCCACGATAAACTCCATCGTAGGTAACCTGGGTGATGCACGGTACTTTACCACGCTTGACGCCTCTAAAGGTTACCTACAGGTCCGGATGGGTAACCGTGACCAGTGTAAAACTGCGTTCACGTCCCACAGAGGGTTGTTCGAGTTTACTCGTATGCCCTTTGGTCTTTGCAATGCTCCTGCGACGTTTCAAAGACTCATGGACCGCGTCCTCGGGGAAGCAAAGTGGTCATACTGCATGTGCTACCTCGACGACATCGTGATTTATTCACGAACGTTCGAAGAGCACTTGGCCCATGTTGCCGATGTACTCGAGAGGGTGAGGACCGCCGGGATGACACTTAACCCCGCTAAGGTCCAATTAGCGCAGACCCGTGTTCAGTTGCTCGGGTTTACGCTGGGCGAAGGCTCCATAGAGCCGGATCGGGAGAAACTTCGAGCTATTCTCGAATTTCCCGTGCCCAAGGACGTACGTGGCCTTCGCCGCTTTCTCGGAATGGTCAAATTTTACCGTTTCTTCATTCCGTCCTGTGCCCGACTGCAGGCGCCCTTGAGCAAACTCTTGGGTAAGTCTGCCGAGTGGCAATGGGGACTTGAGCAGCAGGAGGCGTTTTGCCGACTGTCTAACGCCATAGCGGAGACAGCGCAGCTCAAGCTCCCCGACCTGACCAGACCGTTCGTTGTACAAACTGATGCGAGCGATCTGGGTTTAGGAGCTGTTCTCCTACAGGAATACGATGGCGTGTTGCAGCCGTTGGCCTTTGCCAGCCGCTCCTTGGTCTCTGCGGAGAAAAATTATTCCGTGACCGAAAAGGAGTGCCTCGCCATCGTGTTTGCACTGCGGAAGTTTGACGTCTATCTTGATGGGACGAAATTCGTAGTGCAAACGAATCACAGTGCGCTCAGCTGGCTGATGCGGCTCCGTGAGCCTGCCGGCAGGCTGGCACGCTGGGCTCTCCTGATACAGCACTATGACTTTTCGGTGCAGTATCGAAAGGGGAGCACCAACGTGGTAGCTGACGCGCTATCTCGTGCCTCACTGTCGGCCGAGGACCTTGATCCCGGTGCGACAGCCGCTAGCGGTGCCTTAGCACTTGCAAGCGTCAGGGGCGAAACAGCAGCTTCGCCGCCATTCGGCGTGAAGGGTGAGTCCCCATGCGCACAAACCTTGGCTGCTAACCAGGTAAGCGGCGCACCGCGAAGCGGCCGAGCGGGGGAGCTTTCCGAAGGCCACGAGGCCGAGAGCGAACCCGTAACGCTGACTCAAGCGGTTGTTGCTGCGGTCCTGAGTGGGCGCGATACCAGACTCACCCATTTTGGGAGAATGGGCATCGCTTTCAGCAGAGAAGAGCTTCTGAAGGCCCAGCAAAGTGACCCGTTTTGTCGCGAAATATGCGACGGTCTCAGAGAGATGGAGCGCCGTGACGCTGCTTGTCCTGCAGCGGGCGCGGATAACGACTGTCTCGACGAGACGGAGCGCCGTGACGCTGCTTGCCCTGCAGCGGGCGCGAATAGGGAGCTCGAACCAGCGTGTGTCGCTGAGTCCCCGGCAAATTCATATTTGCTGGACCATGATGGGTTCCTGCTGAAGTATATAGCCACTGACGACGAGTCCATAGACCCGTTTAAGGTGGTTATGCCCAAAAGTCTGAGAGCCGCACTGTTGCGATCCTCTCACGACGAACCCATGGCCGGTCACCTGAGTGGCTCGAAAGTTTTTGCAAAACTGAGCCACGTTGTGACTTGGCCCGGCATGAAGCGAGACATTTTTCGCTATTGCCGTTCTTGCCGCGTCTGTCAAACGGTGAAATCAAGGAGTGGCAAACCGCCCGGTCTGATGAAACCGATTGTCAGTGAGCGTCCGTGGCAAGTGGCCACCTGCGATCTAATGGGACCATTTCCCAGAAGTAAGCAGGGGTTCATTCACCTGATGGTAGTCGCTGATCACTTTTCGAAATGGGTGGAACTTTTCCCACTGACAGCGCGAGCGGTGCGCGAGTGACAGCGCGAGCGGTGCTTGAGAAGCTGCAGGAAGTGTTTTGCCGGTTCGGCTTCCCGGAAAGGCTCATCACTGACAATGCTTCGTATTTCACCGCTCGGGTGATTGGTGTCACGTGCCGTTCCCTCGGAATCGATCACTGCACCACTTCACCCTACCATCCCCAGTCCAATTTGACGGAGCGCGTCAATCGTACGCTCAAACCGATGTTGGCGGCCTTTGCCGAAAGTCAAAGGGACTGGGCAGACCATTTGAGTGAGCTCGCGTTCGCTATTCGAACATCCGAGAGTCGCTCAACTGGTTTCTCGCCCGCCTTCTTAAATTATGGAAGGGAGTTGGCAAATCCGGTGACCAGCGTCACTCAATGCCAGCTCGAGGACGAGGAGGCGCCGGCAGAATGCTCTGCTTACGCGTCGGCACTTCGGGACAGGCTTTGTCGAGCTTTCTGCAGAGCAAGGCAAAGTTTGGCGTCGGCCAGGGCTCAGCAGAAGGCCCAATATGACCGCAAGCATCGCGACCTAGTTTTTGAGGTGGGCGATCTTGTCCTGAAGCGCAACCACGCCCTTAGCGATGCCAGTAAGGGGTTCTCAACCTCGCTCGCTCCTAAATGGCTTGGTCCGTACCGAGTGGAGAAAGCTTGCACTCCACTCGCGTACTTGCTGAAAGATCCCCATACGGGAAAACTCAGCCGTGCCCATATCGCAGACCTGAAACCCTTTGTATCACGGTCTGACGAGCTCGCGCAAGAGCCCTGCGGCACTTCGCGCCAGCAACGAGGCACACCCGGAGCGGCGGACCGCATTCGGACCCCGCACCGGTATAATCTGAGGAAGCGGTCACCTTTGTGATTTCGCGCCGGACTTCTCCGCAACCGAAGGCCGTCAGTTTACTGTCTAGCCTCAGTATAGGTTAGCTTCTTTACAGCCTTTATCTCGTAAAGAAGTTGACCCCGCCCTGTCTGCTGCCAGTGTTTCTTTTTTTTTAAGGGTTCATGTGTATTCTATGTTTTTTTGTTTAATATTAAGTGTTATTTGTATTTTATGTTTTTTGCCAGATGTTTAGTGTCAGTTTGCTCTGCGTTTACTTTTTTTTTTCTCGTCTTCGTTTCGTCTACCGCGAAGGGAGCTGTGTGTGACCTTAAGTGTCGGTGCTTGCCGGGAGGGAGAGAGACGAAGGACGCTTTGCGCCTACGCTCGCGCAGCCGTCGGCGGTGTGTGTGCGTGCGTGTGTAAGTGCGTGACGCTTCAGTGCGAGCCCGCGAAGAGTGCGTCATGGCTTCCCCCCATCGACGCGGGCACTGGAGGTGCTGGGGCGCATTGACACACTGACGTCAGACCATCTGGCTGTGCTCTGCTCTCGGCTGTCGCCGAAGAAGCCCTGCTGCCTTTTCCCACCATGGCTCCTGCGCGAGGCCAGCTGAAAGCAGCTATATGCTGCCGGCCAACGCCAGGGCGCCTCGCAGCCAATTTTGGTTCGGCCTCCCTGACCACCGGAGAGGCCCGGCTTCCCGCAACGTCCAGCTCCGTCATCGAGCCAGAAATGCGGGGCCTCCGAACAACCGAAGCGGCTTTCGTCGGACTCGCGGCTTATCAAGAGCAGCAACAAGCCGTCAGTGAACCCCCTCCCGTACCTCTGACCTCGCACTCGGGCATCGCACCCAGCGGACACTGTCACGCCCTTTTCCGCCCCTCCGCGCAGTGGACGCTATCCCCCTTCAGCACCAGTACTTTGTGCCCGTGGCGTGGATAAGCCTACTTGCTTTCCTGCCGCGCCTTTTTGCAACGGGCTGTACTGCGTTTGGTGTTGCCACATTAAAGTGTTGCGACTTGAGCAGTATCGTGTTTCCCGCCACGGCGACGGTTAACGCGTGCCCTGCGGCTCGCTAAGACCGGACCCACGCTGGTGGCCGTATTCCTTCGGGATACGTGTACACCACAGCTTGCATTCATTTTTTTGGGCTGCCCGAATTTTCGGACAGTTTTTCGCTGCTTAGAGGGTCCGAAAAATCTGCAGTTCACTGTACTCCGTATGCCACATTTACCAAGCCCGTGGTTACGAACCCTGTCAAGCTTGGTCTAAGGCCTTTTTGTCTTCACCCACCAAGCTCCATCGATTGTCTTTGAAGCTGAAAATAAATCCTTATTGATTAATTGATTGATTGAGTGTAGTCCTGTTGACGAGCTGGCCTTGTCCATGTGCCAGTTCAGACTGCACAGTGCGCCGATGTATTTTTGACACTGGTAAAATTATGCTTTTTAAGTGGGCCGAATCACTTGCTTGTGCCTGCTTTGAGGTCTGCGTCAAAGAGTCATAGCGGTCCCACTGCCGTGTCTGCCACGTTTGGTGGTGTTGGACTGCTTTTTGGCTCCATTTTTTGTCGGCAGCCGCAGCCTCGGCTGCTGTTTCGATAGGGCAAGCCTCGATTGTTTTCGCACACTCGCTCTTGCAGGTGTCTCACTATATGGACTGCCGGTCTAAGAAGCAGCTGATAAACCGCTACCATCGATCCCTGCTTCCGAACATAAAGCGGGGCCGCTGGTCAGCGCAGGAAGATGTCATGCTGCTCGTCGCTGTGAAGCTGTACGGGGACGTTAGCTGGTCCAAGGTTAGCCGCTTGTTTCCCTTAATTTTGCTGTGGACCGGTGGGCACTGCCGGTTCGCTTGCCCTGTGTGTACTGTAGAATCTCAACGATACTGGCGATTCCATTCCTGCGCCAAATGAGATTTATTGTGCTCTCTTTCATAGCAATAATGGAAATAGTGCCAAAGTGCAGCTAAGTCTCGAGTTTGAGGCTAATCGCCTAGCCAAGCTGTGGAACAGCCGCACTAAAAAAAGGAAGTTTGTTCTTAGTGTATTGTGTACTGAACACTGTTATAAGTCGCTCTTGCCACAGTACACATGTGTAATGCAAAAAAACTCTCTGCTTAGGAGCAACAAGCTGTTGTGGGACACAGCAGGTCTTTTTTCTTTAATTATTCACGAGTGCAAGTGCTGCATAATAATAAGTACTACTGCGACCCCTAATGTCTAAAACATTTACATGTAATCATTCAGAGCTGATTGTGACATTGCTGTAACCCTGAGAAAGAAAAAACAACAAACGCTACACGAGTTTCTATGTTTCCCCTAGTCATATCTATGAGTTCTCTGATAATTCGCACAAAATCCTGGCGTCCTTTCGAGTTTTCACCATCGTGAACACACGGTTATGCTCTATCAAAACCCATCAGTTCACTGTTCTGAAGTGCACTCTTAATTAACCAGTGTCCTGGCCACCTTTCAGGTGGCAAGCATGGTGCCCGGTCGTACACACGGCCAGTGCAGGAATCGCTACATGGACAACTTTCACCAGCAGTTTGTCTCGGGGCCGTTCACTTCGGATGAGGACCGCACGCTGCTGCAGCTGGTGCAGAAGTACGGAGCTGGCCACTTGGCCATGGTGAGGGCGTTCATCAGTCTGCTACGCTTGCAGGGAAGCTGGCGAATCCGTGTAAAAATTGTTGCGATCAAAGTGAGTTTAACGTTAATCAAGCGGAAGTGCTGCAACTCCACTGTTGTCAAGGTCATTCATCACGTCGCAGTGACCTTAAGGAGCCAGAGTGCAACTGTGACCGGATCCGCTGTGGAGAGGCATTGCAGCCGCACTAGCTCCAAGCATTGCCACTGCAGTAACACATGACTAAGCGAAGTGGCTACTTTGCCGGCCGGCACTTTGTTGGCCTAGATGCTTAGTACAAGCGTTCACTGCCATTGGGTGTACGAGCATGGAATTATAATAATGACTTAAACTTCCTGGTTTAAAGCCGGTCACCCTCTACAGGGGCGCACTGTTATCGCGCCTGGCCTTTAACGGCCACGTAGTGGCAGTGTAGGATGTTTTAAATGATTTCATGCACTAAGTTTTTAAAGTGCACACTAGGGATAGGATATCCACATCGCGTTCAACTCTCAAAAACGAAGCTTAAGCATCCCCCCCCCCTTTTTTTTTCTGCAGTTTCGTTTCGAAGTTTTTAACAAATATTCTAGAAATATTAGACAAATATTTTATTCGATTAGCACTTGCACTTCAAAATCGCTTCACACCCCAAGTTTCGCGATTCGCAAAACTCCAAAAAATGTCTCGACAGCCACTGAACAAGCTTTACTGTATGCAAATGAATTCCATCTCACTGCACCCATCACCGGAACAGTCGGCTGGCAGCCATTCGCCAGGGTGTTCTGAATTGGGCAGTCCTTAGCCATTCAAAAAAAAAATGCAATTTTTTTATGGACGTTATTACAAAAGGGTGCTTTCAGGTCTCTGTGCATCCCGCAACAAAAAGAAAGGGAAGAAAGCATGACCTGTGAGATTTAAACGAAATGCAGAGCACTATTGGTGGGTACAGGATTAACGCAGGACAATATGGTGGCTTTGTATTGTATAGTAGCCCAGTATTTGTAGCTGCTGTGTTTGTATGGAGATTCAACATTATGTATCTGAATAGTTTCACGTTGTAGACGTGGGGTAGACACACGAATGCCACCTTTGAATGCAGCTTAGGTAGATATTTTATTAGCAGACGATAAAGTAGAGCCAAGCAGACGATGTCACAAGTTTGTCACATTGTAGAACAGTCTCTGTGAGACATTTTCGCAATACCGCTGCCTGTCTTTGCATTGCTTTGTGCTTGCCGTCCTCGAGTTTAAAGAAAACCTGAAGCGGCCCAAGAAATAGACTGTGGTGTGAAAGCAGCAGTGGCACCGGTTCTTCTGTAAACTTCGTTAAAGTTGGGTAGATTTGAGTGAAGTGCGGGTTTAAAGTTCTACTGATGTAGTTTATTGCTTGGATTAACTGTGTTTTGCGCATTGCCAAAGCTCGTAGTCGAGAAAGAAGCACGTAGTCGAGAATTCACCCGTAAAGCGCTGCAACAAGCCCCACTCAATTGGCTTTTGATGTGTAATAGTGCTTGCACAAATTTGTTTTATACATATCACTCCAATTTTAACCTATGTAATACCTTAATGTCCACTCTGTCATATACAATCTTCAGCTTAACCCATTCCTCGTATTTTGCATTAAAAAAAAAGAAACAAAGCTTTTCGTACAATTCACACCGCCACTAAACAGGCTGGTCTGAAAAATGGCAAAGTGTGTCACTTGTTGCTGGTGCCATAAAGAGGGAGCTTTTAAAGTACAGTTACAATTGCTCTGTTTCAATAACATGCAATTTAGGGTTAATAACTACAGTCGAACCCCTTTATAAGAGATACTGGTATAAGAGGCACCAGTGTGCCAATAGTAAAGTACGGGTTGATAAAAAAATGCATACATGGTACCCTGCTTATGAGAGACACCTCATATAAGAGACAAGAATTGCTGCCCGGAGCATGTCTCTTATATAGGGGTTTAACTGTATAAGGAATTGAGTGCTCTTAATGCACGCGAATGAATCTGCATCAATGAGAAGGAGTTCACAAGAGAGTACAGTGTATGTATTCAAAGTTGGTGGTATGGTCTTCACGCTGGCATGCTATCCCATACCACTTTAATGTATGTTACAGTCAACGTCCTATTTCGAACCTTCAAGGAACCGCGAAAATGTGTGGAAAATTGGGCAGTCTAGATAAACGAATGCATGTGAAAACGCACCTTTTTTGTAGGTATTTTTCGCTAACTGAGAAGGTGACAGAGGGAGTACAAGATTCCGATTGCAATCCAACCAATGCATCGTTTAGGTGGCTCTGAAAAAAGCCGTTCATAAATAAAAAAAAATCCGAGGTGGCTGGCGTTATCTCATAGGTCAGCACTTGGGGGCAAAGAAGTCTCCTATTTTCTTTTGCACGGCGTTCCGCTTGCCCGTGATCATGTCCGCCTCAATTTCAGTCAACGTTGTGTTGCCACTTTACACCGATGACAGTGTCATCAGTGCTCACGTCAACTCCGAACTCGTTGGCTGTGTAGGAGATGGCTCTTCGTTTTCAGTGTTAGTCATCAGAATCCTCCGTAACTTGAATGATTTTGTCATTGGTCAGGTCCGCACATAGCTCAAGGTCTTTGTCAGCGTCGGCGAAGCCCTCAAAGGTTAATCGACTAAAATCGACTTGCCGGCAGCGCGCAGATTGTCGAGGGAACATTCGCGGATGGTAGTTCGTCACACACGCTGTCCACTTGGGGCGAGACGGCCGTCTCGGCGTCGAGGCTGAAGCCCGCGTGGAAAGAACAGTTTCGCAGAGTCTCTTGGGTAACCGCCTTTTAAGATTCCGCTAGCATGCCGACGGCAGACCTGAGGTTAACAGCGTAGCTTTTCTCATCGTGAACCTACGAGGGAGCTCTGTGCGCTTCGAAGGCGCAGACAAAGACGAAGGAGCAGTTGGTGCCATCGCTGTAAACGGTGACTCTGCTTGACGAAAAGCGCAGCAGGAAACAGCTAGGAAGTTGGTAAATACTGAAGGTCAGGAAACGAGATCACTGAAGATAGCGCGCAGCAGCAAACGATCAACCGCAGACATGACCGCAAAGCTGACAAAACAACACGTGAGCGAACTGAGTGAGGTTTGGCTTGGCTAAGCTGTTAAGCTATGGCTGGCAACGGATTGACATGTGCGGGCGGTTTCGAGGTTAAGGCAGCCGCGGCGCAGTGCGGTGGTTGGCGACGCGAGGATATGAAAACTACCCAAATGGCGGCGTCTGTGGCGACTTTGCATCGGCGTTTAATAGTAAAAAGTCCGGGAAATCAGATGCCGAAGGCCATAAGCCTCCGAAATTTCTGACTTTTTAATACATTGACTCTATAGCGAACTTGGCGGTGCCACAGATGAGTCCGAGAAATCTAGCGTGTCCGGAATTTCAGGCGTCCGGGAAATCGGACGTCGGCTGTATTCTGTTCGACCTGCGTCTGTACATGTTTATTTTATTAGATCTCGGAAATACGACGCATGCACCTCCCCGTTGTCGGTCACTGTTTTCGCCTTCAAAGCCTCTCCACGTGACGCTTGTACAGGCGGCACAGGACATGTCCTGGCGTGCACCCAACGCGCTGCTGAAGCGCTACCGGCGACTGTGCGAGACCCTGCGCACCAAAGAGCCCACAGTGGCTGACCTGGAGCGCTCCCTGGCGGGACCCGTGGCTCGCATGACTGCGGTGCGATGTGCCCGTCTGAAAAGAATGGACAAGCGCATGGACCTGTACCGGCGCATCAGACGCCTCCTCAACACAGATGTCATGAAGCGTGCCGTCCTTTCACTGGTCAAGGTAGCCACGGCCATCTTTTTTGCCTGTTTGGAATGACGGAGATAGAATATAGTTGCCGCTGCACTAAAAAGCTCTCTCTGATCATTTGTGTCAAGCACTGCTCGCAAGTGCTCTTTTCTTTAGAGCTGTTTGCCGTGATTCCACTTTTGCGCAAAACTGTGCTAAGCTGCGCGAAATTGAGTTTACTGTGTCATCCTGATTATATCAATAGAGATTGTGCTGTACTGCACCGGAGTCTTGGGTTTGGTGAGTCGGCTATCACTGTCCATCGCACTGCCAGCTGCATCAAAAATGCAGCTTGACCTTGAAGCCACCAGTGTCGCTACCAATGATCGAGCATCATTCTCGATTGAGCCACGCCACCACGCACAGTGCCGATGCAGATTCAGTTGTGCCAGTCGGTTGACTGAAGCTACTTCAATACTTACAGTTAAACCTAGAGATAACGAAACTGATGCATTTTCCCCCCAAATTTGTTACACAGGTTTTCGTTATATGCAGTTTCAGTGCGAAATTTCGAAAAAAAAGATGCGCAAAAAAACAAAGTGAAAACGGAAGGCAGGCCTTTTATTTATTTGGCTATCAAGAACTGCATTATTATTGTGATAGAAATTATATGGATTTTCTCGGCGAATTTTCACTGTCATGTTCCATATAGAGTCCAAATCGATAGCATTCCCCTGCGCATCGCAAGTTGTACCCATGGGTAAAAGCGTGCGAGTGGGGGCCCAAAATGGATGCTGATATTTCGAGGAGCACCGTGCACCGCTTCTGCTCTGTGGGGTCCTTGTCCCCATGTTGTGAGGGGCACCGCCAAAGCACGTGTTCTAAATCGCATGTTCCCCCGCAGTTGCTTGGGTATAGATCGTACTTAAAAGCGAGATTCGGATAAGAAATAGTTGTAGCATTCTAAGAGACATTTCTCTGGCTAAACGGGGAGGGGGGTGATTGAATAACTGCGTATTGTTGAGGAGTTCGTTGTATGAAGGCTCACTATAGGCAGGTTTAAATGTACGTGTTGTCAGTTGAGTGTTGGTTATGTGGTGTTCACTGGATTTGACTGCATCATTCATTAGGTGCAGGACAGGCTCCGCAGGCGTAGGTTTTGACTGGCTCCATACGCGATTGTTGCATGTGCCCATGTGAAACAGCTGACTTTTCTTGGCAGAATGAGAATGTGAGCCGGGAGACGTGCATGAGGCTGTACCGCAAGATGCTGCAGTTTCAGCAGGGCACTCGCCCCCCGAAAAACGTTCAGAATGAAGGCCGTTCCCTGGACAAGGCCATCGCCAAGTATGCGCAGCCCCTTCATCGACCCATGCTGCCCAGCCTAGCTGCCTACGAGCACCAGGAGTGGCAAGCTGTGGCCAATGGTATGCATGACCTTCCACAGCACTCGTGTGACATTGGAGCATACGTGATGTTTCCAGCTTAGCATTGGTCACCTAAGAAGGTCGTTGTTTAGAAAGCACCGACTCTAAATTTCGAAGGCGAGATGAGTGAGCTGGATTTATGTGGAGACATACATATCTATCAGATATCACAGGCAAGTATAGCCATGTTTAAAATTAATTTTAAAGTGCATGCCACGCGACTGAGCGAGATGCAAAGTCCCTCGCAATGTTGAACATCATTCAAGAGTCGAAATTTGGCGCCGATTGTGCCAGCATACGCCAGTCTGATTGGCTGCACCAGCCTGCGCATAAATGGCAATTTCTGCAATACTTGTCGATTAGAAGTGTAAATTGCCAAATCTAGTCGATTATTCTGAGCAACACTGAGCATTAGCTACCCCGATGCGGCAACATCCAAATCCAGTGTAGTTCGATGGTTCCATCATGTTGTATTTCGGTTCATTCAAGAGGTTTGCTAGTCCTCGTCGCTGTTATCATCGTGGTTTCCTTGCAAATGTGTCTAGTAATACGGTGAAAGCTCTATAATTTGTACCATCTGGGAACACCTCTAAATTCGTAACCTCTCCAAATTCATTAACATCTCTAAGTTCATAACCGTCACGCACTCGCGCAAGCGAAGTTGCCAGCCGCGATAAGTGGGTCATAAGCTACTTACTGCAAATAAATAAATAATTAAATGAATAAAGAGGTGCCAAATTCGCATGTCTGTGTTATTTTAAGAGTGCAAGCTGCTTTACAGAACCAATAATGAACTCTTTTTCATAACCTGCAAGTGCGCTTCCTTGTACTGCACGCTGTCTCAACTAATTACGACAGCTGCCATGCCTCAAGCGGAGCTGAGCTCCTGCACTCGGCGACAACTTTCTGTGGCGGCACAGCCAAGGCTACGAAGCCCAAGCACGCCTTTTCTTGCTACGCTTCTGCTCGTAGTCCATGAACGCTTACTTTGGTATGCTGCGTAGCTTAATGGAAAATATAAAAAGAAGAGACGTGAATATTACAAGATTGTTCGAATTATTATTGCAAAGCATCACCCGTGTAGGTTTTTTGTTCTTTGCTATTTCTAGTTTTCTTGTTTTCTGGTGCCGTTTCACTTTTCCCTGCCTCGGTAAACAACATATGGCATTGCTTGGTTGCAGCAAGTTCACATCGAACATTGTGAACGAGCATCAGTGCGTGTTCATTGAGTGATCTGTATTCATCGAGCAGGGAGAAACGTAGACAGTAGTACGTCGTAAAATATTTTGTTTCCCGCACATGCAATCACCAAAAATTTGTGTGCTATTGATATCATCAGCGAAAGTTGTACTCGGATCGCTATAGCCGCCATGAAAGTGACACTGGGGACCTGCCAGTCTTCAACAACACCAGCTGCTTGGAAGAAAAAGTGCCCTTGGAAACTGTACGTAAAACGAATGACCCTATTCCTAAATTGCTTTACATACGTGGTCGGTGTTTCAGCTGGCTAATACTGTTGATACGATAACGCTGAAGATTGCGTACCGTAACACCGCTCCCGACTATGTCTACGGAGGTATTGTATTTACTCGCATAATCCTTGCACTTTTTTTGCCGAAAAATCGATGCTAAGTTGGGGGGTGCGAGAATTACGCGACGAGAACTTTTCACGAGAACGTACCGAGCAAAAAAAAAAAAAAAACGAACTGGCCGCAAATCGGGATTCTCACACCAGCAACTAACAGCAAGCTTTGAGAAGTACAAATTAAGAGTTACCTCAACAATAAAAGCAGAGGTTCAACACAAGGCAAGATTTATTTGAGACACAAAAAGTGCGAGCAAATAGTCGAGAATTAGAATACCATACGCAATGCTTGTGGGCATTGCGGGCGTAATGGTAGCGTTTGTCGCTCAACAGGAGCCCTCAAAAGGTAAGCGTAGGACGTCAGTATTGGGCTTATTGCTATTTAACAGAATCCTCCGCAGTTTCCTTCTGACGAAATAAAGTTTACCATCAATCCCAGTTTTAGGCCCACGGCAGGCCCAACGCGTCTTGGTGGCTTTCAGCTGTCGTCACCAGTAGCGATCACAAAACTCATAGACTCCGAAGGGCCTACCGGCGGCCCTGTTGCCGTCGTTTAGTGCCGTTGTCATCTATCACTTGCAACTTGAAGCAGCCGTGTAGCTTCAGTATTACACCATAATGTGCCAAGATTACCGACACAGCATACAAAACACCCCGCAACGCGCACTGGCCACTTCAGCTTGGCTTTGGTTGGATTGAATTTGCGTGCAATAGTATGCTTGATGCTTAAGAGATGGCGCCAAATAGCGCGCGCTATCATCATCAGTGGCTGGAACAAGCAGACGACATTATTGCAGCAGTTTTTGGGGGTGTGATAATTACTCGAGGAAAAAAGAAATCGTATTTTTCTTGGGCGATGTGGGGGGTGCGAGAATTATGCGAGTGCGAGGATTACGCGAGTAAATACGGTAGTCGTTACTAGCGCTATGCCTTGGTAACAGACGCGTTAATGTATATTACCCTGTTGACTGTGAAAAAAAAAACAGCGTTCTTTGCCGAGTAAAAATTGCGTTCCAATTTGAATTTACTAACATCAGACGCCCACTTATGACCAATCGGTGTCATGACTCCTGCTTCCTGTCGCTGCCTTTGCGCCCCTTAAAAAATATCATGAGCTTCTCCAGCATGTTTTTGCGTCTCTTGAAGAAGGAAAACAATGATGCCGACCAAGTATGCACTGCAATTTAGGAAATGATGTCTTGGCTTTGCGTTGTTCCTATCGCCCAGAACCTGCTCGGCCATACTTTTCTTTTTCTGAAATAAATCGCAACTCTCCAAGGAAGATTCGTGCTTTTTGCCTTTAAAAATGAACATTTTATTTATTTCCTCCCAAAAAAATGTAAGATTTTTTTATAGTGGTCGTGCGAAAAAGTGCATGTTGGATGCACTTGCGAAACTGAAACCGAAATTGCATGAAAACGGACTACTTAGCATAATAACACATGTGCAGAAGCTTCACCCACGTAGCTTTGGCTGTGCTGCCCCTGAAAGTTGTCCCCGAGTATAGTTGCGCATGCTTTTCAGGCCTGATTATATCTAGAAAAACGGGTCTGTAATTTCGGCGCCGTCGCACAATGAAACTGCACGTGAATACACTGTTTGTGTAAGTGACTAGCTGCGACTAGTTGAACTTACTGCATGGCAGGAAAGGAAGCTTTACAATTTTCATAGGGGTCTGTATAAAAAAATTTTTAGAACTCTTCATTTCCAAATTCACACACTATTGATGATTCGCCTCTCTAGTTTTCACGCATCTTAGGTCATCGTTTTAGCCAGAGCATCAGTCGCTGAATTTTTTTCTTTGTTTCATTTCTCAGGCTTTTCACGGCACTGGAACACTCAGTTACTAACATTTCTTGCTGTGTTGAACACTGGGTGTTTGGAAAGCTCAGAAGTGTGTTAACTGTTATTTTTCTAGGTTTTGAATGTTTAAAGAGAGTGTAATTGGAGAAGTACATTTTTTTTTCTTCAGTCATCCCCAATAAGGTAATGGAAGATTTATAACTATTGTTTTCCGAAAGCTAGAACCATAAACTGCTCAACATACATAGAATCCAGGGACATTTAATACAAGATCTGTGCTGCCACTTCAATAAGAATCAGATCCTTATATGTTTTCATTAATTATTAACTTTCAGAAATTTAATGGTACAATGTATTTAAAAGCTTAACTCATATTTGGTATCAGTGCAACAAAATCTGTGCATGAAAAGTTCGAGTCAGTATAGGTCCCATTGAATTAATAGTTTGTGCTTCACACGCTCCTTGATAGAACTAGTTAACAGTGAAATCTTGTGCAAGGACATGGCGATACCAAAAACACTTATTTCATGAATGGCATTTGCTATTGGTTTGGTTGGTCTTTTTATGTTCACCACGTAAGTACCGTGCTATGAGAGGCGCTCGGGTTATGCAGTGCAACTTTTTTGGGACCTCAGTGTAAATTCTTTATCATTTAGAAGAGACTTGACCTACATGCACTCACAGAACACAGCACGAAATTTAGATATGGTGCTTTGACCTTGATTTTCTCCTCTAATAGTAGACTTATTGATGGTAAGGTTGACATTAGAGTTCCCAGAGAACGCTTGATTAATCTAAACCAATTTATTGTTTCACTTTGGTTTGTGGGGGTAAAATGGAACCTGCTCGCACAAAGTAGGGTGACCTGTAAATTATTGGGATAGCCCTTCAGTCTGTAGGGGATGCTAGATATAAAAACAGGCTGACGATGATTACGGGTGGTGCGCTCAACGTTTGGTGTGCGTGGCTTTTGTCTTCCTCCTCAGTGCTGCACGACCTCCACGGCTTGCCGAGACCACCTTCGAAACCAGAAGTTGAGGAAGTGGGCACCGTGCCCATCTTCGAAAACTTCTTCTCCGAAGAGGTGCTTGGCGTGCCGGATGCATTTGAGCCTAGAAAAGGCTGCCTCCTGCTTCCGCTGCTGCCGCCCAACGAGGTACGGTTAGGCCACGATGTTTTGCTTGAAACGATGGCTAGAGGAATAGAAATTCCTTACAGCTCGAAAAATAATGAAATAAAATTGGGAAAGTTATAATATGGTTTAATTACTTTATTATAATGTAAATTAGTTCTTGAGCTGGCGGTGTGAAGAAAAGTGCATGAAAAAGGGAAATTGTCATTTGTCATTTAAGTGTATTTTGATACATATTGAATGCCTATGAAGTTTCATATGTACTTTTGTACACATGGCATTCACATGTGTTAAATGCAGATTTCATGCAAATCATATGAATGGTTATTCATATGGACTTCTCAGTTAGAAAACTCACAAGGTTGGTCTTGTGACCTTGGGTGGAACAGCTGTGCCACGGTGCGCCAAACTTGCTTACCTGTGCCTTCTTGGGCCGAGCCACCCCTGCTCTGCCAAACTTGCCTATCAGCGCTTTACTGCACCGCAGCACCAGAATTTAGCCGCAAAGTATGAAAGCCATCAAGCGCCGTGTCCGGAAACATGGCTGAAACGTAGTCTTTTCTGTTTAATCGTAATGGCTATAGTTTCGGTTTCGTGAACGCTGTGATCGCTCCAGGCGCAGCTGTGAACTTTAATCCCATGGGCATGGTTGTGATCGCTGTGTGTGCGCGATCTTGGCAGGCATCAGCGGGAGTGGCTTGTAGACCCTTGTGCATGCTGGGATCTCAACGCAAGCACACTGCGAGGAGAGCATCACTCCCTGGCAGGGCTGTGTTCTCTTACACCAGCATTTTTATAGCGTTATGCGATATCAGATTTAGAAGAGTTGGCTGCCAGCCTTACAATTTGTTGCTGTCCCATTCATTGCTTCGCCATTCCAGTGAAGCTGTCTTTCTTTCATAACTTTACGGCAGTGTTTGGAAATGAAATAAACGATGGAAGTAACGGTGCTGGAAAAATTAAGGCTGGTGTCAGTTTCCGGGAACAGCTTGAGGATGCTCTGCAGACCGTACTTTTTATTTTTCAAGATATCTGGATGAAACTTTCAGGGCATGTTGGCTACACTAAAACTAGATCGAGGAACTGAATAGTTTCTCGCAGCTGTGTTCTTTAGTTCCGGAGTTATGGATGTCTAACTGGGTTGTTCACCAGGGTACTTGAGGAAGAGTATTGAGAAAGCTCAGGACATAGTAGAAAGCTCAAATTTATTGTGGTCATTTTTTGATAGATATCCCAGGATACTACAAAGCCGTTTCTTTTTTAATTTTCTCTCCAATAAATATTCATGCGACTTTGAATAAAGTGTAACTAGTAATTACCAGGTTCATCAAAACTGTAATGTTATTAATTAACGACACCAATTTTCAGACAAAGAAGCTGCTTGTACTCTGGAAAAGTCATTCAGAAACAGGATAAAAACAAAAAGCACACAAATTTGATGAGCGGTCTTTGAGTTTCAGCTTTCCTCAGCACCACAACCAGCAAAAAAATCCATTCTGAGAAAACTGGCCTAGAAAGTTTGACACTTGCATTTTCTTCAGAAAGCTTCAACAGAATAGCTAGAAGTATTTGGACTCTTTTCTTCTATTGCCTCGTCTACATCTTTTGGTGTCATTGGTAATTTATTTTTAGGCATAAAGCGTCGAAGTGCTTGGTGCGGCAATCTCGGAAACACTTGGTGTCATACTCAATACAGTCGCCCACCTATTTTTCGGGCCTGGGGGGGACCGAAAAAAGTCCAAAAAAATCGAACAGTCCGAGAAATTCGTTTTTGTCAAAAATATGAACTTTATTCCATCAGGCAGGCTTAGAAAAGTCCATTATTCTGCCTTGCCCATACTACGCTTGGAAGCAATTTGGTTCGCCCGTATTTGGGCCAAGGTGACATCGTCACCGTAAATGCTCGACAAAAGCGTCATTGCCGTGGCGATCTCCGCTGCCGACAGCTGCGGGCGATCGTCATCATCCTCCGAACCGCTCTCCGACTGCGGTACAACCTGGCAGAGAATTTCTTTGTCTGTGGGCTCTGGGCAAGAAATAGTCATCGTCCCCATGAGTGAAGTCTTTATACAGGGAGCTTTGCAATAACGTTTGCGGGCGTTGCGGGTATAGCGGATGCATTATGAGCTTCAGAATAGTGTTTGCTCCCCCTAGGGAAAAATTTAGGGACTTTCGCTTCGACCGTAAACTCAAATGCACAGAAGCTACAGACATCATTTTGCGGACCTCGCGGGCTGTTATCCCTGCACGCTATTTCGGATTTTCTGCGGGCGGGCCGCGATTGGCGACTCGCGTTACGACAAATGCACAGTGGCAGCGACCGCACCGCAAGGGCTCGCGACGCGCTATTTTGAAGCTCCCTAATGTCATTGTGGCAGGCACATTCACTTCGCCACTGCGCAGCTCCGCTTCTTCCCTGTGCGGTGCGATGACAACAGTGCTGACCACAATGGCTGACCGAAGACGAAAAAATGTCCCGTGCCGCGTATTCTAAAGCAGACACGGCTTCCGAAACTTGAAATATGACATTTGCTTACCAATCTTGGTGGCAGAAAAGCCATTTTAAAATTAAGCCACTAAGCTTAGTCAAGCCGGCTGAAAACCCAACATGGCGGCGTCCATACAAGTTCGCAGTGTAGCCCAAAACAAGCGATTTAGTCCGAAAAATCGGGCGTAAAAATGCATTAACCCTTAGGGAACCCTGACAGTGCACTTTTGAAGTAGAAATATCTAAAAAGTTCGAAAATTCGGTCGGCGACTGTAGCACTGATTCGGAGCACGTACCAAGTCCCGCAATCTCTGAAGCACTCGGTGCAATCGGGACTTCAGCCTTACTCAATGTGTAGTATTCTTAACTGGCGACTGCTGAAAGCACTGTTCCGCCGCTGCAAGCATCTACGCAGTCGGCAGTCGCAGCAGAATAGTGGCATCGCGACGTTGCACAAACCGCATAGTGTGCCTCCATGCAAAAGACCTGCACCATCTTCGGCATCGTTACCGGCATCGCATGCAACAACTAACCTTTCGCTCTTGAGCACACGGCATTAGCCACTGAGCCATGAAAGCACATGTCCCTCAACCCTTACACCACTTATCATTCTGGTGCTGATCTCGTGGGAAACGGCGTATTTTCAGTGTCATCGGCGAAATGGCAGAAAGGAAACACTCGGCGCCCTGTTCGTCGCAACGCGGTGGCACAAGCTCATTTCCTATGCGTAAGTTGCCCATCTGGGAGGAGGGGTGGGTGGGAGGTAGATGTTTGTGTGTGCGCACGCTCATCTCGCTGTGGAGGAAAATCGTACACCTTGGACTTTCACCAGGACAATTGTGTTGTAGTTATCGGGTGCACAAAGGTCACTTCACTCGCTGCACAGTGCCCATTTGCAAAAATATAGAGCTTTTCAGACACAGCGAAGTAATAACAATGACACTTTTTATGTCGAACTCATCTGTACTTATGAATGTGTGCATCATTTCTGCGTGAGCGGGGCACTGCACGTTTTGATCTGCTTACCATTCTTCGAGTGACATTTTAGTTTGTTGCTATAGTAAAACCCCGCTAATTCGGACTTCACGAGACCGGAGAGAGTGTCCGAGTGAACTGAGGGTACGAATTATCGCGAGTACGAGCAAAATACTTCAAAAATGTCTCCTACACCATCAAACTTCTATTTCTTAAAAAAAGTTTGTGATCGCGGTTTGCTTCATGGATGCAATGTGCGACGAAGTCACAATTTTGCAAAGTTCTTGCAGGTGGGTTAGTCCGCACACAGTGTTTGAGGAAAGCATGCATATGTCCTCCAAAACGGCCAACGCATGCGCAGCCTCCGTCATTGTGTGGCGTGGACGCGTGTCTGCATCACTTACGTCCTCGTCAGCCGGTTCCCCTTCGCCGTCCAGGACTTCGGCGACGATATCGCTGTCGGTCACTGTGCCAGCTACGGCAACATCGCTGTCAATTGCGAAATAATCGCCAAGGAGCACATCAGCTGGCATGATGCTCACATAGCGGCCGTCTTGCTCTTCGCCGGTTTCCTCATCAGCCACCACACCCGGATCCGCAGCGCCGTGCACAAAGTCGCTATTCTTAAAGCAGTTTGCGACTACTATAGGCGGTGTGTTGTTCCACAGGCATGTCAGCATGTGGATTGCGCTTAGCATGCTTACTTCGTACTGCTTGCTTGAGTCCATGCAGAGCAACATCCGCTCGAGTACCTGCCGTTAATAGCGGCTTTTCATGAACTGTATAATTCCCTGGTACCATCGGCGGCAGGGAAGCCGTTGTGTTCGGAGGCAGGAATAGCAGTTCAATGCTTTCGAGGCCGGACACCTTCGTGTGCGCATTACAGCTGTCTAACTTGAACAACACCTTCCGAGACTTGGCCACAGAGTGGCGGTCGAGCTGACGCAGCCAAGCTTGAAAAAGTTCGGCAGTCATCCAAGCCTTTTTGTTGAACCGGCAGTCGACAAGCAGCTGCTTAATATTCTTAAAACATCTTGGCTTCGCGGGCTTCCCGATCAACAACAGCGGCAGCAGCTCTGTGCCGGTCATGTTGGCAGCCAGAAGAACTGTCACGTGCTCTTTACTTAATTTTCCACCGATGCACGAGTCCACCATAAGGGGGGACGCGGCCTTTGAAAACCGAAAAATCGCGAAAAAGTCGATTTTTGGCAAACCACATATTCGGGCAGTATGTGTCATAAACCACCTTTTCTGTAAATATCAACGTCTAATTCGTCGCGAAACCATTTGAAATAAAGTTTAGAACATGCCGCGGCGGCCCTCGAGCGGCGTGCGAGCGCTCAAAATACCCCAACTTGGCGTGATCGCAGTTTCTCGACCGCTCGACGGAGCGCCGCCATTTTGGTGTTGTTTTGTTTGTGAATTCTTGCTCTTTCTTTACCCGCCACCTGCGTCGCCGGCGGCAGCGCAGGAGAGGAGCAAGCCGCTCATGATTGGAGGGCTCGCGAGAGCTTTCAAGTTTACCGCGGCTGAGGCGCGCAGCTGGGATTGGGCGAAGCGCGCGCTCCCCAAGGATGCGGGCGAGCCCGCGACTGCCATTGGCTGCTGCGCGCGATGACGTAGCGCTCTTGCGCATAATGCGGCCGATGCGGCCGCTCGTCTGCTGCTCCTCCGTCCGGCGTCTTTGTGTTCCGCTCGCTTCCGTGTATCGTTGCAGCCGTTCGCATACTCTCCACGTTTCAACTGTCTTCGAAACGATTTTCAACCGTCTTTACGAGACGATTTTCAACCGTCTATACGACACCGTTGTTGTGTTCGCTGGCGATGCGCCCAACGAAAAAGAAGACGCTACAATCGTTCGGTGCAAGGAAGCGAGCTATGAAGCTTGTCCGCGCGGCGAGGCTCTCCGCTCGCACGTGCGCCGACGGTGATCGCGCCGACGGTACCTGTGGGGCAGCTTCTGCTGCTTCATCTACGCAAGAGAGTGGTCGCATCGACGCGCCTAGCAACGGGACTCCTGCTCCGCCGGTGCAAGAATTTGTCGTTACAAGTGCGCCTGGTGTCTCGTGGTCATCGACAGTGGCTTGCGCATCTTCTCTTTCATCGGCCTCGAGTGCGATCGCGTCGTCAACTGTGCATTTGCGAACAAGTTTCCTGACGTGCGAGGAGAAAGAAGCGGCGGATCAACAACGCGCTGCTGTGCAAAGAAAACTTGGCGCTATGCCAGCGACGGAGCGGAAATTTCAGGCAATGGAGTGCGATCATGAAGCTGCCACCGCTACAAGTGAAAGCGAAAAATTTTTCCTTGTGCAAATGGATGCCCTAGACGACCTGCTATCTCGGACCCCGTGCCACCTGGTGCACCGCGATTGGGATGAAGGTACGAGGAGGCACCCAACTTGGACTTGCTGCAAAGCTTGAGCTAGTATGCTTGCATTGTGGAGTAGTTTCAAGCTCATGGAGTTCATCTCGTCAGGAATGACACAAAGGCCTTTGATGTGCATGTAAGAGCCATTATGGCAACAAAACAAATAGGCAAGGGACAAACAGCTCTCAACGACTTTTGGGCAGCGATGAACGTGTCCCATCGTGGCCTCCATCACAAGACCTTTCAGAAGCACCTGAAGAAATTCAGGGAACTGCAGACACAATGCATAGAAAATTTCTATGCAGAATCTGCTTCTGCTGTAAAAGCCACTTACAAAGAAATGGATCAATATTTCACCAGGGATATAACAGTTTGTTATGATGGAACATGGCACAAGCGTGGGCACACATCCCATATTGGAGTCGGGGCAATTATCGAATACCATACGGGCCTTATCTTGGACGCCGTTGTTCTGTCTAATCAGTGCCTTGGTTGCCAAGTAGGGTCAAAGCCTGGAGACGCAGACTATGCATGCTGGCTGGAGAATCATGTGTGCCAGAAAAACACCGACTCTAAATCAGGGAGAATGGAGGTTGAGGCAGCTATCATCCTCTTTTCACGCTCACTGTCGAAGCACAACCTCCGTACACAACGCTCGTGTCTGATGGAGATAGTGCCACCTTCTCTGCCCTTGTACAAGAAAATGTTTATGGACTGGTCCCCATTTCAAAAGAGGAATGCCTGAACCACGTTCAGAAGAGGATGGGGACTGCACTTCGCAACCTTGTGCAGAAAAGTGACAAGGCTTTGGGAGGGAAGGGCAGGCTGACAAAGGCCCTCATCGACAAGTTGACAGATTATTATGGCTGGGCCCTACGGAACAATTCCGATGATGTGGCTGCAATGCGGCGGGCAGTGATGGCATCGTACCACCATGTGACGTCGACGGATGAGGAGCCGCACCACGACTTGTGCCCAGAGGGTGCAGACTCCTGATGTCGTCACAATGCCAGCAAGATTACCGGTGTTCCACCTCCGAAGCATTCGTACAAGCTGCCACGCTATGTTGCAGATGCACTTCTACCCATTTATGAGAGGCTCTCACAAGCTTCTCTTCTGCAACGCTGCCTGGGAGCAAAGACGCAGAATGCATCGGAGTCCTTTCACTCTGTGCTGTGGTCCCTCATGCCCAAAGAGCAGCATGCGTCACTGATTGCTGTGGAGACAGCACTGCATGATGCAGTGCTAAGATACAATGCTGGCTGCTACAGGGCCACCCAAGAGCTAGCTTCATCAGTGGGGCTAACACCTGGCCACCTGGCCATTCAACGGGCAGCCGAGAAAGATTCTCTGTGCTTGAAAAAGGCTAAGAAGCGATCCCTAGAGAAGATGGAAAGGCGGCAAAGAAAGAGAGTGCCAAAGGACACCTCCAGTTACACTGCAGGTTCATTTTAGAACTGCCTATGTGCTTAAAACTTTCAAACGTCGTTTTCTCAAAATGACTTTTTTGGCTAGTGAGGGTGCTTATTCCAGCCATATCTCTGGAACCACTCATTGGATTTCCATAAGTCTTTTTTTATTATGTACATGAATAAATTTCTGAGGGCGTGACAAGCCCATTTTTTCAATATATTGTGTGTGTTATTTATTATATTTAATCAAAATTTGATTGATAATATCCTAATCACAAACACAAAGTTTGATGGTCTGCTAAAACTTTTCAGCAAGGAAATTCAAAAAAAGGGCTCTGTTACCCCCTGGAGTATCAATCTGGGAATCATCATAGTTAATTTCACAGTTCGAGCACCTTTTGAAAGTTCTCCAGGCCTGGAATAAGAGAACCATGTGCACTACCCTGATATTCTGCTGTAACTTGAAAACCAGTGAACATAACTTGATGAAATTTTGTAGTTCTTCTAATGCTTTTGCTATAAGTCTATCCTGAAAATTTCATTAATATATCTCAATAAACAAAAAAGTTGGTATCCGATGGTAGCCTCCCCCCTTAAACGCGATTGTCTTGTCAGGCGGAGCCTTATAAAACAGCGCTGTCTCATAAGCGTTTAGAATGTTGCTCGGCTCGTACGTAGAAAGGCGCGCGGATAGTGCAGATCACCAATCCTGCACAACACTTTCGACAACTGCACCTCTTTCACCGCACACGTTGCGGAACACCAGCCCATGTCGCTTCTTGGAGCTGTCGAACTAGCCTTCCGACGCTCTGAAGGAGTCAATGTTTATGGTCACCACGCACTTCCCTGCTTGTGCGCAAATGAAGGGGCCAGGCCGCTCAAGGGCAAACGCGCATCGCGCGCAATGGCAATCCAGCGCAACATCGCTTCTTCTAATTTGGGACGCGCTGCCGTTCGAAGCCTTTTGCTTTGGTCGCCAAACATGTCCCTGTCATACCCTTGCATAATCTGCTCTTCGTTCTTCACGTAAGTGCTCAGCGTGCTTTTCTTCACATTGAACTTTTCCATCACTTCTTTTCGAGATGCTCCCGCTTGCAACGCCTGCACTATTTTCACCTTTGCAGCCAAATCCTTTGCTTCGTACTTAGCCCTTTTTGCTGCGGCAGTTAGGGCGGTTGGGGCCGCAGTAGACGGAGGGGAAGCCATCCTGGCGTTGCTCGCGCGGTGATCACGCGCTGCGTGCACGAAGTAGACAACACAAACACACACACACAAAAAAAAAAAGAATGCACGGTGATAAAAATGAAATAAAAACTGGCGAATTTTTCAAAAAACAGCAAACAGTAAGACTGTAAATCGCACTGATCACTTACAGATAAATAATTTAAGGTGGGACGCGGCTTTGGGATCGCGAAAAATGGCAAAAAAAATCTATTTTTTGAAACTCAAGTTTTCAGTTTCTAGAACCCTTTTTCTATCTGGTTCCAAAATATCTACACTGAAAACTGTGCAGAAGTGCTCGCGGCGACGTGCTTCTTCGCAAGCAACGAAGCTGTAAGTGGCGGCACGATCTGATTACTACGAGTGGCCGCACCGGATGCACGATCAGATTACTACGAGCGGGCGCGCGGCGGTCTACGAGTGCGGCGCGTCATCGGAGTCGGCTTTAGGCCTAACTCCGCTGACAGCGAGACTGCGGGCAGGAACGACGCGCAAGCGCACTCTTGGTGACGTGCTTCTTCGCAAGGAATGTACCACATCACTCGCGAGCTCCTCTGATTATTGTACGGGCATTTTACGCATCGGCAGCGGACAACACAGTCAAGCTCGTCGCCCTCCCCCTCCCCCTTCACTGCCAAGGATCGCTCGGAACAGCGGCTAGCAGTTTCGCGCGTCGTCATTCGAAAATGCGATGCCAAGTGCAGTGCGTGCCGATTTTTTGTCTTCGTAGTTACACATTTCGCGCATCGTCATCGAACGCCGCCGGCAAGTGCATTACGCGCCGGCTGCACTGTCCACGCGGCCGCGCACCCCACGGTCATGTGGAGTGCCGTCAGTAAGCTTTTGTGATGCGATTCAGACGTGCTTGGAGCCGTGCTTGATATCGCCACGAACGTCTATGAATGTTCCGAGGTTAATGAATTGCTGTAGATTAAAGTTTCCGCGGTCGGCTGTGTGATGATGCGTTTCACGGCTAGAGCGGCGAAAGAGCATGTGTGAATCAGGGGCACGAATTTTTATATGCCCGTTTCGTGTCATTAATTATACTGCTAGAAATTCCCGTGCCACCAGTCTTCTGCCCATAACTTTGTTATTTAGAAAGAAGGCATCGGCCGTCATGGTGTGATCCATTTTTCTGATGCAATAAACTTCTCTCCAAATAAAAAAAAGTTCAGTGAATATTTGTAATCAAGTACTTAATTATGCTAATTACAACTTCAGCACAAAAAAGTACGCTTAATAATTTCAGTATATGGTTTTATTCAATTACAATCTTTTCTGTTATACCTATCACACCACTCCTTCATACAAAGAACTTGGTTTGAAATTCATACTTGTTCTTTGTAACTCATGAAATGGAGTAAATTATGAAAAGAAGTCAAATATCACAAGACAAACCTGAGATCACAATTTTTAGGTGTCTTAGAGACGTAAAGAAAAGTTGAAACTTTAAACGCAGCTTTCTCAATACTGTTTTTTTTTTTTTTTGACATTATGCTCAGTCCCTTCACATGGTTCAATGAAGAAATAATTTGTTTCTCGTAAAGTATTCGTGGTATTCGTGCAACAAAAAAGTTCATTGAAAAAAAAGCCTGTCGAAAACTTCGACAGGCTTTTTCTCACAAGTGTGTTTTGGACGTTGTGCATTGCTCGTGGAAAGAGTAGCAGGAGAATGACTGGACCGATTTTGATTCTGTTTTTTTCCCTGAATCCCTGAACACTGCTTGGGGGTACAGCAATCTTCACTTTCTGTTTTGTGACCCTGTTATTTTTCTAGACGATGATTTGTCCGTGCCATTGTTTCTGACAATGTGTGTCGGCAGCCTTGAAGATCTCTAAAAAAAAAAAAACGAGAACTTACTAAAAAATTCTGAGAGTGTCATACCCTATAGCTTTCTTTTGAGTAAAGATCAACATCATTCGCAGCTTCCTGGCATGTTTTGTTGCAGCGCTAGGCTTTCCACGAGCAGACCATGTAATTGGATCGTGTAGCATTATGTAACTTGAGAACTACTGAAGCTATCATGATGAAACTGCATATTTCCCTATTCTAGACACTTATGAGTATGCATGCCAAATTTCATTGCTGTAGGTCAACAAATAAAAAAGTTTTTTTTTCAAAGCCGCCTCCCCCCTTAAGAGGGCAGACTGGTCATTGGGACTGAAAAGTAACAAAAAAAATTCATTTTTTTATATAGACACATTTGGTTTCTGCAAGTAATTTTCTATCTGCCAATTTGCACACACCAGGAAGTGGTAATTTTTTTGTAATGTCATTCTGTCCAGATTCTTGGTGCTGTTAACATGCGGAACCTGCAAAGAAATGGGGAACAGACTTTGAGGCTTCTATATAATTTGCCGGCACCTGTGTTAGAAGCTCTGCTATGAATTTATGAGCACCTTTATGAGGATTGCAAACATGCGCACCATGATTGTTGCTTTTTGAAGAAGCTGTGTGTTTTCAATTCTTTCCATGTTTCTCGGAGAAGTAAATTTACGACTGTTCAATTATGAGGCCCCAATATCTCTGCAGCTAGGGCAGGTATAACAATAATTCTTCTTGCAATCGAAACCCCTATGTGTGTAGAATGCAAGTATAGGAGCAGAATTTATAGCACAAGTCTTTTTAATTAATTACTCATCAAAATTGTAATATAATTTCAACTGCTTTTGAAGGTGGATATAGTTTATTTTGTTGTAAACTAACCAAAAAAGGCATAAAAACAAAAAAGTCTTGCGTACTTTCACTCTATAGTCATTAGTCTATGTTGGAATATTTTAACTAGCACTTTTAATTAGCACTTTTTTGTTCTATAGCAGCCTTAAACAATAGGGTATCAACTTAAGTTATCTCAGGAACAAGATGAGTTACAGAAAAACTAATTAAACATTTGAAATCAACAGAAAAAACTGCATAGTGGTGTGCAGTTTGATCAAGATCACTGAAAAAATAAACAAAAAAATGTTTAAGACCAGTCTGCCCTCTTAAAGCACACTAGAGGATAGCAATCCAACTCAACCGTCATACAGACATGCTCGACGCGCAAGAAAAAAAAAGGAAAGGCAAATCCGTGGATTGCTCGTTACTGATGACAGTAGCGATGCACTGCCTTGTATTTTGGTTGTTTAAACCACCATGCGTGTGTGTGTGTGTATTTTTTTAGGGGGGGGGGGTGCCTCCAAGATGTACTACCCATGGACGAAGTTTTGAATCTCAGAGGCCACAATCTGATGCGAAAGTTGTTTAGGTGTGCTGTCGATTTGGCCAACAGATTCCGCTGCTGCTTCCCCGTCGAGACTCGACCGCGGTCGTGCGTTCGAATTAACTGAAGTGCGGCCGAACTTGTCCGAATGAATGAGAGTTTTCAGTCATAGAAAAATGTACATTTTGGACGGGACCAGACGCCATGGCCGAATTAACCGAAATTCTGAAATAATGGGGTTCGAGTTAACGAGATTTTGCTGTATCGCATTCATTGCGACTTTTTTCGTGCTCTAAGAAGGGCGGAGTGTCTCCTTTCTACTTCGACTACAGGCCTCCTGCGCGGGGGTATTGGATGTTATCGCATGCGCCCTCGTGGTAGAGATGGGCCGCATCGTTTGATCTCTGCTTCAACCACGTTCGTCGCCCCCGCTTGCGGAGTTCTACCCGCGGATAAGACGTACGATGAGTGGGGATATGTTACAAATTCCGAAGTGATGCGGAACATGACGGCAATGGGGAGAAATCGTTGGGAGTGTCCAAATAATTTATGTCACAATAATGAGGCTATTGTACAATTTAGTCGAGTGTTTGAAAAATGCAGCATTCAACAAATGTACCTTCGCAAGTGCTTTGAATGGGGCTAAGTCTGCTCTGAATGTTCTTACTGCTTTAAGGGTAAACATGGTGTGTGGAGATATTATCTGTATTTGTGGACCAAACATGATGAAAATATACGTGCTTATGTAGTTTCTCCTGTTCATTTCAAATATGCAAATTTTTTATTGTAGGTCAATTCATTTAGAATATACACGGTGCTGCCACTATTGTTTTTGGAGAGAATAGAAAAGAAAGTGCTTAGCAAAAAGTAAATATTATTGCATAGCTAGACAGTGCAATTAACAATAAGTGCAATGCTGCAAGCAGATTTCAAGTTAAAGAAAAACTAGTGATTCTGCAGATGAAAGTTGAGGAGTCATGTCATGGCTATCATATAAAAAGAAATTTAATACCTTATAAATTTATATGGGCAGCAAAGGGAAATTCTGCTCTCATCACTTTGTAATACACAGATTGGGCTCTACAGTAATGAAAAAATTGTTGCTCTGGCTGTTCTAGATTGCAAAATATCCACCCGACAAACTAGTAAAGTCACCAAAAAGCATGTTTTCAGAAAACTGAGAAAAAGAAATAAAACTCATTTATTTACATAATTGCACTTGAAAATGCTCAGTATGCACGGGGAATGTAGTCCTTTTGACTATGAGTCCCTGTGGGGCGCTTTTTCAGGGACTGGTGCATGTTCTCTGTTGCTTGTCACTTCTTGATTGATGCTGCCGTGCGCCTTCAATCCTTTTCAGCCATGCGGCTGCGGCTTTGCCAGCTGGGGTTTAGGCTCAGCTCTTTCATAATGTCTTCTAATGCCTTTTTTATTGCCTGCGTGAGCACTGCTTCTGCCACGGCTGCCTCCACCATGAATAGCGAAGCATGTCGCTCTTTTGGTGCCAGCGCTGAGATCATTGAATGCAGGCATTCATTGTTATTTTTGGGTTTTCCCTCACTGGCATCGTTGCAACAGCTTTCTGTCTGACAAGCGCTCATAAATGGGAACTAAGGCTTGGCAGACATATGGAGGCAGCTTTCGACAATGTTTCGGAATGGGCTCCCCCTTGGCCTTTCCCGCATTTTGTTTGCACCAGGAATTTGGACCAGGTGGGCACAGAGTGTGGTTTGCCACATCATCATTGGACGTGATGTGATGATAAGCGGCCACCACTGCTGTGTGCATAGCATCAACATCACCACTGTGTGTCTTCAGAGCCCACCCATAATAACTGGTGAGCTTGAAGATCAGGTCTCCTGTCAAGCGGCCCTTTCCCCCAAGACTCTCAAGGCCAGGGCCTTTGTGTTTTGCAATCAAGTTGCGCAAAGCAGTGCCCATACACTTTTGGACATGATTAATGCAGTCCTCTTCTTCCACTGGGATATACCCATAAACCTTATCTTTTTGTAGTGCAAGGTAACTGCGGCTGTCCCCGTATGTGGGGTCTCGACGAGGCGAGCGCCTCGCCATGCTCTTGGAGTGAACGGATACAGCAGACACGGTCAGTACAAACCAAACAATACACATACATTTATTTAACTACTTTTGAACGACGATATCGTTTGCCAAATCGATAGAAATTAGCCCACTAAGACATCCTTACACACAATCTCCATACACTCGAAAACATGACAAACACACAATAACGACAAACATGCTAACACACTCAAGACGGCGTGGCCAACGCTTGACTTACCACGTGGGCCTCCCCGGCGCGGAGGCCTGCGGTGCCCCGCGCTGAGAACCCATGCTAGAGACAACCGTTCGCGGCAGCCGCCACGCGCAGAAGAGGCTCCCTCAACTCTCGCCCGCCACCAAGGCCTGCCTTCCGCTAGGGCTCCCCGCCGGCGCTACCACTCTACCAACAGTGGTACTCAACGCGAACACAACGCCATCTATCGTCCGGCGGCTGTCACCCCCGAACTACAGCTTGTGTGCGAGACACGTGCGCCACGCGGCGCAAACAACTTTACAGGGGGTGTCAGCACCCCCACACGTCGCAAAGCACCGTGGTGTAGCGCAGGTTGGGCCGCTCAAGTGACCTCCTGAAGAGGATGAGGGCAGCCTGAACGTCCATTTCCCCAGCCTTCTTGTCACTGTTTTTCGGACACTGGTGATGTTCCTTCCACGCTTCATAAGAAGGGTCACCTTCCTTTAGGCCCGACTCGCATCCAGCACAAAAGTTGCTCAAAACAACGAAGTCAAGCACCAGCCCACTGAACAATTCTGATGGTGCCGAAACCGATACGCGACGAATGACCGCGAGTCATTCATAACCCATCAAACGACACCGCGATGTTTCCCACGTGGACTATTTTAAGTTCGGCGTGAAGTTCGCAAACCGACCGCGTGCTGTCGCTCGTCAAATTGCGTGCACAATTGGCCGCGGGTGCCAAAATCGTCTTCACGTAGTGTTGCCACGTTTTTTTGTGAAGACCCCAGCGGCTGATGCCCATCAACGAAACACATCATTCAGTGCGGTCTGTATGTTCCCCGTTGCCTGCATAACATGCGCGGCCAAAACGTTCACAGCAAAGGTTTCATGCATTGATCGCTACGTACGCGCAATGAGCTCCATGGCGACGCAGTCTCCCCACAGGTCGAACACACAAAACGCAACTTCACGGCGAGTCCGAATTTCCGGTGGTCGCGAACAATCTGCAGTTGTCCGTTGCTTGCCTTGCACTTTGCAAATGCCAACAAAGGGTTGTTCACTCTGTCCAAATCTATAATTGTGAACATGGTTCCATCAGGCGGCCGAGCTGCTTCGTCGGCACCGTCAACCACGAATGCGTGTTTCCGCTCCGTCGCTGCAGCGGATGACAACTCCGATAACTTATTTTCGGCTTTAGCTCGCTCCTCTTTCAAGTCAGATTGCTGCCGACAAATTGTATCTAGACGCACGCGACCGCTGCTCGAAGGCTCCGCGACTGACAGGGACTTTGCACAAGCTCTGCGACAATTGATGGGGTAGCTAGGCCTTCCGTGGTAGCGTCGACGACTTGGCCATGGGACGCGGAGTGAGTAGCGTCTCGGGGGTTTTACTGCTTCACGGAGCACTTCTTGAAATTCGCTACTAGCGTCCTTCGGACCTTTTTTGCACCAAACTTGTGCCGTGTGCGGAATTCGCGCTCAGGATTCGACATCGTGAAACTTCTCTGCTGACACTGAGGCAATGCGCGCCTCAATACCTGGAGCAGACAAAGCCAGGAGCTTCCACCAATAAGGAGGCAAGCTCAAGTCACGTGCGCAAAGTAGCGAATAGGAAGGTGCTCCGATGCTTTTTTTTTGCCGCTCATTTTACAAGCTTCCAATGGTTAAATTGGACCCATTCTGGTGAGAATTTGAAGGCGAGAGACGGCTCTCTCAAATGAGACCAAGCGAGCCGCGCTGGCACACATGAAAGGGCAGGGGCGCGTCACGGAAAATGTGCGATTATTACATCGATTTCGGCTCTGATTTAGCTATAAAGCGCAGTGTAAAGGGTCTTAGCAGCTAAAATAATGATATTATAGGCATGAAATTCACGATATAAGTGCACTTGTAGCTGTAAATTTCAAAAATGCAATAAAAAAGAGTTTTTTTACAATTTTTCGGTCTCCACAACCCGTGTCCCCCTTTAAACTTGCTCAAAAAAGCCCTTTTGGCTGCTCCAAGCCTGTTATAAGAGTGGAACTCTGAACAGTACCCTGCTCCACCCCAGTGTGACTGTAGGTATAAGTGTATATATAAGTGTCTGCCCACATGGAATGGAGTTGTTCAGTTTTCAGTCTTGACCCCGTCTTGGAGATGAGCAAGATGGCTGGATTTGCAGCATTTGCTGTAAAAAAAAAATTGCAGCATATCCACGGAGTGCATGATGATGAGTGGGGTGAGGCATACATCTGTCCGTTTATTCTTGCTTCCGTGCGTCCATCAGGGCATCTGTCTGTCTGTCTGTCTGTCCGTCCATCCATTCATCTAGTGAACATTCCAAGTACTGCCATCTCGCATCTTTTTATCTTATATTCAGCATATAGAAGTACCGCCATCAAGCGGACGTTCCAAGGACTAAACAAGAGGTGGCATCGCGCACTTTCTTACGGCCTGTGCTTCGTGCCTACTTCTCCCTTTTCACCGCCTCTAGTTCATGGCTATATACTTGTTCACTATATTCATGGCACTGGGGCCAAACGCTTGCCAAAGCTTGCCAAAACCAAAAAGGTTACGCACAGCGAGTTTGCCGTCTGCTAGTCTGTCTGTCCGTCTTTCCGTGTGTTCATCTAGTGACCACTCACTATATTCATGGCACTGGGGCCAAACCCTCGCCAAAGCTTGCCAAAATTAAAAAGGTTATGCACAGCGAGTTTGCCGTCTGCTAGTCTGTCTGTCAGTCTTTCCGTGTGTTCATCTAGTGACCACTCCAAGTACCGTCATCTCGCATCCCCTGTGGCACATAATCGCTCTAGAACGGGTATGTGCCATCGGTGGCTAGTACCTACTACTACTATATACATTGTGGACGCACGACCCACACCTTAAGGAGCTTCGCCCCTAAAGGCATGTTTACAAATTACATGCTGCTGCTAAATCGCTGTAAATTGTGGGAGCGGCGGCCATAACCATTAAAAAGAACTGTGCAGCAGCCGCTGGCAGCGGGTAGTTGTGGCCTGTGTTCCGATCAGTAAACATGGTTTCTGTCGGTCTTCGCCTCTTTCCTGAGGGGCTTTCGTGCTAGTGTCAGCCTCAAATTATTACAGAATTTATTCTGCACGCCATGCAACTGAAATTTTTACAATGCTGACTGAACCGAGTAGCAGCCAGCAAAGCGATCTTGCATCTGCAGTCTGCCCCGCCGCGGTGGTCTAGTGGCTAAGGTACTCGGCTGCTGACCCGCAGGGCGCGGGTTCGAATCCCGGCTGCGGCGGCTGCATTTCCGATGGAGGCGGAAATGTTGTAGGCCCGTGTGCTCAGATTTGGGTGCACGTTAAAGAACCCCAGGTGGTCTAAATTTCCGGAGCCCTCCACTACGGCGTCTCTCATAATCATATAGTGGTTTTGGGACGTTAAACCCCATATATCAATCAATGCATCTGCAGTCTGAGTGGATTCGGTGAAAAGTCGACTGAGTCTGCTTCACCGTACACTCCAGCACTTTTTTCTTCCGACATACTGTAATCTCGGCATAATGGACGCCCTTTCTCTTTGCACGAGGCCCTGAATAAGCTTGCACTGCATGATCACGCTTATCCACTTACACACAACGCGGGCGCAGTAGACAGACAGATGAATAGTGGCACGTGTGTGAAGGCTCTAGTGGCCGTTCATGGTGCTGGTGGCGGGCCAGCGCAGTGAGCGCACTGTTTAACCACCAGTAGGGACTGAATTTTTCTCATCCTTGGCATAGAAAACCAAGTTTAAGGGGTTGAAGTGACAGTGTAGTCAAATAAATTTCCAATTCTACTGACATCAGTTAACAGAGGTTTAAACATACTTAATCCAAATACATCTTTGTTAATAAAAGAAGTTGGGAATTCTTGCCTGCTAGGCTAGGTGGTTTATTGATACTGAACAGTTGCCATGAACCATGCACCATAAATGAAGGGCCAGTGATAGAAATGGTGCTGCTTGTGAAGTTCGGGTCTCTGTCATCATTTATTTATTTTTTATATTGCTTGTTTCATGAATGTTTGAAATTGTGTGTTTTTCAATACATGTCTTGAGTGCCTGCTGGCATTGCAGAAGAGAGTGATGAAACGAGGAAAAGAAGAAAATACAGTAGACTCTCAGTAAACGGAAATCTGTTACATAGAACTACTGCTTAAACAGAACGATTGCCTCTGCAATGCTTGGTTTCGCACTTGTATTCTGCACCAATGTTCACCTCTCGGTATACGAAACTCCTGTTAAATGGAACACATTTTCCCGGTCTCTTCAGGTTTTGTGTACCGAGAGTCTACTGTGTGTGTATATACATGTGTGTATATATATATATATATATCCGTAGGGAAGAAGACGCACGTACGAAGTGATTTTATTGACGTTTCGGCTGCGGGTCCGGCCTTCATAAGAATACAGTTTATGGCACGAGTGTTGCTTATATACATGTGCATATCAATAAGATACAAATATGAAAACCGGCATGAAAGGCGATATATGGGCATATATATATGCAAGTCAATTTGAAGGGCACCTGATACACGAGTAAACAGATATAGTTTCCATGCGCGAGCACCTGGGGAGCACATTGTTTACAGATAAAATGCATAAAAGATAAAGCGCATAACATGAAGAGTAGTTTGACCGGTAATTTAGGATATATATATATTGTTTGGATTGCTAGATGCTTGGCCAGACAGTTGGTCCTGCTTTGTTGGCTCCTAAAGCTCCTAAAGTTGGGCTTTGTGATAACATGAAAACATCATGCTTGCAGCACGGCCATGAGATGCCATGCTTAGTTTACTTGGCTCGGCTGCCTAGCTAGACCCCATGAAGTACGTTTGACTGCAGTTACCAATGGCTGATGTTGCTATCCTTTTGTTTTATGCCTTTTTTTATGAGACGTGATTAGCTGCATTTCCACAGTTTGCACTCAGCCCGTGAAGCATACAGAAAGCCTTTTCTGTCCCCCCTTTGTTGCAGACAACGGTGGCTACCTACGGGAGGCTGTTGGATCGCTTTGACAGCGGTAGCATTGTGGAATCGTTGCTTGTGGGCAACAACAAGTTTCCCGAGCTCTCCGCAGCTTTCGACACCGACAGCGCCGAGAACATTTGCTGCACCGAGTGCATGTTGCAAAGCCTCCTGGAGTCCTCGTCCGCCGCCACCGGCGCTCGGGTGCCCTGCGGTCAGTGCAAGGATCTGCGGGCCATGCGAAAAAGTTACGATGTTCTGCAGGCACGCATGATCTCGTACTTTTTCTGGCCCGCTGTCTTGGATTCCATGAACGTAGCCGAGACCGTGGAGCTCCCTGCGGCGCCGGCGAGGAAGCGCACCAAGATCTATCGCAGGAAGGCAAAACTAAAGAAGCCCTGGGTGAAGGCGAAGTGGATGCAGCGCAAACAAGCGGCTGCTGAGGCGGCGGCGGCGGCTGGTGCGACAGCACAGCAAGTCAATGCTCCAGGAGAGTACGGCAGCGCTGGACCCTCTCGCACTTGAGTGTACCTTCTGTTTGTTTCAACACAGAAACATTATGTTGAGTTCTTTCGTGGCTGTGTCATGAAAAGAGACCGGATATTAGGCAAATGGATATTTCGTTTTTTGCGTTCCTGTCGTGCCATTTTGACATATGAGCACGAATCTGAGAGCTTCTGTAGTGTTTTGGTGCCCATGAAGGCCTATTTTAAATGTTTGCGCCCAAATTTTTATATAAGTGCCTAGAAATGCCTATTTGTGAAATTGGTGCCTTTATTAACGCTGTTTAATTTTCATATTTAGCTTTCGGGTACAACTGGAGACAGTTATTCATGTTCCCAGGCAAAATTGAGCTTTCGGAACACTGTGGGGTGCAACCAATACTCCTATCTCAAAAGTTCTTTTCAGCACTGTCATAGCTAAAAGGCTTCTTAGCCAATGGAAAGGCCGATTAGCCTCTGCACATGTATTCAGTCGCGCCGCGTCGTCTGCTCGATATCTCGGCGCTTACTCGCATGCGTATGGAACGGGAGGTGCTTCTGCGCAGCCGCAGGACAATTAATAACAAATGCGAAAACGTGGAGTGTGATAAGGGAAAGAAGAGTGTAGATAAAAAAAGTCCACGTGGTTTTTGTTTTGTTTGTCATTTACATAGCGGCGTTTCACTAGGTCGCATAAGAATTTTACGTACACTTGAAGTTGTTGCATGTCTGATGAAAAGATTTGCAGCACTATAATCTGTGTAACAACTTAATTGGTTCACTACAAACCTCGAAAGCAAGATCTGAGAAGGTGAGCTTAAAACTTTTGCCTCTCGTCCGCTGTGGATTTCGCTAGCCAAATGGCTCCCCTGCCCTCTTCGGTACCGTAGCATCTCTGAGCAAGAAGGCCACACGACGCAGACATACCAACACGTCATGCGCAGGCAAGCACAGATCGTGCACGCAATCTATGTTGTCATTTCGACATTCTCTGTATTGTACTGCATGTTTCTATTGGATGGAACTATCTATGCGCGCACGTTTGGAGAGGCTGCCAGGATCCTGTACCCTCACGACGATACACAGCGTTGCACCACTAGAACTGCTATAAGGGATGATGCACCAAAAACATGCCAAGTATTGTGAATGCTGGCACCGGCACTATGCGAGAATGGTGAGAACTCTAACGCAAAAGAACTTGCTCAATACGAAGTTACAAATAATAATAGTGTGCATTGATTCCGTTTGTATGCTTTAAAGTATTTCTGCCAACATTCATACTTCTAGGCAGGCAGCAGTGTATACACAAATTACTCACGTCTCCTTAAATAATTCTCGGTGTCACGTACTACTTAGACGTGCTTGTATGCGTCACCTCCCTCATGTTGGGGCTGCGCCGGTGAGATGATGGTCAAGCAGCGTTGAATCTGACATTTCACCTTTTCCGGGGCGAGTAGCATTTGCAAATCTTGGCGGATGAGGCTGGGAGCGCCCATTGCATGCATTCCTCTTGCCTTCTTGAAGCTCTCAAACCTGGTAGAGGGCCATTTAAGGTGTTCACAGACAGAAGAGAAATTAACTCTGTGTGGTTAAACCAAGGTAATACAAGGCAAAATGGCCTTTCTGCCCTATTGGCGCTCTGGCTATTTGCTCCTGTGTTGCCCTTCTCAGCCATGCCGAAAAGAAAGACCCAGGAGCGTGTTTATTCGATGGTTGATACTCAACTTGCCATGCTAGACTAGAAAAAGGGAGACCATATTTTTCTAACTCTGTGGGAAAAACATTGCACGGCTATGCTAAGCTATTGGCACCATTGTACCGTCACAAACTAAAATATTTATGTTTGCTTTTTTGTTGTAGATACAGATTCCGCACCTATTTCTTCAAAAATATGAATTGTGTCGAAATTCATTGCGCCTATATTTATGATTTCAGAGACCTAAAAGAATGTTTTACCCGCCTATTTATGGCGCCTAAAATCTAGTTCTTTAGTGCCTATGATTCCGGCCTCTAGTAATGAGACAGTCATAGTTACTGGTTGAATGTGATATTGTTTGAAGCCCGGGAAGTTTTTTCCGTGATTGTATAGTGTAGTTACGGTGGATTCATACATTTGTTCATCACTCTTCATGCAGTGTTCCTCCAAATAAGTTATTCTTCTTGCTGTTACAGTGTGACTTGAGCGTTCTTCCCTCTGCACATTGTTGTAAAGCCTGCCAATCGCCAATAGCAGCCTTTCCCGCTGCCAGGAGTGTTTAGTGTGTCGAATGGTTACGCCCCGTGCAAGGGCTGGGAAGGCTGGAAATTCGGGACAGGAAAGAGCGCCACGTCTTTTGTTGATGCAATATGTCAAGTGCCACGTGCGGCAGATCGTAGACGCTAAAGTTGAAATTTGTAAAGAAGGCATCGCATAAGAATTGCAATAATGACACGGGGGAAGAAATATTTAGGATGTGAAACTCCCATTGGATCGGGCGTCCGCAGGTACCAAATAATGTCGCATAGAATATATAAGTAACATGATCAGACGGAGACATTTCCGTTGACGGCGCAAAGTTGCAGCCACGACACATGCAAGTTTTTGTTAAATTCTGTCAGTTTTTTTTTTCATTTCTCGTGAGTAAAATTCTTCTGTTTTCTTAGATGCTCAAGATGAAATTAATACAGAAGTTTCAAATAAATTGACCTGAAATTGCATTCTTGGGTCTCAGGAGGGTCAGGCACCCCATAAAGTCGCCGCTTGATGAGGCATAACCGTGGCAAATTATTTACACTCACAACTCTTAAAGCATCTCGCACAGAAGTTTATTATATTCAAAAATTAGTTCTAAAGATATGTTGCTAGCACAGTATCGAATTCAAGACTATTTTTCATTCACTTCGTTATAACCAATATTTCGTTATATCGAGGTTTCAGTGTATACACGTTGGAATCTGTATCCTAATTTGAGCTATGTATATTGTAAATCAGTAATGATATGTGTTTTAAATGCTGCTGCTGCCTCAGAAATGATTGATTTCCGAGATATCGGAAATACATTATTTCAGACGGCAGAGTATAAGGGGAAATTTTGAGCAACTTTTTGCGCCTCCTTACCCACGTAAACTTCCTTCTCTGTCCCAGCCCTTGTGGGACTAAATGTCGGCACTGCAGCCCTCTAGTTGAGATGGGTCTGAGGCGCTTGTAATAGACCAGGAGGAGGAGATGACAGAAAGGAACGAGTTGTTCAGTCGCAAGGGGGTGATGTGTATGCGCTGAGGGCATTTACAAGTTGCAAACTAAGTCACTGAGGCATCGGTGGGATGCAAAAGCATGCTCTTGGAGGATGTTTTCTTCTCAGGGGGGTCTTTCATCGCTCCCCCTTTCCGAGCTCCCTGACATGAAGAGTACTATGTTTTCTCTTCGTGGCGTCGTTGAAGCACAAGAAGCATCGTAAAAAGGAAAGATAGTTTACTTAAACACAGAACAAGTTATACTTAAACACAACACAAGTGAAGTTGTGCGTGTGTGTTGCTGCGCGTGTTGTTAACTAACCAAGTTTTTGTATATTGTCTAAGTTATTGAGATGTTCAATAGGATGACCGAGCATTTTTATGTGAAGTCGGTCAAGACCTGTGGCACAACAGCCTTTGCGAGGACGTTAAGCTTTTCAGGACGGCCGAATGTTGGCGAATCGCTTGCACGTCCACGAGATGTTCGTACTTTGTTATAACTAGTGAAAAGGCTGGGTAAACGAAGAGAGTTGCTTAGTTAGCCCGTGTTGCATGCGAGTATCTGTGTTTAAGTAAATAATCCTTCCTTTCTATGACGCTTGTCTTCAACGACACCCGAAGACAACATACGCTGTGGTTCTCGAATGTGCATTCTGTGCAGAAGATCCCTGAATTGTAGGCTACCATCACATTCATACCAAACACTATATTCGAACTGTGTGCAATGGGGTAGACTATGATGAAAAAGTTGTCACCCTTGATCAGTTTTTTGTGTTCTCTTTATGATTGCATGACATTCCACTGAGTGAGTGTTTTGATCGCCTCTACCAAGGCTGTTGATACATTGCTGGCACCAGAAATTCAAATCGGATGCCTCGGAGGTTATGTTTACAGAAATTTCTGACGAATGACAGAAGTGCTTCGTTGTTTGCGCCTGCTGTCCACTAGCTGAATTTTTGCTCTCTTTCACGATTAAGTCGAAATTGCCCTCCTGAGAAGTGCATTTCATAACTGGGTGTGATTAACAATGCATCTTGCTCGTAATTTTCCTAATTGGCACGTGTTGTGTCCAAAAGGCCCACTCACAGTGACAAGTTGTTCACGAAGCTTCAGGAATTTACATTTTATTGAAGGTAAAAATGAATTTAGTGAGATGTTCTGTGAGTGCATGCATCTGTGTTGTATGCTATGCAAAAAAATAAGTGAATAATATTCGAGCTTATAGGTGTGACTGTTCATGAGCTCATAGCATGCTTTACCATAGCTAAAGCTGCATCTACTAAGCTTCACTATAGAGAATGCACAGTCGTTAAAGGATACAATGTACTTACCAAGGCCCGGCAAAGCTATCATTTGCCTCATGGCAATTGATGCAGAGCCCAGGCAGTTATCTGGTGACAGCTCCAAACGAACATTTATCCTGATCAACTGCTATATCACTGAATATACCCCACGATCTATAGCACCAATATCTGTAAGGTCTGCCACAGACATACCTACGCTAACACACATGCTCTGGGAATGCGAGGCTAAAGTGAAGCGTATTTTCAATGTTCTTTTGGCGAGGTGGGAAGCCGCTCTGCGGAGCTCCAAGCTCGCCGACCAACTCTCGGCAGTCCAGCAGGCCCAAGAAGCAGCGGAGAGGCAAGGCCTTGACGTCCTGACAAGGAAGACGTCAGCTCGAGCCACTAATTTGCCGGACAATTCATAAAATATTTCCACCACTACCCATCTCATCGGTCTTATTGAACACGTAGGCAGAGAACACATAGGCAGAGAGTACAGGGGGTGCTCGGGGCTGCATCATAGGGGGCAGAGCCCCGCCCATTGCTGGTTCAGGAAAATAATTATGAGCTTGGCTTAGGCTCTCATCTATTGCCATCAGACTGTTGGCCATCCTGTCTTGCAGCTATTTCAAAGAGACCCATTCCTTTTCCTTTCAGGCTTTTAAAACTAGGATCATGGGGCACTTGCTTTGTCCAGTAATATGAAAACTCTCCACCTATGCAGTGCAATTTCTCATTTTCCATGTTCTCGTTGAATTACCTTTATGACCGAATCCTTGTGAGAGGACAATGCAAATTACATGCCTCTGTGGCAAATATAAAGCAGTATAATGAGTTAACAAGTATGTTGGAAGGATTGGGTACAGCAAGGTAAGTGCATGCATCAGATTATGTACGAGTGTCCCTTAAATTGCAACTAAGACTCCGAAGCTTTGCAACAAGCTATGAGGTTGCTTAACAGACTTCAAAACCTCAACCGAATGCATTAAAACAAGTACTTTTATTCATGTATATTTTAAATTTCTTGCCGATCTTTTAAATTGCGTGTTGTAGCTGTGGATCTATATTCACGACCTCGCACCCTGCTCCCCACCACTGATGGTGTGCTTTGGTGGTGTTGAAACTGCCAGTGGTGTTTAAAACTGCAATGTAAATCTTGACAAACTGAAACATCTCTCTGAACACCAGCTGTTCGGTGAATTTTACATTATTTTAGCACTGTAAAGCGTGCACTTTTGAAAAGTATAAGGTTGCTTTGTGGCATGTACTCATAAACTACGAGACATTCTTGCTGAATCTCCATATGCTCACCCAACGGAAATTTGAGTGGTGGTGGTAGTGGTTAGAGGAGGAAGAAGGCACCTAATTTCTGCAGCTCGATAGGGAGCACGACGCAGTGCCTGCGGGGAATGGGGGAAAAGTGGATAGAACTGATGACTCGTCAATAGTTTAAGCGAATCGATAAATGCTCTGACTGAGATTATAAATGTTTGTAGACATTCCTATCAAAGTAATGCAGGCATGTGCAGAATTGCAGTGCACAAAAAGTTGGACAGCTGCCCGCTGTTGGTGCAATGACTGAGGTACGTAAGAGTGGCCTTCCATTCTCCGATACTCGCATTAATCCTCCTCACTCCACTTCCCCTTGTCCACTGTATACATGATACGCTATGATACCCTTTCCCCCTACTCAACGTCGGTTACATCGCACACACCAATGCCATAGAGTTTCATACAATAGTATTATTGTATGAAACACTACGCCACATTGCTATCACAGCTGAGAAAAAATTGGCCGCGCACCTGCATCGCATTTTCAGCGCAGCGTAGGAAACGCTAGGGTCTTTTAGGATTGCATATTTATGCACTTTCTAGTAAACGAACACACAACCTTGTAGTTACTTATTGATGTTGCGCGTCAGATATGCGTAACATTTGCTTTTTGATCGAGAATGCTTCCCGTTCAAGATGGCATGGCGTTGCCGGGTGACTGAATAGTGGGACAGACCAACGCCTCCTCTAGAAGATGTCTGCCACATGAGAAGAAAAACGGCTGCCACAATCTTTCCCTTCCTTTATTTTAAAATGTTCTCGGTCGCTAGCGTCACTTGTGGCGGACGGTGCAACAACGCAACACTTTTCATAGCCTCCGAAAGAGCGGTGTACAGTTGCATGTCTCGAACAACTCTCGACTGACGCGCCCCTATGGGCCGCAGATGAAAAACGCTTAGCTGGTAGTAGCACAGAACACCTACCAGTTTGGTAGCACAGAACATCTATAGTAGCTCCACTACACGCGCAAATGTCGAAACTCGCCGCAGTCGATGTTTTCGTCATCTACTGCCATCGTGCGAAATTGAGAGTTTCCAGGACGAGAGCTTTGTGTCATCTTTTCCCGGTTGATTAGACTCGTACCTTAGTAAGCTCTAACTCGAACAGTCGAGTTAGATTTGTGTACGTCCACTCTGTTTTAGTATCCTCGGTGATTATTTTCTCAATATTTTTAGTTGCTATTTCTATTTGCCTTTCTGAATAAATATTACCGCGTGGATTTCATTCTCTTCCAAAACTCAAGTTCATACGTTTGTGATCACTACCTAAGCTTCTGGACTCGTATTCATCTATGTTCATCACCCTTAGCCAATCACACATCATTCGTAACATTATTGCGTTATCTATCGTCGACTGCAGCCTTCCCACCTCCCATGTTATCTGCCCTTCGCATTCCTAGGTGCTGTTGCAAATGATTAAATAATGCCTTGCACACATATGCATTAGCACTCTGCCTGTTTGGTCAGCATATCCATCCATATCTTCTATGTGCACATTCATATCTCCTGATATAATTACCTCGCACTCTTCTTCTAGTTCGCCAATGTCATTTTCTATGCACTGCACCATTTGTTGATTTTCCTCTCTGGCTTTTGCCCCTATCAACAAGTATACAAAAAACCCAGTAGGGTCATTTGCCCTGCCACTTTCCCTTTTAGCCATAAATGTTTTAGCCATAAAAGTTTTAGCCAAAACTGCAATGTAAATCTTGACAAACTGAAACATCTTTCTGAACACCAGCAGTTCGGTGAATTCTACATTATTTTAGCACTGTAAAGTGTGCACTTTTGAAGAGTATAAGGTTAACTATCATACCTATTGTACTTCCTTCAGTGCCCTGTTTTTCATTACCGCTGCATTCCTGTTACCTTTAGTCGCCACGTATGTTTCGTGTTCCTTTAGGTACTTGGCCCCATTGCTTATCCATACGCCCAGAATCTAAAATCTAACCATTCTCTCTCATTACCGCAGATGTCCATCAATCTCTGCAAATCTTTCTTGTTGTCGGCCATTAGCACTATATCATCTGCGTACATTAATGCTGGTAGTGCCTGATCAATGAGTTTTCCTTGCTTGACTAAAGAGAGGTATAAGCCAAGTCCACTTCCCTCTAATTTGGCCTCTAATCCTTGTAGGTACATCATGAATAACAAGGGTGACAGTGGACATCCCTGCCCAAGTCCCCGTTTTACCTCTGTGGGCTTGGATACCTGTTTTTCACATTTTATAACTACCTTGTTACTTTTATAGATTACCTTTAAAAAATTGGTGACTCCATGTTCCACACCCAGTGTGTCTAGTATTCCCCGCAAGTCCTTTTGAACCACACTATCGTATGCTCCCTTGATATCCAAAAATGCTAGCCACAGGGGCCCGAGTTCCTTTTCTGCCATTTCGATGCACTGCGTCAGTGACAACAGATTGTCTTCCAACCTCCTGTGTTTCCGAAACCCATTCTGCAGTTCCCCCAGCACCCCCTAATTCTCTATTCATGCCTGCAGTCTTTCCTTTATAATCTGCATCGCCAGCCTGTAGACCACTGATGTCACTGTTATAGGACGGTAGTTGTTTATGTCAGCTTTGTCCCCCTTTCCTTTATAGATCATGCTCATCCTGCTAAATTTCCATCCATCGGGAACTTCTCCATAGATTATTATTTTGCTCACTGCCTCTCTCAAAGCCTGCTTAGATGGATGGATGGATAGATATGGCTGTACCCTTTAGATCGGGCAGTGGCTAGTGCCATCAAGCCGTAATACTTAATGAATCAAAAAATATATATATAGTTTTTTTTCCCTTAAAAAGTGAGTTTGAGAATTTGTACTTTGCAGTGCAGAGTTTAATTTTCACTCGTGCCTTGACTTTAGCCACCAATCAGATAACCTCCTTCTAGTTAAGTCTACCCGCTTAAAGTCTATTTTGCCCTCCCGGTCCCTAAACCCTAGTGCTTTGAGAAACTCTGCGCCATCATCCTGAACTATAGGGTGAAGCCCTTTACAGAACATATCAAGTGTTCGGCAGTTTTTTCTTCCTCTCCACACGCACTGCATACTGTGTCTACCCCTTCGTATTTAGCCCGATATGTCTCACACGTGTCTTGACTTTAACCACCAATCAGATAACCTCCTTCTGGTTAAGTCTACCCGCTTAAAGTTTATTTTGCCCTCCCGGTCCCTAAACCCCAATGCTTTGAAAAACTCTGTGCCATCATCCTGAACTATAGGGTGAAGCCCTTTACAGAACATTATCAAGTGTTCGGCAGTTTCTTCTTCCTCTCCACACGCACTGCATACTGTGTCTACCCCTTCGTATTTGGCCCGATATGTCTTGGTTCGCAGTACTCCCGTCCTGGCCTCAAACAGTAGAGAACTACCCCGAGTATTATCATAGATCCTTTCCTTGGCAATATCCTGCTTAAAAGTTCGATAGATCTCTAGTGCGGACTTCTTAATCATGCCCATTCTCCACATGTCAGTCTCCGTTTCCTTCACTTTCTTCTTAACCGATAGTTCTTTTTGGTTTGGCCACCTGCTGTTTTCTAAGTATTTACCAGTCAACTTCCTGGTTCGCTTCCTCCATTTTGTATCGACATTCTTCATGTACAAGTAGCTGAAAACCTTCCTAGCCCAACGCTCTTCTCCCATTTCTCTCAATCGTTTCTCAAATTTTATCTTGCTGCTAGCTTCCCTGCCCTCAAATAATGTCCATCCCATATCACCTTGTACTCCCTGATTTGGTGTATTCCCGTGAGCTCCTAAAGCAAGCCTACCTATTCCACGTTGCTTAATTTCTAATCTTGCTTGAACTTCTGATCTCATGCACAAGACCGCATTGCCGAACGTCAGCCCAGGAACCATGACCCCTTTCCATATTCCTCTCACAACATCATACCTATTGTAATTCCACAGTGCCCTATTTTTCATGACTGCTGCATTCCTGTTACCTTTAGTCGTCACGTATATTTCGTGTTCCCTCAGATACTCGGTCCCATTGCTTATCCATACGCCCAGATATTTGTACTTATCTGTTATCTCTAGCGTGATCTCCTGTATTCTAAGCTCACTACCTTCGTTGTCATTGAAAATCATGACTGCTGATTTTTCCTTACTGAATCTAAAATCTAACCTATCTCCCTCATTACCGCAGATGTCCATCAATCTCTGCAAACCTTCCTTGTTGTTGGCCATTAGCACTATATCATCTGCGTACATTAATGCTGGTAGTGCCTGATCAATAAGTTTTCCTTGTTTGACTAAAGAGAGGTTAAAGCCCAGTCCACTTCCCTCTAATTTTGCCTCTAATCCTTGTAGGTACATCATGAATAATAAAGGTGAAAGGGGGCACCCCTGCCTAAGCCCCCGTTTCACCTCTGCAGGCTTGGATACCTGTTTTTCCCACTACCTTGTTACCTTTATAGATACCCTTTAAAAGATTAGTGACTACATGTTCCACGCCTAGTGTGTCCAGTATTCCCCACAATTCCTCTTGAACCACGCTATCGTACGCTCCTTTGATATCCAAAAATGCTAGCCACACGGGCCTGTGTTTCTTTTCTGCTATTTCGATGCACTGCGTCAGTGAGAACAGATTGTCTTCCAACCTCCTGTGTTTCTGAAACCCATTCTGCAGTTCCCCCAGCACCCCCTCATCCTCTATCCACGCCTGCAGTCTTTCCTTTATAATTTGCATCGCCGGCCTGTAGACCACTGATGTCACTGTTATAGGACGGTAGTTGTTTATGTCAGCTTTGTCCCCCTTTCCTTTATAGATCATGCTCATCCTGCTAAGTTTCCATCCATTGGGAACTTCACCATCGATTATTATTTTGCTCACTGCCTCTCTCAAAGCCTGCTTAGACTTCGGACCTAATGTCTTTATCAGCCTAATTGGAGTGCCATCTGGGCCTGTTGATGTACTACCAGGAACCCTTTTCTCAGCCCTTTCCCACTCTTGTTGTGAAAATGGAGCCATTGCACCACTTGATTCGTCCTTGTCTATTGTGGTGCATAAAGTACTTCTTTGTTGAAATTTTTCTGTCACCCTTGTTCTTATATATTCAATAGCTTCGTTTCCTTCTAGCCTAGCACCTTGGGCTGTAGTTATAAAGGCTCGTCTCATTTCTTAGGGAGTTTAGATGGTTCCAAAATTTCGCAGCTGCCTTTCTATCTTTTTTATGTACTTCTGCCAGCCACTGAGCTCCCTTTCTTCTAATCTTTTCATTGATCAGAAGGGATGCATCCCTTTTACAGCTTAGAAAGGTTGCCCATTTTCTTTCAACATCATCTGTCGGTTCACCCCGCTGCTTAGCATGTCTGTGTTCCCTAGAGGCTTCCTGACGTTTTGCTATGGCTCTCTTAACTTCCTCATCCCACCAACTTTTGGGTTTGTGTCTTCTTTTCCGGGGTGATTTGTCACGCGTCTTAGCAAGCTCTAGCTCAAAGAGTCTAATTAATTAGATTCGTGTATGTCCACACTGTCTTATTATCCTCCGTGATTACTTTCTCAATTTGTTTAGTGGCTATTTCAATTTGCCTTTCTGAATAAAAATTTTCCTGTAGTTGCTTATCTTGTCTCCTTCCCACTTTCACTGCTCTTCCAAAACTTAGCTTGATACGTTTGTGATCGCTACCCAGACTTCTGGAGCCACCTTCATCTATGTGCATTCCCCTGAGCTTATCATACATCCTATGTGACATCAGTGCATAATCTATCGTCGACTGAAGCCTTCCTACCTCCCATGTTATTTGCCCTTCACACTTCTCGGTACTGTTGCAAATGATCAAATCCAGCCTTTCACACATATCCATGATCATTTTGCCTGTCGGGTCGGTATACCCATCTATATCTTCCATGTGCGCATTCATGTCTCCTAGTATAATTATCTCGCACTCTCTTCCTAACTCCTGAATGTCCTTTGATATACACTCTACCATTGCCTGGTTTTCCTCTCTGGCCTTTGCTCCCGTCCACAAGTACACGAAACCAAGGAGTGTCATTTGACCTGCCACTTTCCCTTTTAGCCATAAATGTTCCTTGCACTCCTGCTTGACCCTTTGCCAGTCTGTACTTTTATGAATGAATGCCCCAATACCACCCCCCTTTCTGCTGCCTTCTGTTCTATTACAATATTCCTACACTTCCTACAACGAGCGCACTCTAGCGGCGATATGAAATAGTCGTCAAAGTTGTGGTGCTGCGCTGTTTTGAATCACTCTCCCGTTGTGAGCCGGGAGACGTGCATGAGGCTGTACCGCAAGATGCTGCAGGTTCAGCAAGGCACTCGCCCACCGAAAAACTCTCAGATGCAAGGCTGTTCCCTGAACAAGGCGATCGCCAAGTACGCGCAGCCCCTGCATCGACCCATGCTGCCCAGCCTGGCTGACTACGAGCACCAGGAGTGGTAAGCTGTGGCAAATGAGTATGCATGACCTTCCACAGCACTCGTGCGACATTGGAGCATACGCGATGTTTCCAGCTTAGCATTGGTCACCTAAGGAGGTCGTTGTTTAGAAAGCACCGACTCTAAATTTCGAAGGCGAGATGAGTGAGATGGATTTATGTGGAGACATACATATCTATCAGATATCACAGGCAAGTATAGCCATATTTAAAATTAATTTTAAAGTGCATGCCACGCGACTGAGCGAGATGCAAAGTCCCTGGCAATGCTGAACATCATTCAAGAGTCGAAATTCGGCGCCGATTGTGTCATCATACGGCAGTTTGATTGGCTGCACCAGCCTGCGCATAAATGGCAATTTCTGCAATACTTGTCGATTAGAAGTGTAAACTGCCAAATCTAGTCAATTATTGTAGACTAAGAAACACTGAGCATTGGCTACCCTGACGCGGCGGCATCCAAATCCAGTGTAGTTCGATGGTTCCATCATGTTGTATTTCGGTTCATTCAAGAGGTTTGCTAGTCCTCGTCGCTGTTATCACCGTGGTTTCCTCGCAAAAGTGTCTAGTAATACGGTGAAAGCATGTTGTATTTCGGTTCATTCAAGAGGTTTGCTAGTCCTCGTCGCTGTTATCACCGTGGTTTCCTTGCAAAAGTGTCTAGTAATACGGTGAAAGCTCTATAATTTGTACCATCTGGGAACGCCTCTCAATTCGTAACCTCTCCAAATTTATTAACATCTCTAAATTCATAACCGTCGCGCACTCGCGCAAGCGAAGTTGCCAGCCGCGATAAGTGGGTCATAAGCTACTTACTGCAAATAAATAAATAATTAAATGAATAAAGAGGTGCAAAATTCGCACGTCAGTGTTATTTTAAGAGTGCAAGCTGCTTTACAAAACCAATAATGGACTCTTTTTCATAACCTGCAAGTGCGCTTCCTTGTACTGCACGCTGTCTCAACTAATTACGGCACCTGCCATGCCCCAAGCGGAGCTGAGCTCCTGCACTCGGCGACAACTTTCTGTGGCAGCACAGCCAAGCCTACGAAGCCCAAGCACGCCTTTTCTTGCTACGCTTCTGCTTGTAGTCCATGAACGCTTACTTTGGTATGCTGCGTAGCATAATGGAAAATATATATGCCCCGCCGCGGTGGTCTAGTGGGTAAGGTACTCGGCTGCTGACCCGCAAGTCGCGGGATCGAATCCCGGCTGCGGCGGCTGCATTTCCGATGGAGGCGGAAATGTTGTAGGCCCGTGTTCTCAGATTTGGGTGCACGTTAAAGAACCCCAGGTGGTCAAAATTTCCGGAGCCCTCCACTACGGCGTCTCTCATAATCATATGGTGGTTTTGGGACGTTAAACCCAACAAATCATCATAATGGAAAATATAAAGAGAAGAGGTGTGAATATTACAAGATTGTTCGAATTATTATTACAAAGCATCACCCGTGTAGGTTTTTTGTTCTTTGCTGTTTTTAGTTTTCTTGTTTTCTGGTGCCGTTTCACTTTTACCTGCCTCGGTAAACAACATATCGCATTGCTCGGCTGCAGAAAGTTCACATCGAACCTTGTGAACGAGCATCAGTGCGTGTTCATTGGGTGATCTGTATTCATCGAGCAGGGAGAAACGTAGACAGTAGTACGTTGTAAAATATTTTGTTTCCCGCACATGCAATAACCAAAAATTTGTGTGCTATTGATATCATCAGCAAAAGTACTCGGATCGCTATAGCCGCCATGAAAGTGACACTGGCGACCTGCCAGTCTTCAACAACAGCACCTGCTTGGAAGAAAAAGTGCACTTGGAAACTGTACGTAAAACCAATGACACTATTCCTAAATTGCTTAGCATACGTGGTCGGTGTTTCAGCTGGCTAATACTGTTGATACGATAACGCTGAAGATTGCGTACCGTAACACCGCTCCCGACTATGTCTACAGAGGTACCTTATTTACTCGGATAATCCTCGCACTTTTTTTGCCGAAAAAGGGAAGCTAAGTTGGGGGGTGCGAGATTTACGCGGGAAGAACTTTTCACGAGAGCGTACCGTGCGAAAAAACAAAACAAAAAAAAACGAAGTGGCCGCAAATCGGGATTCTCACACCAGCAACTAACAGCAAGCTTTGAGAAGTACTAATTAAGAATTACCTCAACAATAAAAGTAGAGGTTCAACACAAGGCAAGATTTGAGACACAAAAAGTGCAAGCAAATAGTCGAGAAATAGAATACCATACGCAAAGCTTGTGGGCGTAGCGGGAGTAATGGTAGCGTTCGTCGCCCAACAGGAGCCCTCAAAAGGTAAGCGTAGGACGTCAGTATTGGGCTTATGGCTATTTAACAGAATCGTCTGCAGTTTCCTTCTGACGAAATAAAGTTTACCATCAATCCCAGTTTTAGGCCCACGGCAGGCCCAACGCGTCTTGATGGCTTTCAGCTGCCGTCACCAGTAGCGATCACAAAACTCGTAGACTCCGAAGGGCCTACCGGCGGCCCTGTTGCCGTCGTTTAGTGCCGTTGTCATCTATCACTTGCAACTTGAAGCAGCCGTGTAGCTTCAGTATTACACCACAATGTGCCAAGATTACCGACACAGCATACAAAACACCCCGCAACGCGCACTGGCCACTTCAGCTTGGCTTTGGTTGGATTGAATTTGCGTGCAATAGTATGCTTGATGCTTAAGAGATGGCGCCAAAATGGCGTGCGCCATCATCATCAGTGGCTGGAACGAGCAGACGACGTTATTGCGGCAGTTTTCTGGGGTGCGATAATTACTCGAGGAAAAAAGAAATCGTATTTTTCTTGGGCGATGGGGGGGGGGGGGGTGCGAGAATTATGCGAGTGTGAGGATTACGCGAGTAAATACGGTAGTCGTTACTAGCGCTATGCCTGGGTAACAGACGCGTTAGTGTATATTACCGTGTTGACCGTGAAAGAAAAAAAAACAGCGTTCTTTGCCGAGTAAAAATTGCGTTCCTATTTGAATTTAATAACATCAGACGCCCACTTATGACCAATCGGTGTCATGACTCCTGCTTCCCGTCGCTGCCTTTGCGTCCCTTAAAAAAATATCGTGAGCTTCTCCAGCATGTTTTTGCGTCTCTTAAAGAAGGAAAACAATGATGCCGACCAAGTATGCACTGCAATTTAGGAAATGATGTATTGGCTTTGCATTGTTCCAATCGCCCAGAACCTGCTCGGCCATACCTTTATTTTTCTGAAATAAATCGCAACGCTCCAAAGAAGATTCATTCTTTTTGCCTTTAAAAGAACATTTTATTTATCTCCTCGCCAAAAATGTCAGATGTTTTTACAGTGGTCGTGCGGAAAAGTGCACGTTAAATGCGCTTGCGAAACTGAAACCGAAATTGCACTGAAACGGACTACTTGGCATAATAACACATGTGCAGAAGCTTCACCCACGTAGCTTTGGCTGTGCTGCCCCTGAAAGTTGTCCCCGAGTATAGTTGCGCATGCTTTTCAGGCCTGGTTATATCTAGAAAAACGGGTCTGTAATTTCTGCGTCGTCGCACAATGAAACTGCACGTGAATACACTGTTTGCGGAAGTGACTAGCTGCGACTAGTTGAACTTAATGCATCGCAGGAAAGATAGCTTCACAATTATCATAGGGGTCTGTATAAAAAAAAAATTTAGAACTCTTTATTTCCGAATTCACACACTATTGATGATTCGCCTCTCTACTTTTCACGCATCTTAGGTCATCGTTTTAGCCAGAGCATCAGTCGCTGATTTTTTTTCTTTGTTTCATTTCTCAGGCTTTTCACGGCACTGGAACGCTCAGTTACTAACATTGCTTGCTGTGTGAACAATGGGTGTTTGGAAAGCTCGAAAGTGTGTTAACTGTTATTTTTCAAGGTTTTGAATGTTTAAAGAGAGTGTAATTGGAGAAGTACATTTTTTTTCTTCAGTCATCCCCAGTAAGGTAATGGAAGATTTATAACTATTGTTTTTCGAAAGCTAGAACCATAAAAAACTGCTTAACATACATTGAATCCAGGGATATTTAATACAGCAAGATCTGTGCTGCCACTTCAATAAGAATCAGATCCATATATGTTTTCATTAATTATTATCTTTCAGAAATTTAATGGTACAATGTACATAAAAGCTTAACTCATAATTGGTATCAGTGCAACAAAATCTGTGCATGAAAAGTTCGAGTTAGTACAGGTCCCATTGAATTAATAGTGTGTGCTCCACACGCTCCTTGAGAGAACTAGTTAACCGTGAAATCTTGTGCAAGGACATGGCGATATCAAAAACACTTATTTCATGAATGGCATTTGCTATTGGTTTGGTTGGTCTTTTTATGTTTACCATGTAAGTAACTTGCTACGAGAGGCGCTCGGGTTATGCAGTGCAACTTTTTTGGGACCTCAGTGTAAATTCTTTATCATTTAGAAGAGACTTGACCTACATGCACTCACAGAACACAGCACGAAATTTAGATATGGTGCTTTGACCTTGATTTTCTCCTCTAATAGTAGACTTATTGATGGTAAGGTTGACATTAGAGTTCCCAGAGAACGCTTGATTAATCTAAACCAATTTATTGTTTCACTTTGGTTTGTGGGGGTAAAATGGAACCTGCTCGCACAAAGTAGGGTGACCTGTAAATTATTGGGAGAGCCCTTCATTCTGTAGGGGATGCTAGATATAAAAACAGGCTGACGATGATTACGAGTGGTGCGCTCAACGTTTGGTGTGCGTGGCTTTTGTCTTCCTCCTCAGTGCTGCACGACCTCCACGGCTTGCCGAGACCACCTTCGAACCCAGAAGTTGAGGAAGTGGGCACCGTGCCCATCTTTGAAAAGTTCTTTTCTAAGGAGGTGCTTGGCGTGCCGGATGCATTCGAGCCTAAAAAAGGCTGCCTCCTGCTTCCGCTGCTGCCGCCCAACGAGGTACGGTTAGGCCACGATGTTTTGCTTGAAACGATGGCTAGAGGAATAGAAATTCCTTACAGCTCGAAAAATAATGAAATAAAATTGGGAAAGTTATAATATGGCTTCATTACTTTATTATAATGTAAATTAGTTCTCGAGCTTGCGGTGTGAAGAAAAGTGCATGAAAAAGGGAAATTGTCATTTGTCATTTAAGTGTATTTTGATACATATTGAATGCCTATGAAGTTTCATGTGTACTTTCATACACATGGCATTCATATGTGTTAAACGCAGATTTCATGCAAATTATATTGTCACAATCCAGAACCAGCAGCAGTCGAATCCAGGAAACTCACTTTAATGGTACCAGAACACTGGCAAACTGCTCGGAAGAGAACCTCGTCTTCTTCTCTCGCTGTGCGTGTTCTTCGTTGTTCTCTTGGTCTGCATATTCAATGTGGCATTTGCCCCCCTCCAGAGAGCAGCGTCCCGATGCTCTTTTACAAAAGACGGTGTAGTAGATGTATGGTGTAAATCAGTCCGAAAAGTAAGGCTTCATTCGCAGAACGTGCACGATTTCTGGTTTTAGCTGGCCAGTTGTCGAGGGGCTGTCAGAAACGACGACGTAATCAACGTCGCTCAGGCGTTGTAAAACTGTGTAGGGGCCAAAATACTTCTTCAGCAATTTTTCACACAGTCCCCGGCGGCAGATAGGACTCCATACCCAGACTTTGTCGCCGGCCCGATAGACGACATGTCGGTGTCGCAGATTATAACGTTGGGCGTCATAATTTTGCTGCTGGGTGATTCGGACGCGCGCAAGCTGCCTCACTTCTTCTGCTCGTTGGGTAAAAGATACAGCGTCCAAATCGATGTCATTGCCGTCGTGCAGTAACATGGCGTCAAGCATCGTCGCCACTTCACGGCCATGAAGGAGGCTGAACGGCGGTCTTCGTGTAGTTTCTTGCTGCGCTGTATTATAGGCGAACGTGATGTATGGTAGAATGTCGACCCAGTTCTTGTGATCCACGTCAACGTACATACTCAACATGTCGGCAATAGTCTTGTTGAGGCGTTCTGTGAAGCCGTTGGTTTGTGGATGATAGGAAGTGGTTTTCCGATGGGCTGTTCCACTGAGCTCAAGCACTGTCTTCAGGAGCGCGGCCATGAAAGCGGCACCTCGATCCGTTATTATGATTGTTGGAGCACCGTGCCTCAGGACGATATTTTTAACGAAGAATCGTGCGGTTTCAACGGCGGTGCCACTTGACAAAGCCTTTGTTTCCGCATAGCGCGTAAGATAATCAGTGGCAACTATTACTCACATGTTGCCAGCATGGGAAATCGGATATGGTCCAAGGAGATCCATTCCAATTTGGGCAAAAGGTACCGTGGGCACTTGAATTGGTTGTAATAGTCCAGCTGGTTTTAACGGTGGCGATTTTCGTCGTTGGCAATCGAGGCACGTGTGCACGTAATGCTTCACAATAGCTGGAAGTCTTGGCCAGTAGTATTTCTGTTGGATTCTGGCCAATGTGTGTGTGTATCCGAGATGACCAGACGTTGGCTCATCGTGGCAAGCACAAAGTATCTCCTCACGAAGTGACGTCGGAACAACAAGCAGATGGGTGCTTCCTCTGGGAGAAAATTTCTTCTTATAGAGAACACCACTACGTAAGCAGAATGACGGCAGGCTCCTTGCAAATCTTCTAGGGACGGTTGTTGTCCGGCCATTCAGAAATTCAATAAGAGAAAGCAACTCACTGTCTTCTTTCTGCTTGCACGAAATCGTAGTGGTGTCAACGACTCCTACAAACGCCATGCTGTCATCTTCTGTGTCATCGTCGCGCTTTATCGGTGACCTTGATAAGCAATCGGCATCGGCGTGCTGCCATGCGGACTTATACACGACCGTCATATCAAACTCTTGAAGGCGTAAGCTCCACCGTGCGAGCCGACCATACGGGTCTTTCAAGTTGGTCAGCCAGCAGAGGGAATGATGGTCGCTGACTACGTGGAAGGAACGACCATAGAGGTACGGACGAAACTTCATAACCGCCCATCCGACAGCAACACACTCTTTTTCCGTTGTGGAGTAGTTGGCCTCGGCGCGGGAAAGCGTCCTACTAGCATATGCGATCACACGCTCGGCTGAGTCTTGCCACTGGACGAGTACAGCGCCTAAACCCACGTTGCTGGCATCTGTATGGACCATGGTAGGAGCATCCTCATCAAAATGAGCAAGCACAGGCGGAGTCTGCAGGCGTTGTCGGAGATCGTCAAATGCCACCTGTTTGTTGATCGTCGCCCCATGTGAATGAAACGTCTTCTCTTGTGAGTCGTGTTAACGGTGAGGCTATGTGGGAGAAATTGGCAATAAACCTTCGGTAGTATGCGCATAGGCCAAGGAAACGCCTGACTGCTTTCTTGTCTTTTGGTACCGAAAATTTTCTGACGGCCGCAATCTTATCGGGACCAGGCCGAACACCTTCATAGCTCACCACATGGCCTAAAAATTGAAGCTCCTTGAAACCGAAATGACACTTCTCGGGTTTCAGTGTCAGGCCGGCAGACCTTATTGCCCTGAATACCGATAGCAGCCTGCTCAGGTGTTCCTCAAATGTTTTTGAAAAAACAATGACGTCGTCCAGATAGACCAGACATGTCATTTTTCGCCCAACATCGAGCCGCATTGTCCGTACTGCGGAGAGGCGTATTGCTCATTACCTCATATGCTCTGGCAATGTCCTGCGTTACGTGACGCAGAGTTCAACAAAGAAGAGGACTGGGAGGAAGCCCTTAACAGCGGCGACCTCTTGGTTCATCTTCGGGCTGTCCAGAGGGCCTGCGAGAGGGCGGAGGGCCACGGTCTTCCGGTCCCTACGTGGGAGCGGCCCGCGACTGCTACGGACTCCCCCTAAACGGGGCCGTTACAATGCAGTTCCTCAGGACCTGAATAAAGTTCTTTGTCTGTCTGTCTGCCACTTAAGGCCTGACAGAACGGTATCCATCAGTCTCTGAAATGTTGCGGGGGCTGAGCACAATCCAAATGGCAAGACTTTAAATTCATAAAGCCCGTCAAGCGTTACAAAAGCCGTTTTTTCTCTATCTCGCTCGTCGACCTCAATTTGCCAATAGCCACTTTTGAGGTCCATTGACGAAAAGTAGCGTGCATACCTCAGCCTGTCGAGTGAATCATCGATGCGCGGTAATGGGTACACGTCTTTCTTCGTCACACGGTTCAGCTTGCGGTAGTCGACACAAAATCGCAAGCTTCCGTCTTTCTTTTTAACCAGCACTACCAGCGATGCCCAAGGACTTCTTGACCGCTGGATGACGTCATCATCGAGCATTTTCTTCACTTGTTCCTGGATTGCTTCACGCTCTTTCGGTGCTACGCGGTATGGGTTCTGTCGTATTGGCCTTGCCGTCTCCTCCGTTATTATCCGATGCTTCGTCAGTGGCGGTTGACTCACCCTCGAGGTCGATGAAAAACAGTCTTTGAACTGGTGAAGAAGATCTACTAGACGCTGTCTCTGCGCTGGTGACAAATCCGAGCTTACGTCGATAGGTGGTGGGGCTGACGTGGCTTGCGGCTCGTCCTTTTGTACTACACAGCACTTGCAGATTTCGGTGATCTCGTCGAAGTAGGCAACTGTAGTGCCATGTGTAATGTGTCGTCGCTCGTTGGTAAAATTCGTCAACAGAACCTCTGCTTCACCGCACACAACATTGACGATACTTCTGGCAATTGCAACACCGCGAGAGAGTAGGAGCGTCAATACTTGTTCAGCGATTCCTTCTCCAGTATTCTGCTCGCTGCACGTGACTGAAACAAGGCGGCACGATAACGGAGGTACGGTCACATCGTCAATGACTCGTAGGGATTTTCGGTGTAGCGCTGCGCTTTGATCAGCTGAAAAGGTCAGTACACCGTCCGGAATATTGATGATGGCACCATATTCACGCAAGAAATTCATCCTCAAGATTGCCTGTTTGCAACACTCAGAAAGGATAACAAAAGTTGCGACGAAGGATGCATCCCCTATCTTCATTCTTGCGGTGCACTTTCCGGTAGGTGTGAGTAGCTGCCCTCCAGCTCCTCTAATCTGCGGTCCTGTGCATTCCATTTTAACCTTCCTGAGCGTGTCTGCCAGACTCTCACTCATTATTGAGAAGTCCGCGCCAGTGTCGACGAATGCCATGACGTCATGTCCGTCAATCGTAATTGCAACTTCGGCAGTAACAATCTCAGTTGGAAGTTAGCGCTCTGTCCTCTTGTGTCGGTCTGCTCGGCCGTTTCTTCTTCCCCGTAATGCGCTATACCAGTTCAAGTACGACGAACCAACTCGCCCAATCTTCAACACTCGTGAACCCCATCTTTCGTCGATTCATTGAAAATGTGCTTCTCTTCGCTCGGCAGTAATGGGGGATTTTCAGCACTTCGACGATTCGCAACCTTCCCCCCTGAGGTCGCTGCTTTTAGTTTCCCGGCGTGTACTAGGAGATCTCCCTCTTGGCATGTCAGTGGTGCTCCGTCTAGAGGATGGAGAATAACGCCCAGGAGAGGGTGAGCGTGACCGAAACCCAGGAGGAACATCCCGCGGGGTCATGACACTCGTGTCGACGTCAGGTGTTCCGTTGAAATGGCGCCGAGGAACCGTAGAAGGAAACCCTTGGTACCCTGCGGTGCGATATGGGCAATACCGAACGATGTGGCCTGCTTCCCCACAGTGAAAGCACAGGGGCCTATGATCAGGGTTACGCCAGATGTCAGCTTTGCGAAGTGGTGGCCGCCTCGGCATCGAAGTTTCTCTGTAGTACCAAGGCGCTGTCGGCGGATGTTGCTGGTGGTACTGATGTGGTGTCGGCACGTTCGCTGGCTGTCGGCGGACTACGTCTGCATAGCTTGCCCTGGGAGTGCTCGTGTTTGGCTCAGGAAGCGAGCGCGCTTGCCTGATCTCCTGGCGTACAACTTCCATTACTGAGGCGATCGCGCAGTCATTCGGTTTGCGACGGGTTTCTTGACCTCTTCTTGTACGATTTCTCGTATTAGTTGGCGCAAAGAACCTTCGTCGGGTGTTGTTGCTGTGGTAGTGGCTGCCACGCTGATCGGTGCACTGTGGGTTGGGCGGTCATACTGGCGATAACGTAGATGCAGTGTGCGTTCGATAGATGTCGCCTCCTTGGAGAATTCATCCACACTTGTAGGCGGGTTTCGTACGAGACCAGCGAACAGCTGCTCCTTAACGCCCCGCATGAGGTGGCTAACCTTTTTGGCTTCGGGCATATTGGAATCTGCTCGACGAAATAGCCGCGCCATGTCCTCAACAAACATCGTTACGGATTCATTTGGTTTTGAATCCGTGACTCGAGGAGACGCTGTGCGATTTCTCGTCTTTCAGTGCTCGCGAACGTGTCGAGGAACTTGTGCCGGAACTCGTCCCAAGACGACCACACGCGATTCGTGAACCATGTTCGGGCTCTGTCTTGAAGCGGAAAATAAACGTAGCTCAATTTCTGTGTGGTGTTCCAACCGTTAACATTCGCTGTGTGCTCGAATTCCTCTAGCCAGTCATGTGCATCCTCATATGCGTTTCAGTGGAAGTCAACCGGAAGTCGAGGGTTCAAAAAAGTCACCTGTGTCGTGCTTGGGCTGGACATGTTGGGGCCAGTGCTTCCAGGTGCCGTCGTGCTTTCTGGCACAGTCACGCTTTTTGACAATGGACCAAACTCCGGGCTGAGGCCTAACAGGCGCCGGCTGCTGCGGTGAACGGGGGTGTCGATGCGCGGAAGTCTTTCTTGACCAGATGCGGGGCTGTTGTCAGGCGTCCCGTACATGTACCCAGCGCCTCCACCAGAGTCACAATGCAGAAACAGCAGCAGTCGAATCCAGGAAACTCACTTTAATTGTACCAAAACACTGGCAAACTGATCGGAATAGAACCTCGTCTTTTTCTTTCGCTGCGCGTGTTCTTCCTTGTTCTATTGGTGGTGCATATTCAATGTGTCAATATGAATGGTTATTCATATGGACTTCTCAGTAAGAAAACTCACAAGGTTGGTCTTGTGACCACGGGTGGAACAGCTGCGCCACGGTGCGCCAAACTTGCTTACCTGTGCCTTCTTGCGCCGAGCCACCCCTGCTGTGTCAAACTTGCCTATCAGCGCCTAACTGCACCGCAGCACCAGAATTTAGCCGCAAAGTATGAAAGCCATCAAGCGCCGTGTCCGGAAACGTGGCTGAAACGCAGTCTTTTCAGTTTATTCGTAATGGCTATAGTTTCGGTTTCATGAACACTGTGATCGCTCCAGGCGCAGCTGTGGACTTTAATCCCATGGGCATGGTTGTGATCGCTGTGCGTGCGCGGTCCTGGCAGGCATCAGCGGGGGTGGCTTGTGGACCCTTGTGCATGCTGGAATCTGAACGCAAGCACACTGCGAGGAGAGCATCACTCCCTGGCAGGGCTGTGTTCTCTTACACCAGCATTTTTATAGAACTATGCGATATCAGATCTAGAACAGTGGGCTGCCAGCCTTACAATGTGTTGCTGACCCATTCATTGCTTCGCCATTCCAGTGAAGCTGTCTTTCTTTCATAACTTTACGGCAGTGTTTGGAAAAGAAATAAACGATGGAAGTAACGGTGCTGGAAAAATTAAGACTGGTGTCAGTTTCCGGGAACAGCTTGAGGATGCTCTGCAGACCGTACTTTTTATTTTTCAAGATATCTGGATGAAACTTTCAGGGCATGTTGGCTACAGTAAAACTAGATCGAGGAACTGAATAGTTTCTCGCAGCTGTGTTCTTTAGTTCCGGAGTTATGGATGTCTAACTGAGTTGTTCACCAGGGTACTTGAGGAAGAGTATTGAGAAAGCTCAGGACATAGTAGAAAGCTAAAATTTATTGTGGTCGTTTTTTGATAGATATTCCAGGATACTACAAAGCCGTTTCTTTTTTAATTTTCTCTCCAATAAATGTTCATGCGACTTTGAATAAAGTGTAGCTAGTAATTACCAGGTTCATCAAAACTGAAATGTTAGAAATTAACGACACCAATTTTCAGACAAAGAAGCTGCTTGTACTCTGGAAAAGTCATTCAGAAACAGGATAAAAAAAGCACACAAATTTGATGAGCGGTCTTTGAGTTTCAGCTTTCCTCAGCACCACAACCAGCCAAAAAATCCATTCTGAGAAAACTGGCCTAGAAAGTTTGACACTTGCATTTTCTTCAGAAAGCTTCAACGGAATAGCTAGAAGTATTTGGATGGATGGGTGCACGTTAAAGAACCCCAGGTGGTCTAAATTTTCGGAGCCCTCCACTACGGCGTCTCTCATAATCATATAGTGGTTTTGGGACGTTAAACCCCACATATCAATCAATCAAGTATTTGGATGCACTCTTTTCTTCTTTCGCCTCGTCTACATTTTTTGGTGTCATTGGTCATTTATTTTTAGGCATAAAGCGTCGAAGTGCTTGGTCCGGAAATCTCGGAAACACTTGGTGTCATACTCAATACAGTCGCCCACCGATTTTTCGGGCCTGGGGGGGACCGAAAAAAGTCCGAAAAAATCGAACAGTCCGAGAAATTCGTTTTGTCAAAAATATGAACTTTATTCCATCAGACAGGCTTAGAAAAGTCCATGATTCTGCCTTGCCTCATACTACGCTTGGAAGCAATTTGGTTCGCCCGTATTTGGGTCAAGGTGACATCGTCACCGTAAATGCTCGACAAAAGCGTCATTGCGGTGGCGATCTCCGCTGCCGACAGCTGCGGGCGATCATCCTCATCATCCTCCGAACCGCTCTCCGACTGCGGTACAACCTGGCAGAGAATTTCTTTGTCTGTGGGCTCCGCGCAAGAAATAGTCATCGTCCCCATGAGCGAAGTCTTTATACAGGGAGCTTTGCAATAACGTTTGCGGGCATTGTGGGTATAGCGGATGCATTATGAGCTTTAGAATAGTGTTTGCTCCCCCTAGGGAAAAATTTAGAGACTTTCGCTTCGACCGTAAACTCAAATGCACGGAAGCTACAGACATCATTTTGCGGAATTCGCGGGCTGTTATTCCTGCACGCTATTTCGGATTTTCTGCGGGCGGGCCGCGATTGGCGACTCGCGTTACGACAAATGCACAGTGGCAGCGACCGCACCGCAAGGGCTCGCGACGCGCTATTTTAAAGCTCCCTAATGTCATTGTGGCAGGCACATTCACTTCGCCACTTCGCAGCTCCGCTTCTTCCCTGTGCGGTGCGATGACAACAGTGCTGACCACAATGGCTGACCGAAGACGAAAAAATGTCCCGTGCCGCATATTCTAAAGCAGACACGGCTTCCGAAACTTGAAATATGGCATTTGCTTACCAATCTTGGTGGCAGAAAAGCCATTTTAAAATTAAGCCACCAAGCTTTGTCAAGCCGGCGGAAAACCCAACATGGCGGCGTCCATACAAGTTCGTAGTGTAGCCCAAAACAAGCGATTTAGTCCGAAAAATCGGGCGTAAAAATGCATTAACCCTTGGGGAACCCTGACACTACACTTTTGAAGTAGAAATATCTAAAAAGTTCGAAAATTTGGTGGGCGACTGTAGCACTGATTCGGAGCACGTACCAAGGCCCGCAATCTCTGAAGCACTCAGTGCAATCGGGGCTTCAGCCTTACTCAATGTGTACTATTCTCGACTGGCGACTGCTGAAAGCACTGTTCCGCCGCTGCAAGCATCTACGCAGTCGGCAGTCGCAGCAGAATAGTGGCATCGCGACGTTGCACAAACCGCATAGTGTGCCTCCATGCAAAGGACCTCTGCACCATCTTCGGCATCGTTACCGGCATCGCATGCAACAACTAAGACGAAGAACACAGAACTAGTGGAAAAAGAAATTGATACGAGTGCAAGAGGCAAAGAGCGATGAAGAAGACACCGGCCGAGGCAGATAACAACGGGGCGAGCAAGCGTCATCGGAGGAAGCGACCACCCCCGCTGCTGTGCACCAACCAGTGGCGGGCGTGCTTTGTCCCGCAAGATATGAATGCGCTGTTCTAGCCAATTAGCACACCTCATTGCTTCATGGGAAAATGTCAATACCGTCTCAACCATGCTGCCGACGCCATTCTGCAAGACTTCAAACGAAAAAGACTTCGCACTCAAAACAACACCAAAACGTCGCCATGCCCTCTATATATATGTGTGTGTCGTAGAAAAGCAACAAAAAAATTTAGTAAAGTACTTTCTGGCACGCAACCTTTCGCTCTTGAGCACACGGCATTAGCCACTGAGCCATGAAGGCACATGTCCCTCAACCCTTACACCACTTATCATCGCGGTGCCGATCTCATGGGAAACAGCGTATTTTCAGTGTCATCGGCGAAATGGCAGAAAGGGCACACTCAGCGCCCTGCTCGTCGCGACGCGGTGGCACACGCTCATTTTCTATGCGTAAGTTGCCCATCTGGGAGGAGGGGTAGGTGGGAGGTAGATGTTTGTGTGTGCGCACGCTCATCTCGCTGTGGAGGAACGTCGTACACCTTGGACTTTCACCAGGACAGTTGTGTTGTAGTTATCGGGTGCACAAAGGTCACTTCGCTCGCTGCACAGTGCCCGTTTGCGAAAATATAGAGCTTTTCAGACACAGCGAAGTAATAACTGTGACACTTTTTATGTCGAACTCATCTGTACTTATGAATATGTGCATCATTTCTGCGTGAGCAGGGCACTGCACGTTTTGATCTGCTTACCATTCTTCGAGTGACATTTTAGTTTGTTGCTATTGTGGTGATAGCGCCCAGGCGCGTCAAGTGTCCGCGTTATCTGGTGCTGTCGCCCGCAATTGTAAAGTGTCGTTTGTACGTGACGTCATTGGTCACATGAGGGTCTGCTATATATGTATGCTGGTTGCATGAAATAAAGGATGGACGTTATCGCGCGCGCATCGGAAGCGGCTCAGTCCCTTTCTCAGCTCCTGCGGCCAGCCCGGACGCGCATGGCCTTTCGCTAGGGCGCAACATGACATGGTGTCAGAAGTGGGATTCTTCTGATATTCGAGGGGCGTTGCACCAGTCTTCGCCAAGCGGCGCCATGTCAGAAGACAAAGAAGTCAAGCCAGTTCACGGCATGTTCGCGGTTCCAGCTCCGCCAGCGTTTGACTTCGACCGAACGTCCGAATGGCCTTCCTGGATCCAACTATTCGATGACTACCGCTTTGCCTTTTGCTTCAATGAGCGAAGTGAAGAAGCGCAAGTCCGGACTCTACTCTACACAATGGGCAGGCAAGCGAGAGAGATCTTTTCGACCTTCACACTATCTGAACAACAGCAGAAGCAGTATGAAGTCGTCAGAAAAAAGTTCGACGATCACTTCGTGGCCGCGCGGAACCTCGTTTACGAGAGCGCATGTTTTCACCGACGCATACAACAACCAAGCGAGTCAGTCGACCAATTCATCACCGCGTTGCACACACTGGCGGACCGGTGTGACTACAAGGAAAAGGAACGCATGATGCACGACCGGTTTGTAGTCGGCCTCTGTGATGCCAAGCTCTCGGAGTCTCTGCAAATGGATGCAAATCTTACACTCGCCAGCGCTTTGGCAAAAGCTCGCTTGAAGGAGACCGTCCAACGACAGCAGCAACAGCTGCGAGAAACCAGCGACGAACCTTCGGCCGCGCCAGCCAGCAACCTGGACGCGGTCAACAAGCAACGGTAGCCCCGAAAGAATTCTTCAGGACAGCGTTCCGGCACCTCGTGAAGGACCAGTGCACCGGTCACACAAGGTCAACGCACCAGACCAGTCCTACCGACCTCTCACATCCAGTTCATGCCCCAACTGCGGTCAAGGAGAGCACCCGAGGCACGAGCTGCGAAATGCAACTACGTCGGTTGTTCCGGACATTTTGCAGTGGTGTTTCGGAAAAAGGCTGCAGGCGAGCGAAAGAAGGTACAGCTTTCTTCTCTCCATAGGAAAAAAGTGGCGTATTTCGTAGGCGCGGTAAATGGGGAGCACTCCAATTCTCGGTATGCTCAAGTTATCATTAACGGCACTCCGGTGTTCGCTAAACTTGACTCGGGTGCAGAAGTGTCCGTTGTACCCTCAACATTTCCGGGATTGCCTACCAAATTAGACAAGTGCGACATAACCTTAACAGGCCCTGCGAATGAGCCACTGCATGTTCTCGAAAAATTTCTTGCCACTATACAGTGGAGACAACGCATTGTCCGACAAACTGTGTACGTAGTCTCGCCTTTACGCTCGATACTTTTGGGTCTCCCAGCGCTCGAAGCCCTTGAGCTGATCAAGTTCGCTGACTCGGTCAGTAGCGCAACAGCCATCGAAGCTTCCTACCCTCAGCTTTTCGGTAGTCTGGGAGCTATGAAAGGGGAATACAATATCAGACTGAAGCCGAACTCGGTACCCTTTGCTATTCCGGTTGCGCGTCGCATTGCCTTACCCCTGCCGGACCGAGTGAAGCAGGAGCTCGAACGTATGGAGCGAGATGACGTAATCCGCAAAGTAGACAAACCAACAGAATGGTGCGCAGGTGTTGTACCAGTACTCAAACCTTCTGGAGACGTTCGTATTTGCGTTGACTTGACGCAACTAAATAAAAGTGTACTTCGCGAGCGCTATGTTATGCCAACGGTTGAAGATAGGCTTGGTCTGTTAAGTGGGGCATCGGTTTTTTCGAAGCTGGACGCTAATTCTGGATTTTATCAGATCAAGTTGTCGCCGGAAAGCCAATTGTTGACTACCTTCATTACGCCATTTGGGCGATACTTTTTTCAGAGGCTACCGTTTGGAATAACGTCAGCACCTGAGTTTTTTCAAAAGAAAATGTCACAGATTCTGGAAGGAATCCCAGGCGTGGTAAACATGATGGATGATGTGCTCATTTATGGCTGCGACAAAGCTCAACATGATGAGCGTCTGCGTCTTACTTTAGACCGTCTCATGAGTGCTGGTGTTACGCTAAACAAAGAAAAGTGTTGTTTTGGAGTAACCGAGATAAAGTTTCTTGGTTGTGTTCTAAGTCGAGATGGAATCGGGCCGGACCCTGAAAAGGTCCGGGCCACCAAAGAACTGCCGACGCCAAATAACGTGTCTGACGTTCGACGGCTGCTCGGTATGACTAATCATCTGGCAAGATTCATACCAGATTTGGCTTCAAAAACGGCGCCGTTACGTCACTTGCTTTTGAAGAGTTCTGAATGGACGTGGGGACCAGCCCAAGAGCAAGCGCTGTCATACGTTAAAGACGTTATCGGTTCGGCGCGCGTCATGGCTAACTATGATGCAAAGTACCCTACGATTCTTTCCGCCGATGCGTCATCATTCGGTTTGGGGGCGGTACTGATGCAAGTTCAACCAAACAACGAAAAACGACCCGTTGCCTTTGCATCGCGATCGTTGACGCCTGCCGAAACCAGATATTCCCAGATTGAAAAAGGAGCACTAGCAATGACGTGGCCGGCAGAACGATTTGAAGGGTACATCAAAGGTCTTAAAATTTTGTGTGAAACCGACCACAAACCTCTTGTAACCTTGCTGGGAAAATCTCCTTTAGATGTTTTACCACCTCGCATTCAGCGTTTTCGCATGAGGCTCATGCGGTTCAGCTATGAAGTTGTGCATGTCCCGGGCAAGAACTTAGTTACTGCAGATGTGTTGTCGGGGGCCCCGATTCGGGGAAAGGAAACTTATAATGCACTGTCTATTAGTGACGTCAGCAAGCACGTTTCAGGATGCCTGTCAAACGCGGTCGAGGCCAGCCTCTTCGAGGGAGTGAAAGCAGAACAAGCCGCCGACGAAGTTTGTCAAGCACTCGTAAAATTCAGCCGGAAAGGGTGGCCAAAATTCTCATCTCTTCCGATGGTCTTGCATCCGTATTGGCAGGAAAGAGCCACGCTTACAGTTGCTGAAGGTGTGCTACTTAAAGGTATGAGGTTAGTCATTCCTCGAAAATTGCGCGCAGAGGTCTTGATACGCTTGCACGAGAGTCACATGGAAATCGAAAAATGCAGAGCTCGAGCCAAAGAGTCGGTATGGTGGCCGGGGTTGAGTTATCAGCTGAAAGCTTTGGTTACCGATTGCCGCTTATGCACTGAGCAGACACCAAAAGCCAGAACCAATGATCCCGACAACCACTCCACAGCGTCCTTGGCAAAAACTAGGAGCTGATCTCTGCCATGTTCAAGGAAAATGGTATTTGGTAGTCGTAGATTATTTTTCTAGGTACCCAGAGATTGCTTTGTTATCATCTACAACGAGTGCCACTGTCATTACGCACCTTAAAAGTTTCTTTGCGAGACATGGCATACCAGAAGTTATGTCTGATAACGGAGCGCAATTTGTGTCGCAGGAATACAAGTTGTTCGCTCGCAACTACGAGTTTCGCGCTGTGACGTCTAGCCCAAGGTACCCCTAGGCAAATGGTGAAGTAGAGAGGATGGTCCAGACAATCAAAGGTCTCATTACAAAAGCGAAAGGCCCATATCTTTCTCTCCTAGCGTACAGGGACACTCCGGGGCCACTTGGGAAAAGCCCTGCAGAACTTCTAATGGGCAGGCGGCTACGCACAACGGCGCCTGTCCATCCCACAAGCCTTCTGCCTCAGACGGTGAACCTGAGAAAGTTCAGAAGCCATGATACGACCGCCCGACAGCGGCAGCGTAGGAACTTCAACCTTCGTCATAGGGCTACTTCATTGCGAGCACTCGAACCGGGCGCGGAAGTCTGGGTGACGGACTGCAAAGCAAAAGCGCGAGTCTTGCGACTTGCTGAGCGGCCGAGGTCGTATGTGGTTAGAACTTCCACTGGTGTAGTTCTAGAAACAGGAAATCCTTGGTGCGCTTTGTTTCACAGCCAAAACAAGGTGAGGATGAGGGAGATAGCGATGATTTTCCTCAGGCAGATGATAGTCAGGTAGAAACGGAAAAGAATTCTAATCGCGTTACAGACAGCATGGCGCCCTTCCTTGCCGGGAACTGACCTTCCTAAATACCGAACACGATTTGGCCGTCTTGTTCGACGGCCGGACCGCTACGGGTTCAGTAATTGACTGTATTGTTCTTGCGCATTTTTTGTTTCTGCAAAGTGTTATTTCGCTGGCAGTGCTGCGAAGCTTGTTGCAACTGTCAGCGTATTGTTAAAGAAGGGGAGATGTGGTGAGAGCGCCCTGGCGCGTCAAGTGTCCGCGTTATCTGGCGCTGTCGCCCGCAATTGTAAAGTGTCGTTTGTAAGTGACGTCATTGGTCACATGAGTGTCTGCTATATATGTATGCTGGTTGCATGGAATAAAGGATGGACGTTATCGCGCGCGCATCGGAAGCGGCTCAGTCCCTTTCTCAGCTCCTGCGGCCGGCCCGGACGCGCATGGCCTTTCGCTAGGGCGCAACACGGCAGCTATAGTAAAACCCCACTAATTCGGACTTCACGAGACTGGAGAGAATGTCCGAATTATAGAGGGTACAAATTATCGTGAGTATGAACAAAATACTTCAAAAATGTCTCCTACACCATCAAACTTCTATTTCTTAAAAAAAGTTTGTGATCGCGGTTTGCTTCACGGACGCAATGTGCGATGAAGTAACAATTTTGCAAAGTTATTGCAGGTGGCTTATTCCGCACACAGTGTTCGAGGAAAGCATGCATATGTCCTCCAAAAGGGCCAACGCATGCGCGGCCTCCGTCATTGTGTGGCGTGGACGCCCGTCTGCATCATTTACGTCCTCGTCAGCCTGTTCCCCTTCGCCGTCCAAGACTTCGGCGACGATATCGCTGTCGGTCACTGTGCCAGCTACGGCAACATCGCTGTCAATTGCGAAATAATCGCCAAGGAGCAGCACATCAGCTGGCATGATGCTCACATAGCGGCCGTCTTGCTCTTCGCCGGTTTCCTCATCAGCCACCACACCCGGATCCGCAGCGCCGTGCACGAAGTCGCTATGCCTAAAGCAGTTTGCGACTACTGTAGGCAGTGTGTTGTTCCACAGGTATGTCAGCATGTGGATTGCGCTTAGCATGCTTACTTCGTACTGCTTGCTTGACTCCATGCAGAGCAACACCCGCTCGAGTACCTGCCGTCAATAGCGGCTTTTCACGAACTGCATGATTCCCTGGTCCCATCGGTGGCAAAGAAGCTGTTGTGTTCGGAGGCAGGAATAGCAGTTCAATGCTTTCGAGGCCGGACACCTTCGTGTGCGCACTACAGCTGTCTAGCTTGAACAACTTCCGAGACTTGGCCACAGAGTGGCGGTCAAGCTGACGCAGCCAAGCTTGAAAAAGTTCGGCAGTCATCCAAGCGTTTCTGTTGAACCGGTAGTCGACAAGCAGCTGCCTAATATTCTTAAAACATCTTGGCTTCGCGGGCTACCCGATCAACAACAGCGGCAGCCGCTCTGTGCCGGTCATGTTAGCAGCCAGAAGAACTGTCACGTGCTCTTTACTTCATTTTCCACCGATGCACGAGTTCCCCTTAAACGCGATTGTCTTGTCAGGCGGAACCTTATAAAACAGCGCTGTCTCATAAGCGTTGAGAATGTTGCTCGTCTCGTACGTAGAAAGGCGCGCGGATAGTGCAGATCACCAGTCCTGCACAACACTTTCGTCAACTCCACCTCTTTCACCACACACGTTGCGGAACATTAGCCCATGTCGCTTCTTGGAGCTGTCGAACCAGCCTTCCGACGCACTGAAGGAGTCAATGTTTATAGTTACCACGCACTTCCCAGCTTGTGCGCAGATGAGGGGGCCAGGCCGCTCAAGTGCAAACGCGCATCGCGCGAAATGGCAATCCAGCGCAACATCGCTTCTTCTAATTTGGGACGCGCGGCCGTTCAAAGCCTATTGCTTTGGTTGCCAAACATGTCCCTGTCATACGCTTGCATAATCTGCTCTTCGTTCTTCACGTAAGTGCTCAGCGTGCTTTTCTTCACATCGAACTTTTCCATCACTTCTTTTCGAGATGCTCCCGCTTGCAACGCCTGCAATATTTTCACCTTTACAGCCAAATCCTTTGCTTCGTACTTAGCCCTTTTTGCTGCGGCAGTTGGGGCGGTTGGGGCCGCAGTAGACGGAGGGGACGCCATCCTGGCGTTGCTCGCGCGGTGGTCACGCGCGCGTGCACGAAGTAGACAACACAAACACACACACACAAAAAAAGAATGCACGGTGATAAAAACGAAATAAACACCGGCGAACTTTTCAAAAAACAGCAAACAGTAAGACTGTAGATCGCACTGATCACTTACAGATAAACAATTTAAGAGGGCAGACTGGTCATTGGGACTGAAAAGTAACAAAAAAAATTCATTTTTCTTTATAGACACATTTGGTTTCTGCAAGTATTTTTCTATCTAACTGTCAATTTTCACACACCAGGAAGCGGTAATTTTTTTGTAATGTCATTCTAACTGTCCAGATTCTTGGTGCTGTTAACATGCAGAAGCTGCAAAAAAATGGGGAACAAACTTTGAGGCTTCTATATAATTTGCCGGCACCTGTGTTAGAAGCTCTGCTATGAATTTATGAGCACGTTTATGAGGATTCCAAACATGCGCACCATGATTGTTGCTTTTTGAAGAAGCTGTGTGTTTTCAATTCTTTCCATGTTTCTCAGAGAAGTAAATTTACGACTGTTCAATTTTGAGGCCTCAATATCTCTGCAGCTAGGGCAGGTATAACAATAATTCTTCTTGCAATCGAAACCTCTGTGTGTAAAATGCAGGTATGGGAGCAGAATTTATAGCACAAGTATTTTTATTTAATTACTCATCAAAATTGTAATATAATTTCAACTGCTTTTGAAGATGGATATAGTTCATTTTGTTGTAAACTAACCAAGAAAGGCCTAAAAACAAAAAAGTCTTGCATACTTTCACTCTATAGTCATTAGTCTATGTTGGAATATCTTAACTAGCACTTTTAATTAGCACTTTTTGTTCTATAGCAGCCTTGAACAATAGGGGATCAACTTAAGTTATCTCAGGAACAAGATGAGTTACAGAAAAACTAATTAAACATTTGAAATCAACAGAAAAAACTGCATAGGACTGTGCAGTTTGATCAAGATCACTGAAAAAAAATAAACAATAAATGTCTAAGACTAGTCTGCCCCCTTAAAGCACACTAGAGGTGAGCAATCCAACTCAATCTTCATACAAACATGCTCGACGCGCAAGAAAAAAAAGGAAAGGCAAATCCGTGGATTGCTCGTTACTGATGACAGTAGCGATGCACTGCCTTGTATTTTGGTTGTTTAAACCACCGTGTGTGTGTGTGTGTGTGTTTTAGGGGGGGGGGGTTCCTCCAAGATGTACTACCCATGGACGAAGTTTTGAATCTCAGAGGCCACAATCTGATGCGAAAGTTGTTTAGGTGTGCTGTCGATTTGGCCAACAGATTCCGCTGCTGCTTCCCCGTCGAGACTCGACCGTGGTCATGCGTTCGAATTAACTGAAGTGCGGCCGAATTTGTCCGAATGAATTAGAGTTTTCAGTCATAGAACAATGTACATTTTGGACGGGACCAGATGCCATGGCCGAATTAACCGAAATTCTGAATTAATGGGGTTTGAATTAACAAGATTTTACTGTATCGCATTCATTGCGACTTTTTTGTACTCCTCTAAGACGGGCGGAGTGTCTCCTTTCTACTTCGACTACAGGCCTCCTGCGCGGGGGTATTGGATGTTATCGCATGCGCCCTCGTGGTAGAGATGGGCCGCATCGTTTGATCTCTGCTTCAACGACGTTCGTCGCCCCCGCTTGCGCAGTTCTACCCGCGGATAAAAAGTACGATGAGTGGGGATATGTTACAAATTCCGAAGTGATGCGGAACATGACGGCAATGGCGAGAAATTGTCGGGAGTGTCTAAATATTTTATGACACAATAATGAGGCTATTGTACGATTTAGCCGAGTGTTTGAAAAATGCAGCATTGAGCAAATTTAGCTTCGCAAGTGCTTTGAATGGGGCTAAGTCTGCTCTGAATGTTCTTACTGCTTTAAGGGTAAACATGGTGTGTGGAGATATTATCTGTATTTGTGGACCAAACATGATGAAAATATACGTGCTTATGTAGTTTCTCCTGTTGATTTCAAATATGCAATTTTTTTTTATTGTCGGTCAATTCATTTAGAGATACACAGTGCTGCCACTATTGTTTTCGGAGAGAACGCTGACGATGTGCAGAAGACAGCCGGCCGTGGATGACATCCCTCCCGCTTAATACATAAAAAAAACGAAAGAAACAATGGAGCAGGGCCTAGGAAAGGGAGCATGAGGCTTTTCGGCCACGTGGTACGATGGTCAGTACTGCTAGCTAATACATCGGCGGTGGCCGAGACGCCCATCAAGATAAAATAAAGGTCACTTTTCCTAATTCGTGCACCACAAGATAAAAAAAAGTGAGGGAAGCAGAGCGCAGCACCTCAACGCCACGATCAACCTAGTTGTGCCACGTGCGACGGGCAGCTGCGCAGAGCCTTAGGTTTAATGAGTCGCTCGACAACCACCGGCATCCACCCAGCACCCATCCTAGGCGCAGAAGAGGCAGTCGGGAGGAGACATCCACTCTGTGAGGTGGCCCTATCACTCGCCGCACACAGCAGCTTACCGAGCGATCGGCGTCCACCGTCCCGGGCGGTGTCACGACACCCCGGCGTCGAGCCGCAATACAAGTCAGCAACGACGCCCGGCTCCCTGAGCCCAAAGAGGTAGAAGAAGCTATTTACTGAAAAATCGGACCACTCACGAGCTTCCGTACTCACTCGCTTCGGGCCTGGCCAACAAACCACGTGCTAGAGCACGTGGTTTGTTGGTGAGAAACGCCTAGAGGCGTTTCTCACCCCAGAATGCATGGCTCTCGTCCTAAGACCGCATGGCTCTCGTCCCAATTCAACAACTGTTTTGAAAACTAACGACAACAAAAAACACTTGCAAGCAGAAAAAAAATAAAACTCAACGTGCCACTCAACTCAACGGTCTCCCGCGCCGAGAACCCACGCTAGAGACAACCGTTCGCGGCAGCCGCCACGCGCAGAAGAGGCTCCCTCAACTCTCGCCCGCCACCAAGGCCTGCCTTCCGCTAGGAATCACCGCCGGCGCTACCACTCTACCAACAGTGGTACTCAACGCGAACACAACACCATCTATCGTCCGGCAGTTGTCACCCCCGAAGTACTGCTTCTGTGCGAGACACGTGGGCCACGCGGCACAAACAACTTTACAGGGGATGTCAGCACCCGCACACGTCGCAAAGCACCGTGGTATAGCGCAGGTTGGGCCGCTCAGTGACCTCCTGAAGAGGATGAGGGCAGCCTGAACGTCCATTTCCCCAGCCTTCTTGTCACTGTGTTTATGACCCTGGTTATGTTCCTTCCACACTTCATAAGAAGGGTCACCTTCCTTTGGGCCCGACTCGCATCCAGCACAAAGGTTGCTCAAAACAACAAGCACCAGCTAACTGAACAATTCTATGACGGTGCCGAGACCGATACGCGACGAATGACCACGAGTCATCCATGACCCATCAAACGACACCGCGATGTTTCCCATGTGGACTATTTTAAGTTCGGCGTAAAGTTCGCAAACGGACCGCGTGCAGTCGCTCGTCAAATTGCATGCAAAATCGGCCGCGGGTGCCAACTTCGTCTTCACGTAGTGTTGCCACATTTTTTTTTTGTGAAGACCCCAGCGGCTGATGCCCATCAACGCGAACACATCATTCAGCGCGGTCTGTATGTTCCCCGTTGCCTGCATGGCATGTGCGGCCAAAACGTTCACAGCAAAGGTTTCATGCATTCATCGCTACGTACGCGCGGTGAGCTCCACGACGACGCAGTCTCCCCACAGGTCGAACACACAAAATGCAACTTCACGGCGAGTCCGAATTTCCGGTGGTCGCGGACAATCTGCAGTTCTCCGTTGCATGCCTTGCACTTTGCAAATGCCAACAAAGCGCTGTTCACTGCGTCCAAATCTATAATTGTGAACATGGTTCCATCAGGCGGCCGAGCTGCTTCGTCAGCACCGTCAACCACGAATGCGTGTTTCCGCTCCGTCGCTGCAGCGGACGACAACTCCGAGAACTTATCTTCGGCTTTAGATCGCTCCTCTTCCAAGTCAAATTGCTGCCGATAGATTGCATCTAGACGCACGCGACCGCTGCTCGAAGGCTCCGCGACTGACAGGTACTTTGCACAAGCTCCGTGACAATTGATGGGGTAGCTAGGCCTTCCGTGGTAGCGTCAACGACTTGGCCATGGGACGCGGAGAGAGTAGCGTCTCGGGGGTTTTGCTGTATCACGGAGCACTTCTTGAAATTCGCTACTATATAGCGTCCTCCGCACCTTTTTTGTACCAAACTTGTGCCGTGTGCGGAATTCGCGCTCAGGATTTGACATCGTGAAACTTCTCTGCTGACACTGAGGCACAATGGCGCGCATGGACGCGCGCCTCAATATCCGGAGCAGACTAAGCCAGGAGCCTCCAACAATAAGGAGGCAAGCTCAAGTGACGCGCGCAAAGTAGCGAATAGGAAGGTGCCCTGATACTTTTTTTTTGCCGCTCATTTTACAAGCTTCCAATGGTTAAATTGGACGCATTATAGTGGGAATTCGAAGGCGAAAGACGGCTCTCTCAAATGAGACCAAGTGGGCCGCGCTGGCACACATTAAAGGGCAGGGGTGCGTCACGGAAAATGTGCGATTTTAACATCGATTTTCGCTCAGACTTAGCTATAAATCGCAGTGTAAAGGGTCTTAGCAGCTAAAATAATGATATTATAGGCATGAAATTCACGATATAAGTGCACTTGCAGCTTTTGATTTCAAAAATGCAATAAAAAAGAGTTTTTTGCGATTTTTTGGTCTTCACAACCCATGCACCCCTTTAAACTTGCTCAAAAAAGCCCTTCTGGCTGCTCCAAACCTGTTATAAGAGTGGAACTCTGAACAGTACCCTGTTCCACCCCAGTGTGACTGTAGGTATAACTGGATCTATAAGTGTCTGCCCTCATGGAATGGAGCTGTTCAGTTTTCAGTTTTGACCCCGCCTTGAAGATGAGTAAGATGGCTGGATTTGCAGCATTTGCCGTATAAAAAAATTTCAGCATATCCACGGAGTGCATGATGATGAGTGGGGTGAGGCATACATCTGTCCGTTTATTCTTGCTTCCGTGCGTCCATCAGGGCATCTGTCTGTCTGTCCGTCCGTCCGTCCATCCATCCATCTAGTGAACATTCCAAGTACTGCCATCTCGCATCTTTTCATCATATATTCAGCATATAGAAGTACCGCCATCCAGCAAACGTTTCAAGCCCCGCCGCGGTGGTCTAGTGGCTAAGGTACTCGGCTGCTGACCCGCAGGTCGCGGGTTTGATTCCCGGCTGCGGCGGCTGCATTTCCGATGGAGGCGGAAATGTTGTAGACCCGTGTGCTCAGATTTGGGTTCACGTTAAAGAACCCCAAGTGGTCGAAATTTCCGGAGCCCTCCACTACGGCGTCTCTCATAATCGTATGGTGGTTTTGGGACGTTAAACCCCACAAATCAATCAATCAAATCAGCGGAGGTTCCAAGGACTAAACAAGAGGTGGCATCGCGCACTTTCTTAAGGCCTCTGCTTCGTGCCTATTTCCCCCCCTTTCACCGCCTCTTGTTCATGGCTATGTACTTGTTCACTATATTCATGGCACTGGGGCCCAACCCTCGCCAAAGCTTGCTAAAACCAAGGAGGTTACGCACAGCGAGTTTGCCGTCTGCTAGTCTGTCTGTCCGTCTTTCCGTGTGTCCATCTAGTGACCACTTCAAGTACCGCCATCTCGCATCCCCTGTGGCACATAACCGCTCTAGAGCGGGTATGTGCCATCGGTGGCTAGTACCTACTACTACTACATACATTGTGGACGCACGACCCACGCCTTAAGGAGCTTCGCCCCTAAAGGCATGTTTACAAATTGCATGCTGTTGATAGGTCGCTGTAAATTGTGGGAGCGGCGGCCACAAGCTTTAAAAAGAACAGTGCAGCAGCCGCTGGCAGCGGGTGGTTGTGGCCTGTGTTCCGATCAGTAAACATGGTTTCTGTCGGTCTTCGCCTCTTTCCTGAAGGGGTTTCGTGCTAGCTTCAGCCTCAAATCCGTACAAAATTTATTCTGCACGCAACGCAACTGAAATTTTCGCAATGCTGACTGAACCGAGTAGCAGCCAGCAAAGCGATCTTGCATCTGCAGTCTGAGTGGATTTGGTGAAAAGTCGACTTGAGTCTGCTTCACCGTACACTCCTGCACTTTTTTCTGCTGACATACTGCTTGCTCGGCATAATGGACGCCCTTTCTCTTCACACGAGGCCCTAAATAAGCTTGCACTGCATGATCAGCTTACCCACTTACACACAACGCGGGCGCAGTAGACAGACAGATGAATAGTGGAACGTGTGTGAAGGCTCTAGTGGCCGTTCATGGTGCTGGTGGCGGGCCAGCGCAGTGAGCGCACTGTTTAACCACTAGTAGGTACCGAATTTTTCTCATCCTTGGCATAGAAAACCAAGTTTCAGTGGGACGAAGTGACAGTGTAGTCAAAAAAAGTGCCGCCATATCCACGAAGTGAATGATGATGAGTGGGCGAAGCTCTGGAGGAAAACCTGGTAAACCATGAATCTTCCGTACATTTTGCCCACTCGATTTATTACAATGCTCCCCCCTAGCGTACGTCGCTGCACTAAATCGAACGATTGCCTTCCACCAATGACACCTGCCATATGTGACATCATTCCTATTTTATAACATCTCGCATCTTTCATCATCAACTACAAGTGCCGCCGTCTAGTTTATAACATCTTGCATCTTTTCATCATCAAATACAAGTACCGCCATCTAGTGAACACTGCAAGAACTAAACGAGAGGTGGCTACATACAAGGGACGCTACCGCCATCTAGTGAACACTGCAAGAACTAAACGAGTGGTGGCTACATACAGGGGACGCACAGCCCACGCCCTAAGGAGCTTCGCCCCTAATAAATTTCTATTTCTACCGACATCGGTTAACAGAGGTTTAAACGTACTTAATCTAAATACATCTTTGTTAATAAAAGAAGTTGGGAATTCTTGCCTGCTAGGCTAGGTGGTTTATTGATACTGAACAGTTGCCATGAACCATGCACCATAAATGAAGGGCCAGTGATAGAAACGGCACTGCTTGTGAAATTCGGGTCTCTGTCATCATTTATTTATTTTTTCATAATGCTTGTTTGATGAATGTTTGAAATTGTGTGTTTTTCAATACATGTCTTGAGTGCCTGCTGGCGTTGCAGAAGAGAGTGGTGAAACGAGGAAAAAAAGAAATACAGTAGACTCTCAGTAAACGGAAATCTGTTAAACGGAACTACTGCTTAAACAGAACAATTGCCTCTGCAATGCTTGGTTTCGGGCTTGTATTCTACACCAATGTTCACCTCTCAGTGAACGAAACTCCTGTTAAAAGGAACACATTTTCCCGGTCCCTTCAGGTTTTGTTTACTGAGAGTCTACTGTGTGTATATATATATATATATATATATATATATATATATATATATATATATATATATATATATATATATATATATATATATACATACATACATACATTCGTAGGGAAGAATTAAGGTACTCGGCTGCTGACCCGCAGATCGCGGGTTCAAATCCCGGCTGCGGCGGCTGCATTTTCGATGGAGGCGGAAATGTTGTAGGCCCGTGTACTCAGATTTGAGTGCACGTTAAGGAACTCCAGGTGATCAAAATTTCCGGAGCCCTCCACTACGGCGTCTCTCATAATCATATGGTGGTTTTGGGACGTTAAACCCCACAAATCTAATCTAATCCGTAGGGAAGAAGACGCACGTACGAAGTGATTTTATTGACGTTTCGGCCGCGGGTCTGGCCTTCATCAGAATACAGTTTATGGCACGAGTGCTGTTTATATACATGTGCATATCAATAAGACACAAATATGAAAACAGGCATGAAAGGCGATATATGGGCATATGTATATGCAAGTCAAACAATTTTAAGGGCACCTGATACACGAGTAAAAAGATAGTTTCCATGCGCGAGCACTTTGTTTACAGATAAAACACATAAAAGATAAAGCGCATAACATGAAGTGTAGTCCGACCGGTAATTTAAATGTTTACCGGTTGGATTACTCTTCATGTTATGCGCTTTATCTTTTATGCGTTTTATGTGTAAACAATTTGCTCGCCACGTGCTCGCGCATGGAAGCTATATCTGTTTACTCGTGTATCAGGTGCCCTTCAAATTGTGTGACTTGCATATATATATGCCCATATATCGCCTTTCATGCCGGTTTTCATATTTGTATCTTATTGATATGCACATGTGTACAGCACTCGTGCCATAAACTGTATTCTGATGAAGGCCAGACCCGCGCGGCCGAAACGTCAATAAATCACTTCGTACGTGCGTCTTCTTCCCTACGGATAATCTTACCCGGTCCCAGCATCACTTTTGTTTTTGGTATATATATATATATATATATATATATATATATATATATATATATATATATATATATATATTCTTTTATTTACAAGTACTGCTGTCCCATGCCTGGGACATTGCAGGAGCGCGTACAGAAAAATCAATGAAAGCACAGAAACAAACAATAGTGCGCACAAATTTATGTCACTAACACATAAAATTTTACCCGAACTCTACAGTGTTCAGTCTACGCAATGCACCATCAAGCTTGTTCCGAATTTCCACCACACGCGGAAAAAAGAGAATTTGAAACAATCCAAACGAGACGTGAAGGGTACAAGGTTCAAAGCATCTGTACTACATGTTGTACGCGCTGGTATATCAGCGAAAGATAAGGGCGCGTGAACGCGGGTCATTTTGTGTACAATCTTGTGTAACAAGATAATACTCTCACGTGTACGGCGGTGTTCCAGTGAATGAAGTGACAACAAATGAGCATGTGAAGACGCGGAGAAGTCCCGATCATAACGGTTAAAAACAAACCGTATAGCCTTATTCTGCACAGATTCTAACCTGTTTTAATCTTGCTCAAGATGAGGCGACCAAACCACAGAGGCGTACTCGAGCATCGGTCTCACTAGTGTCTTGTAGGCAGTTCACTTACAATCTTTTGTCGAGTTTTTCAATCTTCGCTTTAAGTAACAAGTTTCCTTAGAGCTTGACAAGTTATCTGATCAACATGTTTGTCCCATTTAAGGTCATGTGTAAAGGTGATGCTTAGGTATTTGAATTCACTCACATGTGCTAGGTGTGTTTTAAGGAACCCCAGGGGGTCAAAATTTCCGGAACCCTCCACTACGGCGTCTCTCATAATCATATGGTGGTTTGCACAGTACAATTGAATTGCACATGTACAATTCACCCATTGTAGTTATACCTGAAACTGAGAGGCTGTTTTTTATTTGAGAAAGTCATAGCTACAGTTTTCTTGTAATTTATGGGCATTTGCCACGTTGAGCTCCAATCACAGAATAACGAGAATACGTTGTTGAGGACTGACTGGTCTTGAAAAGTAGTAATGCAGTTATACAGTACACAATCATCGGCATACAGACGTATGTTTACAGGGGTTCCAGAGGTGACATTAACAACATCATTAATAAATATAATAAACAAGAGAGGCCCTAGCACAGAGCCTTGCGGCACACCGGATGTTATTTCAACAGGGGATGACTGCACCTGGTTGAAAGTTAACGAACTGAGATCGAGAACGCAAGTAATCCGCAATCCAACCGAGTAATTTAGAATCTATAATAAAGGAACTAAGTTTTAAAAGAAGTTTTTTATGACATACGTTGTCGAAAGCTTTCGAGTAGTCTATGAAAATTGCGTCTGTCTAAACTCTTTTGTTAAGTGATGTGGCAATGTCATGGGTGAATTCTAGGAGCTGCGTTGTTGTAGAAAATCCAGCTCGGAAGCCATGCTGACACCGGGACAGAAGGTTGTTTGCGTCCAAATACTCAACAATATGTTTATGAATGACATGTTCCAGTAGTTTACAGCTTGTTGAAATTAGAGAAATTGGCCTATAATTTGGAATGAGCTGCTTATTGCCAGATTTAAATAACGGGACAACATTAGCTGTCTTCCAAAGTATGGGAACAGTGGCCGACGCAAACGATTTATTAAAAATGACAGTCAAGTAATGAGCACACCATTCACAGTACTGCCGCAAGAACGTATTAGGAATTCCATCAGGACCGGAACTTTTAGTCACAACTAACTTTAGTATCAAATTGTGAACACCTGAACGAGAGATCGTGATGTCTGGAATTGTAGACTGAACAAAGTTGCAAGCATAATCTTGGACAGTGCCATCATCACGAGAGAAAACAGACTTGAAATAGTTGTTGAAGCTTTCTGCAATAGTGTTAGAATCGGAGCATGATTGGTCATTTATAAGGAAGCAAGACTGAACAGATGACTTTGGGTTAATAGACTTCAAGAATTTGGTCAGGTTTTCTACCATAAACCATGACAATGTATTGTTGAAATAGAAATTTTTCACTTCCTGCATTTTCGCCTTCAAAATACACTTCAAAGAATTTAGCAGTGGTGATCGCGCAACTGACAAAAGAGGACGACCTTTGCGAAGTCGCTTTATACGGCGAGTTAGTTGAATAATTTCCTGTGTGTACCAAGGATGTTTTGGATTGCGTTTAATGCACTTTTGAGGCACAAACTTTGATATGCACTCCTGCACAATACCATGAAAATGACCAAGGAGTACATTTACATCACCGTGTTCACTGCTAGGATAAAAATCTTCAAAACTAGATGTCAGCGTATCGATAATAGAGTTGTCATCGGCACGACTAAAATCAAGCACACGCTTAAATTCAGGTCGTTTTGGCGGGCACACAATGTTGAGGCACGCAATGACAGCATTGTGATCAGACAAACCTGTGACAACCTCACTGTGGTATTCCTTTTTGCAAAATTTGTCGCTTATGAAGACAAGGTCAAGTATTGAATTTTCACGGGTAGGGGAAGTGACAATTTGAGTGAGGTCAAATGACAGTGCCTTGTTTACGAGCGAGTCACAAAGCTTTTTGTCACGACCGTAGGATGCAAAATTGTTCCAGTCAATGCACGGGGCATTGAAATCGCCAGTCAAAATTAATTTGCCTAGGTGAAGCTTGCGATCTAAAATATAGTTGGTAATATCAGAAAAACGTCAGAAGTTTCGTTTGGAGGGCGATAAATAGCTCCTACAGCAATAGCCTGGCCAGAAATTTTTAACTTGCACCAGATAGATTCTGTGTTTGGCAGATCAGGAAGAAAGAAAAGTCAATGTGATTTTTGATAAAAAGTGCTACACCCCCTCCACGACCAATTAGTCTGTCTTTGCGTAAAATTACATAACCCGGGAACAAGATTTCAACATCTAAAACCTAATCATTTAACCAGCTTTCGGTGACGCAAATAATGGAGGGCTGGTGACACTCAATGAGCCAATTGAAGCTATCAATCTTGTTTGCTAAGCTACGTGCATTATTCAAAATGACCAAATTTTGATCAATACGCAGTCACTCTAGAGGTCGTGGTTGACGTGAATGTAAAGGCGCATGCGCAGGCGGCCGCTCAGGCGCGTGTTGAGAATGTTTGACAAGGGTGCCGCTGGCTTCGTCCCAGCTATAATGGACGCTGTCCACAATAAGAGCATCGTGGCGAAGTCGGACTTTATCTGCATTTTTTCTGATGTCAACCGAGTGCTGCCACAAATACTTGCGTATTTGTCGAACACGTGCCGAGAAGTCTTCACTTATGTACATTTTTGATCCTTTAAGTTTTCTTGTGTTTCCTAAAATTTGTGTCTTGGTACGAAAATCAATGAGCTTAATGATAACAGGTCGTGGACTACTATTCTTTCTTTGCGTTCCTAGCCTGTGCCACCGCTGAATTTTTTCACACTTGACGCTGTTATGCCAGCGAGTCCTCATCAAACGTCCGTGCCTCTGAAAAAGGCAATCTGGGTCAAGGCCAGCCCGCAGTCCGCCTGACACGAACAACTCAACGGCGTAAACACGCGCGGCGCCTCTCTGGCCCACGTGCAGTGAGTCAGCAGCGCACGTGACAGCGAGCCGGCGTCTTCGTGTCTGGGGGTCTGACGTGGCCCAGCGGCGACCCCATTGGAGGAATCTGCCCTGACGACCAGCGGCGCTTCTGATTGGACATTTTGGTTGGACCCGGTGCATATAAAAAAAGCCCTGCGGCGTGTCGCGATCGGCGGTCTTAGGCGAAAAGCTGACCTATGTGTTAGAGAGGAGAGCTCGGCTCTTCGAGTCTCTGTCGGCCCCAGTGCCGAAATTGTAACGCCTCTGTATATATGCTGTACATAAATCTTATTTAACTCACCGTCGTCTCGTCCGCTCGTCTTATCAGCTCTGCGCAGAAGCAGTCGCGAGCTGAGAAACATACGCTACCAAACGGCTGGTGACCTTCCCGGCGGAGTTGAAAGCAGTGGCGCCTTCGGGACCGTGTTGGCGTCGCCGTCTTTCGCAACAGTGGTTGCAGCGGTGAGATTTCGAGGCGCCCTTCGTAACGTCGTCGGAGGTGCGCTTCGCTTCGCAACAGTGGTTGGCAGCTGCGGGATCGGCCGGCGTCAGCGACATCGATGCGGTGAGTGCCTGATGTTTTCCCCTCAGTTCACCAGACTACTCTAGCTCAGGTTGTAGTAGTTTAGAGAAGGGCTGTGTGAAACATTGTAGTGAGCTTTGATCGTTTCAAGCAAAGTCGAAGTGCTTTGAAACCAAAGTTAATGCGGAGGGGGTAAACACGGGAGTGTGAAAAATTGCTTGCGCGTCTTGCTAGTTGACTTATAGTGGGTACGGCAAGTAAATTGTTAACCGGGGCAAACAGCAAGAGGCTAGTGTGAACGATGGAGAACCTTAAAGTGAAGGAACTCGTCGAAATTTGTGAGGAACTCGGCATTACTTTGGGCCGTGCGAAACAAAAGCAAGCGATCCTTGAGATCATGAAGGATGAGGGAGTGTCGGCTGAGGAAGTCGATGAGGCCTGGGTGGATATTAAAGCACGCCGTGAGGAGGCTGAAAGGCGAGAAGTAGAAGCTCGCGAACGTGAGGAGGCTGAAAGGCGCGAAGCTCGCGAAGAAGCTGAAAGGCGCGAAGCTCGCGAACGTGAAGAAGCTGAAAGGCGCGAACGTCGCGAGGAGGCCGAGAGACAGGAGCGTCTCGAGTTGAAACGACTAGAATTGGCAATCCTACAGTGTTCGCAGGCGCCTAGCGTAGCTTCTCCGACGATTCAGGTCAGCGGTTTTAGAATTCGGGACCAACTGCCACCGTTCGTAGTAGGCGAGGACATGGCGAAGTATCTCGTCAAGTTTGAACACGTCTGTGAGCGAAACTCTTTGGAGCGGTCTCTTTGGGCGCAGAACCTGTTAGCTCTTCTTCCCGGCGAAGTGTCCGACGCGATAACTTGCTTGTCGAGGGAAGCGTTTGAGAGCTATGACGAGGTTAAGGAAGTGCTCTTGAGACGTTATAAGTTGTCACCCGAGGCTTTCAGGCAAAGGTTCCGGTATGCTGAAAAGGGGAATGAGTCACACGTTGACTTCGCGTTTCGTCTTAAGGCCGATTTAATTGAATGGCTCAAGGGCGAAGGTGTTTATGACGACCGCGATAGAGTGGTGGAATGCGTTGCATTGGAGCAATTCTACCGCTGCATCGAGGATAATGTCAGGCTTTGGCTGCAGGACAGACTTGGTGAAGTACAGCTAAACAAAGCAGCAGAGTTAGCTGAGGAGTATTATACTCGCCGAAAGTTGCACAGCAGGGCAGTGCGCGTTGAAAAGAATGAGAGAAAAGAGAGCTTTTCAAAGAAACCTGATCAACGGAGACCCGCTCCGCACCGTAATTTCAAGAAGGACCCGTCTCTTACGAAGGACAGTGTAGGGGAAGGGCAAACAGAAGCGGAGAAATCGAGTGAGGTTTCTACCACACAGGCATTTGAATCGGAAAACAAACGGAAGCCGCTAATCTGCTACAACTGCAAAAAGGAAGGACACATCGCGAGAAACTGCCAGGAAAAGTTTGCCTTCGCAACGATCCGAGAATCAGAAAAAAACATGCGGTTGTTGGAGCCGTATCTCCAAGAAATTAGGGTGAAGGAGAAAACGTGCCGAGCACTTAGAGACTCAGCGGCAACCATGGATGTTGTCCATCCTTCATTGGTGTCTCCGGATGACTTTACAGGAGAATGCGCGTGGATCAGGCAAGTCGCCGAGGAGCAGAGTGTTCGCTTACCAATCGCCACGGTTGTCATTGAAGGCCCGTTCGGTAAGCTTCGCACCGAAGCGGCTGTGTCTGCCGCGCTAAATGATCGTTTTCCTTATCTTTTCTCGAACAACTCAGAGCAGCTTCTCAAAGAGCAGGGCAAATCGTTCTTCCCCAACTTAGCGTGCATGGCCCTCACGCGATCGCAAGCGCGGAAGCTATCGCGGCAGCTTGACCTTGTTCAATGCGGTGAACTCTCAAGTGACCTTGTCGGCGGGTCGACGGAACCCCAGAAGGGAAATTTTCCGCATGAGTCATGTGAGCAGTCACGCGAGCGGCCCGTCGCGGAAGCGGCCGGCACGGTATGCGTTGGGGGAGACGACATGGCGCCATTGAATCAGAGCGAGAGGGCTGCAACACTCTCGCCTGTAGCGGAAAATTGGAGCGAGCTGCCGAGAGTTGATCGAGAGACGCCCATTCGAGAGCAGCGTGACGACCTCTCGATTGAAGCGCTAGTGGAAAGCCACAAAAACGCGGCACAAGTGCTGTCGGAGCACTACGAGAAATCGGTGAAGAAGCGTGCTTTTGAAGTAAAAAGTCAGGTAATGCTGCTGCAGCCGTCCAAAAGGAACAAGCTTGAGGTTGATTGGGAAGGGCCTGTAAATGTAATATCGAAGCTTCCCGATACGAATTATGAAGTGAAATTAGGAAGGCGGCCGAACAAAATTTATCACAGTAACTTGAAAGCAGTCGTAAATTTACTTTTAAGTGCGTCAGAGGAAGAGGGAGCGGAAGTTTTGAATTCTAGTGATGTAATCGAAAGGGGATCGGAGGTAATCTTGGAGCAGTTGAACCTAGAGCCTAGGTTAAGTGAAGTCCAGAAGGAGGACCTGAGAAGGATTGTTTCCGAGTTTCAAGACGTGTTTCCGGACCGTCCCGGAAACACGACGGTGATCGAGCACGATATCGAGCTAACTTGTGAGGAGCCAATCCGTAGCAAGCCGTATCGTTGTTCCCCCGTGCAAAAGCAGATCATGAAAGAGGAGATCGATAAAATGCTGGAGTTGGGAGTCATAGTACCGGGCGAGAGTGACTATACATCCCCTCTAATATTGGTTCAGGTGCCAGGAAAAGATCCGAGGCCATGCATCGATTACCGGCGTCTTAACGCAATAACTCGAGACCAAACTTACCCGATACCAAACCTAGAGGAGAGGGTGGAAACTGTGTCACAGTCCAGCTATATTTCCACGTTAGACCTCGTGCGAGGGTATTGGCAAGTCCCCCTTACAGAGCGTGCCAGCCGCTATGCCACATTTGTTTCTCCATTTGGAATGTATCGCCCACTTAAGCTGAGCTTTGGATTTAAAAATGCACCCTTTTGTTTTTCAGGCTTAATGGACCGCGTTCTTAAAGGCCTCTCCGAGTTCGCTCTGCCGTATATTGACGATGTCGCCATCTTCTCCAACAACTGGGAAGAACATGTCGAGCATTTACGCGTCGTGCTGAACAGGTTGAGAAAGGCTGGCCTTACCGTGAAACTTACTAAATGTCACCTAGGGTGTGGCGAGGTGTCTTACCTGGGGCACGTTGTGGGGCGTGGCCGGCGTAGACCTTCAGAAATTAAGGTAGCCGCTGTCGTGAACTATCCGCGACCAACCACAAAATCAGAGATAAGGGCATTCTTGGGCCTGGCTGAATACTATTAGCATTACGTGCAAAATTACTCTAGCATTGCCAGCCCTCTCACTGACGCGCTTCGAAAGTCCGAGCCGGTTAAAGTAGTATGGGACTCAGAAAAGGAGACTGCGTTTTGCCAGCTAAAACAGGCCCTAAGCGAAAAGCCTGTTCTCATGGCACCCGATTTCTCTAAAAGATTTGTGATTCAATGCGACGCGAGTGATCGCGGCATGGGAGCTGTATTGTGCCAGGAGGACAGTGCTGGTAACGAAAGGCCAGTTTTGTATTTAAGTCGAAAACTCAGCGGCAGGGAAGAGGCGTACAGTACCTCTGAAAAGGAATGCGCTTGCCTCGTGTGGGCCGTTCAAAAGCTAGCTTGTTATGTCTCCGGTTCGAGGTTTGTGGTTGAAACGGACCACTGTCCTCTAACCTGGTTAAATAACATGTCGCCTAAAAGTGGCCGGTTACTGAGGTGGAGCATGATACTCCAACAGCACAACTTTGATGTTCGCTACAAAAAAGGAAGGCTAAACGCTAATGCAGACGCATTGAGCCGTGCGTTTAGTTAGTACCTTCTCAACCTTTCGGTTTCTCGCTGGCGATTCGGGGCAAAATTTTGACCTCATCACGACCTTAGCTGAGCGCTCTCGTCCAGAGTGAGCTCAAGGAGCCAACTTTATGTTGTATTCTAATTCGTTACGTTGTTGTACGTGGAAAAAAAAATCTTGAGTTGTCATTTTAAGAGTCTTGTGTCCCACATGTGCCTCTTGATGTAGAGGGAACGAAATTCCGATAGACACTTAGCTAGGTATATGTTGTACTATACTTTGTCTGGTGTTCTGTCGGGTGACCGAGGGCACTTGCGTGTGTTGTCTGTTGTCGAACCGTTCTTAGCAAGTTGCAGAACCATCGTCAAGTGCTGAAACCGAAAATGGTCAGAAGAGACGAGCGAAGTTGGCCAGCAAGTTGTGGCGACAAGCCAGTGGAGCTGGGATCCGTCGTCAAAAATGGGATGTGTTTCCGGAACAGTCTGGAGCTGTATTCTCCCCATGGCCCTGGAGGCGAACCTGGAGGGACCTAGCGAACGAGCGCACCTGACATCCGAGCCCCGTGGAAGCAGCTCGTCTTTCCGGTGCATTGTCTGGCGGCGGGGGTGCTGTTATGCCAGCGAGTCCTCGTCAAACGTCCGTGCCTCTGAAAAAGGCAATCTGGGTCAAGGCCAGCCCGCAGTCCGCCTGACACGAACAACTCAACGGCGTAAACACGCGCGGCGCCTCTCTGGCCCACGTGCAGTGAGTCAGCAGCGCACGTGACAGCGAGCCGGCGTCTTCGTGTCTGGGGGTCTGACGTGGCCCAGCGGCGACCCCATTGGAGGAATCTGCCCTGACGACCAGCGGCGCTTCTGATTGGACATTTTGGTTGGACCCGGTGCATATAAAAAAAAGCCCTGCGGCGTGTCGCGATCGGCGGTCTTAGGCGAAAAGCTGACCTATGTGTTAGAGAGGAGAGCTCGGCTCTTCGAGTCTCTGTCGGCCCCAGTGCCGAAATTGTAACGCCTCTGTATATATGCTGTACATAAACCTTATTTAACTCACCGTCGTCTCGTCCGCTCGTCTTATCAGCTCTGCGCAGAAGCAGTCGCGAGCTGAGAAACATACGCTACCAAACGGCTGGTGACCTTCCCGGCGGAGTTGAAAGCAGTGGCGCCTTCGGGACCGTGTTGGCGTCGCCGTCTTTCGCAACAACGCCTAATTTGACATTTATGAGTTCATGCACAGTTTCCAGTAGCTGATCCGGAATCTCTTTCTCCGTTTCCGTCATTCCGTAAATGATCAGGTTGTACCTGCGAAGGTGGTTTTCCAAGTTTTCCCAGTATATATTAGGCGGTTTTCATATATATATATATATATATATATATATATATATATATATATATATATATATATATATATATATATATATATATATATATTGTTTGGATTGGTAGATGCTTGGCCAGACAGTTGGTCCTGCTTTGTTGGCCTGGTGCAAGCTCCTAAAGTTGGGCTTTGTGATAACATGAAAACATCATGCTTGCAGCACGGGCATGAGATGCCATGCTTAGTTTACTTGGCTCGGCTGCCTAGCTAGACCCCATGAAGTAAGTTTGAGTGCAGTTACCAATGGCTGATGTTGCTATCCTTTTGTTTTATGCCTTTTTTTATGAGACGTGATTAGCTGCATTTCCACAGTTTGCACTCAGCCCGTGAAGCATACAGAAAGCCTTTTCTGTCGCCCCTTTGTTGCAGACAACGGTCGCTATCTACGGGAGGCTGTTTGATCACTTTGACAGCGGTAGCATTGTGGAATCGTTGCTTGTGGGCAACGACAAGTTTCCCGAGCTCTCCGCAGCTTTCGACACCGACAGCGCCGAGTACATTTGCTGCACCGAGTGCGTGTCGCGAAGCCTCCTGGAGTTCTCGTCTGTCACCACCGGCGCTCCGGTGCCCTGCGGCCGGTGCAAGGATGTGCGCGCCATGCGAAAAAGTTACGATGTCCAGCAGGCACGCGTCATCTCGTACTTTTTCTGGCCCGCTGTCTTGGACTCCATGAACGTAGCCGAGACCGTGGAGATCCCTGCGGAGCCGGCGAGGAAGCGCACCAAGGTCTATCGCAGGAAGGCAAAACTAAAGAAACCCTGGGTGAAGGTGAAGTGGATGCAGCGCAAACAAGCTGCTGCTGAGGCGGCGGCGGGGGCTGGTGCGACAGCACAGCAAGTCAATGCTCCACGAGAGGACGACAGCGCTGGTCCCTCTCACACTTGAGTGTACCTGCTGTTTGTTTCAAACACAGAAATATTATGTTGAGTTCGTTCGTGGCTGTGTCATGAAAAGAGACCGGATATTAGGCAAATGCATATTTCGTTTTTTGCGTTCCTATCGTGCCATTTTGACATATGAGCACGAATCTGAGAGCTTTTGTAGTGTTTTGGTGCCCATGAAGGCCTATTTTAAATGTTTGCGCCCAAACTTTTATATAAGTGCCTAGAAATGCCTATTTGTGAAATTGGTGCCTTTATTAACGCTGTTTAATTTTTATATTTAGCTTTCGGGTACAACTGGAGACAGTTATTCATGTTCCCAGGCAAAATTGAGCTTTCGGAACACTGTGGGGTGCAACCAATACTCCTATCTCAAAAGTTCTTTTCAGCACTGTCATAGCTAAAAGGCTTCTTAGCCAATGGAAAGGCCGATTAGCCTCTGCACATGTATTCATTCGCGCCGCGTCGTCTGCTCGATATCTCGGCGTTTACTCGCATGCGTATAAAACGAGAGGTGATTCTGTGCAGCCGCAGGACAATGAATAACAAATGCCAAAACGTGGAGTGTTATAAGGGAAAGAAGAGTGTAGATAAAAAAAAGTCCACGTGGTTTTTGTTTTGTTTGTCATTTACTTAGCGGCGCTTCACTAGGTCGCATAAGAATTTTTACATACACTTGAAGTTGTTGCATGTCCGATGAAAAGCTTTGCAGCACTATAATCTGTATAACATCTTAATTGGTTAACTACAAGCCTCGAAAGCAAGATGTGAGAAGGTAAGCTTAAAACTTTTGCCTCTCGTACGCTGTGAATTTCGCTAGCCAAATGGCTCCCCTGCCCTCTTCGGTATCGTAGCATCTCTGAGCCAGAAGGCCACACGACGCAGACATACCAACACGTCATGCGCAGGCAAGCACAGATCGTGCACGCAATCTATGTTGTCATTTCGACATTCTCTGTATTATACTGCATGTTTCTATTGTATGGAACTATCTATGTGCACACGTTTGGAGAGGCTGCCAGGATCCTGTACCCTCACGACGATACACAGCGTCGCACCACTAGAACTGCTATAGGGGATGATGCACCAAAAACATGCCAAGCATTGTGAATGTTGGCACCGGCACTATGCGAGAATGGTGAGTACTCCAACGCAAAGGAACTTGCTCGATACGAAGTTACAAATAATAATAGTGTGCGTTGATTCCGTTTGTATGCTTTAAAGTATTTCTGCCAACATTCGTACTTCTAGGCAGGCAGCAGTGTATACACAAAGAACTCGCGTCACCTTGAATAATTCTCGGTGTCACGTACTACTTAGACGTGCTTGTATGCGTCACCTCCACCCATGTTGGGGCTACGCCCGGGAGATGATGGTCAAGCAGCGTTGAATCTGACATTTCACATTTTCCGGGGCGAGTAGCATTTGCAAATCTTGGCGGATGAGACTGGGAGCATGCGTTCATTGCATGCATTCCTCTTGCCTGCTCGAAGCTCTCAAACCTAGTTGAGGGCCCTTTAAGGTGTTCACAGACAGAAGAGAAATTAACTCTGTGTAGTTAAACCAAGTTAATACAAGGCAAAAGGGCCTTTCTGCCCTATTGGCACTATGGCTATTTGCTCCTGTGTTGCCCTTCTCAGCCATGCCGAAAAGAAAGACCCAGGAGCGTGTTTATTCGACGGTTGATACTCAACTTGCCATGCTAGACTAGAAAAAGGGAGACGATATTTTTCGAACTTTGTGGAAAAAACATCGCACGGCTATGCTAAGCTATTGGCACCATTGTACCGTCACAAACTAAAATATTTATGTTTGCTTTTTTGTTGTAGACACAGATCCCGCACCTAATTCTTCAAAAATATGAATTGTGTCGAAATTCATTGCGCCAATATTTATGATTTGAGAGACATAAAAGAATGTTTTACCCGCCTATTTATGGCGCCTGAAATCAAGTTCTTTAGTGCCTATGATTCCGGCCTCTAGTAATGAGACAGTCATAGTTACTGGTTGAATGTGATATTGTTTGAAGCCCGGGAAGTTTTTTTCGTGATTGTATAGTGTAATTACGGTTGATTCATACATTTGTTCACCACTCTTCATGCAGTGCTCCTCCAAATAAATTACTCTTCTTGGTGTTACAGTGTGAATTGAGCGTTATTCCCTCTGCGCATTGTTGTAAAGCCTGCCAATCGCCAATAGCAGCACTTCCCGCTGCCAGGAGTGTTTAGTGTGTCGAATTGTTACACCCCGTACAAGGGCTGGGAAGGCTGGAAATTCGGGACAGGAAAGAGCCCCACGTGTCTTTTGTTAATGCAATATGTCAAGTACCACGTGCGGCAGATCGTAGACGCTAAAGTTGAAATTTGTAAAGAAGGCATCGCATAAGAATTGCAATAATGACACGGGGGAAGAAATATTTAGGATGTGAAACTCTCATTGGATCGGGCGTCCGCAGGTGTCCAAATAATGTCGCATAGAATATATAAGTAACATGATCAGACGGAGACATTTCCGTTGACGGCGCAAAGTTGCAACCACGACACATGCAAGTTTTTGTTGAATTCTGCCAGTTTTCTTTCATTTCTCGTGAGTAAAATTCTTCTGTTTTCTTAGATGCTCAATATTAAAATGATACAGAAGTTTCAAATAAATTGACCTGAAATTGCATTCTTGGGTCTCAGGAGGGTCAGGCACCCCATAAAGTCGCCGCTTGATGAGGCATAACCGTGGCAAATTATCTACACTCACAACTCGTGAAGCATCTTGCACAGAAGTTTATTATATTCAAAAATTAGTTCTGAAGATATGTCGCTAGCACAGTATCGAATTCAAGACTATTTTTATTGACTTCGTTGTAACCAATATTTCGTTATATCGAGGTTTCAGTGTATACACGTTGGAATCTGTATCCTAATTTGAGCTATGTATATTGTGGATCAGTAATGATATGTGTTTTAAATGCTGCTGCTGCCCCAGAAATGAATGATTCCCGAGATATCGGAAACACATTATTTCAGATGGCAGAGTATAGGGGGAAATTTTGAGCAACTTTTTGCGCCTCCTTACCCACGTAAACTTCCTTCTCTGTCCCAGCCCTTGTGGGACTAAATGTCGGCACTGCAGCCTTCTAGTTTAGATGGGTTTGAGGCACCTGTGATAGACCAGGAGGAGTAGATGACAGGAAGGAGTGAGTTGTTCAGTAGCAAGGGGGTGATGCGTATGCGCTGAGGGCATTTACAAGTTGCAAACTAAGTCACTGAGGCATCGGTGGGATGCAAAAGCATGCTCTTGGAGGATGTTTTCTTCTCAGGGGGGTCTTTCATCGCTCCCCCTTTCCGAGCTCCCTGACATGAAGAGTACTATGTGTTGTCTTCGCGGCGTCGTTGAAGCACAAGAAGCATCGTAAAAAGGAAAGATACTTTACTTAAACACCGAACAAGTTATACTTAAACACAACAAAACTGAAGTTGTGCGTGTGTGTTGCTGCACGTGTTGTTAACTAACCAAATTTTTGTATATTGTCTAAGTTACTGAGTTGTTGAAGAGGATGACCGAGCATTTTTTGGAGAAGTCGGTCAAGACCTGTGGCACAACAGCCTTTGCGAGGACGTTAAGCTTTTCAGGACGGCCGAATGTTGGCGAATTGCTTGCACGTCCACGAGATGCACGTACTTTGTTATAACTAGTGAAAAGACTGGGTAAACGAGGAGAGTTGCTTAGTTAGCCTGTGTTGCATGCGAGTATCAGTGTGTAAGTAAATAATCTTTCCTTTCTATGACGCTTGTCTTCAACGACACCCGAAGACAACATACGCTGTGGTTCTCGAATGTGCATTCTGTGCAGAAGATCCCTGAATTGCAGGCTACCATCACATTCATACCAAACACTATATTCGAACTGTGTGCAATGGGGTTAGACCATGATGAAAAAGTTGTCACGCTTGATCAGTTTTTTGTGTTCTCTTTAGGATTGCATGGCATTCCACTGACTGAGTGTTTTGATCGCCTCTACCAAGGCTGTTGATACATTGCTGGCACCAGAAATTCAAATCGGACGCCTCGGAGGTTATGTTTACAGAAATTTCTGACGAATGACAGAAGTGCCTCGTTGTTTGCGCCTGCTGTCCACTAGCTGCATTTTTGCTCTCTTTCACGATTAAGTCGAAATTGTCTTCCTGAGAAGTGCATTCCATAACTGTCTGTGATTAACAATGCATCTTGCTCGTAATTTTCTTAATTGGCACGTGTTGTGTCCAAAAGGGCCCCTCACAGTGACAAGTTGTTCATGAAGCTTCAGGGTTTTACATTTTATTGAAGGTAAAAATGAATTTAGTGTGATGTTATGTGAGTGCATGCATCTGTGTTGTATGCTATGCAAAAAAATAAGTGAATAATATTCGAGCTTATAGGTGTGACTGTTCATGAGCTCATAGCATGCTTTACTATAGCTAAAGCTGCATCTACTAAGCTTCACCATAGAGAATGCACAAAGTCGTTAAAGGATACAATGCACTTACCAAGGCCCGGCGAAGCTATCATTTGCCTCATGGCAATTGATGCAGAGCCCCAGCAGTTATCTGGCGACAGCTGCAAACAAACATTTATCCTGATCAACTGCTATATCACTGAATATACCCCACGATCTATAGCACCAATATCTGTAAGGTCTGCCACAGACACAGCTACGCTAACACACATGCTCTGGGAATGCGAGGCTAAAGTGAAGCGTATTTTCGATGTTCTTTTGGCGAGGTGGGAAGCCGCTCTGCGGAGCTCCAAGCTCGCCGACCAACTCTCGGCAGTCCAGCAGGCCCAAGAAGCAGCGGAGAGGCAAGGCCTTGACGTCCTGACAAGGAAGACGTCAGCTCGAGCCACTAATTTGCCGGACAATTCATAAAATATTTCCACCACTACCCATCTCATCGGTCTTATTGAACACGTAGGCAGAGAACACATAGGCAGAGAGTACGGGGGTGCTCGGGGCTGCATTATAGGGGGCAGAGCCCCGCCCATTGCTGGTTCAGGAAAATAATTATGAGCTTGGCTTAGGCTCTCATCTATTGCCATCAGACTGTTGGCCATCCTGTCTTGCAGCTATTTCAAAGAGACCCATTCCTTTTCCTTTCAGGCTTTTAAAACTAGGATCATGGGGCACTTGCTCCGTCCAGTAATATGAAAACTCTCCACCTATGCAGTGCAATTTCTCATTTTCCATGTTCTCGTTGAATTACCTTTATGACCGAATCCTTGTGAGAGGACAATGCAAATTACATGCCTCTGTGGCAAATATAAAGCAGTATAATGAGTTAACAAGTATGTTGGAAGGATTGGGTACAGCAAGGTAAGTGCATGCATCAGATTATGTACGAGTGTCCCTTAAATTGCAACTAAGACTCCGAAGCTTTGCAACAAGCTATGAGGTTGCTTAACAGACTTCAAAACCTCAACCGAATGCATTAAAACAAGTACTTTTATTCATGTATATTTTAAATTTCTTGCCGATCTTTTAAATTGCGTGTTGTAGCTGTGGATCTATAATCACGACCTCGCACCCTGCTCCCCACCACTGATGGTGTGCTTTGGTGGTGTTGAAACTGCCAGTGGTGTTTAAAACTGCAATGTAAATCTTGACAAACTGAAACATCTCTCTGAACACCAGCTGTTCGGTGAATTTTACATTATTTTAGCACTGTAAAGCGTGCACTTTTGAAAAGTATAAGGTTGCTTTGTGGCATGTACTCATAAACTACGAGACATTCTTGCTGAATCTCCATATGCTCACCCAACGGAAATTTAAGTGGTGGTGGTAGTGGTTAGAGGAGGAAGAAGGCACCTAATTTCTGCAGCTCGATAGGGAGCACGACGCAGTGCCTGCGGGGAATGGGGGAAAAGTGGATAGAACTGATGACTCGTCAATAGTTTAAGCGAATCGATAAATGCTCTGACTGAGATTATAAATGTTTGTAGACATTCCTATCAAAGTAATGCAGGCATGTGCAGAATTGCAGTGCACAAAAAGTTGGACAGCTGCCCGCTGTTGGTGCAATGACTGAGGTACGTAAGAGTGGCCTTCCCTTCTCCGATACTCGCATTAATCCTCCTCACTCCACTTCCCCTTGTCCACTGTATACATGATACGCTATGATACCCTTTCCCCCTACTCAACGTCGGTTACATCGCACACACCAATGCCATAGAGTTTCATACAATAGTATTATTGTATGAAACACTACGCCACATTGCTATCACAGCTGAGAAAAAATTGGCCGCGCACCTGCATCGCATTTTCAGCGCAGCGTAGGAAACGCTAGGGTCTTTAGGATTGCATATTTATGCACTTTCTAGTAAACGAACACACAACCTTGTAGTTACTTATTGATGTTGTGCGTCAGATATGCGTAACATTTGCTTTTTGATCGAGAATGCTTCCCGTTCAAGATGGCATGGCGTTGCCGGGTGACTGAATAGTGGGACAGACCAACGCCTCCTCTAGAAGATGTCTGCCGCATGAGAAGAAAAACGGCTGCCACAATCTTTCCCTCCTTTATTTTAAAATGTTCTCGGTCGCTAGCGTCACTTGTGGCGGACGGTGCAACAACGCAACACTTTTCATAGCCTCCGAAAGAGCGGTGTACAGTTGCATGTCTCGAACAACTCTCGACTGACGCGCCCCTATGGGCCGCAGATGAAAAACGCTTAGCTGGTAGTAGCACAGAACACCTACCAGTTTGGTAGCACAGAACATCTATAGTAGCTCCACTACACGCGCAAATGTCGAAACTCGCCGCAGTCGATGTTTTCGTCATCTACTGCCATCGTGCGAAATTGAGAGTTTCCAGGGCGAGAGGTTTGTGTCATCTTTTCCCGGTTGGTTTGACTCGTACCTTAGTAAGCTCTAACTCGAACAGTCGAGTTAGATTTGTGTACGTCCACTCTGTTTTAGTATCCTCGGTGATTATTTTCTCAATATCTTTAGTTGCTATTTCTATTTGCCTTTCTAAATAAATATTACCGCGTGGATTTCATTCTCTTCCAAAACTCAACTTCATACGTTTGTGATCACTACCTAAGATTCTGGACTCATATTCATCTATGTTTATCACCCTTAGCCGATCACACATCATTCGTGGTATTACTGCGTAATCTATCAACGACTGCAGCCTTCCCACCTCCAATGTTATCTGCCCTTCGCATTCCTAGGTGCTGTTGCAAATGATTAAATAATGCCTTGCACACATATGCATTAGCACTCTGCCTGTTTGGTCAGCATATCCATCCATATCTTCTATATGCACATTCATATCTCCTAATATAATTACCTCGCACTCTTCTCCTAGTTCGCCAATGTCATTTTCTATGCACTGCACCATTTGTTGATTTTCTTCTCTGGCTTTTGCCCCTATCCACAAGTATACAAAAAACCCAGTAGGGTCATTTGCCCTGCCACTTTCCCTTTTAGTTATAAATGTCCCTTGCACTCCTGCTTCACCATTCACCAGTTTGTACTTTTATGAATGAATGCCGCAATACCACTCCCTTTCTGCTGCCTTCTGTTATATTACATTATTTCCATGCGTAGCCCCGATACTTACGTGGCTGCTCCATGTCCTCAAATTGTGTTTCCTACACGATAGATGGTCGGATGTGGCTGTACCTTTTAGATCGGGCAGCGGCTAACGCTACCTAGCCGTAATACTTAGTGAACTAACCATTAGATTTATCTTTTTTTTCCTTTAAATAGTGAGTTTGAGGATTCGTACTTTCGAGTGAAGGGTTTAATTTTCACTCGTGCCTTGACTTTAGCCACCAATCAAATAACCTCCTTCTAGTTAAGTCTACCCGCTTAAAGTCTATTTTGTCATCCCTGTCCCTAAACCCCAGTGCTTTGAAAAACACTGCGCCATCATCCTGAACAATAGGGTGAAGCCCTTTACAGAACATTATCAAGTGTTCGGCAGTGTCTTCTTCCTCTCCGCACGCACTGCATACTGTGTCTACCCCTTCGTATTTGGCCCGACATGTCTTGGTTCACAATACTCCCGTCCTGGCCTCAAACAGTAGAGAACTACCACGAGTATTATCATATATCCTTTCTTTGGCAATTTCCTGCTTAAAAGCTCGATATATCTCTAGTGCGGACTTCTTAATTTTCCCAATCCTCCACATGCCAGTCTCCGTTTCCTTCACTTTCTTCTTAACCGATAGTTCTTTTTGGTTTGGCCACCTGCTGTTTTCTATGTATTTACCAGTCAATTTTCTGGTTCGCTTACTCCATTTTGTATCGACATTCTTCATGTACAAATAGCTGAAAACTTTCCTAGCCCAACGCTCCTCCCCCATTTCTCCCAATCGCTTCTCAAATTTTATCTTGCTGCTAGCTTCCCTACACGAATGGATGGGTGGACGGATATGGCTAGTACACTTTAGATCGGGCGGCGGCTAGCGTCACTAAGCCGTAATACCTAATGAACCAAAAACTAGATTTTTTTCCTTTTAAAAAGTGAGGTTGAGGATTCGTACTTTGCAGTAAAGCATATAATTTTCACTCGTGCCTTGACTTTAGCCACCAATCAGATAACCTCCTTCTAGTTAATTCTACCCGCTTAAAGTCTATTTTGCCCTCACTGTCCCTAAACCCCAGTGCTTTGAAAGAATCTGTGCCATCATCCTGAACTATAGGGTGAAGCCCTTTACAGAACATTATCAAGTGTTCCACAGTTTCTTCTTTCTCTCCACACACACTACATACCGTGTCCACCCCTTCGTATTTGGTCGATATGTCTTGGTTCGAAATACTCCCGTCCTGACCTCAAACAGTAGAGAAGTACCCCGAGTATTATCATAGATCACTTCCTTGGCGATTTTCTGCTTAAAAGTTCGATAGATCTCTAGTGAGGACTTCTTAATCATGCCAATTCTCCACATATCTGTCTCAGCTCTCTTTACCTTCTTCTTAACCGATAATTCTTTTTGGTTTAGCCCCCTGCTGTTTTCCAAGTATTTACTAGTCAATTTTCTGGTTCGCATTTTCCATTTTGTATCGACATTCTTCGTGTACAAGTAGCTGAATACCTTCCTAGCCCAACGCTCCTCCCCATTTCTCTCAATCGCTTCTCAAATTTTATCTTATTGCTAGCTTCCCTGGCCTCAAATGATGTCCATCCCATATCACCTTGTACTCCCTGATTTCGTGTATTCCCGTGAGCTCCTAAGGCAAGCCTACCTATTCCACGTTGCTTAATTTCTAATCTTGCTCAAACTTCTGATCTCATGCACAAGACCGCATTGCCGAACGTCAGACCAGGAACCATGACCCCTTTCCATATTCCTCTGACAGCATCATACCTATTATAATTCCACAGTGCCCTGTTTATTCATTACCGCTGCATTCATGTTACCTTTAGTCAACACGTATATTTTGTGCTCCCTTAGGTACTCGGCCACATTGCTTATCCATACGCCCAGATATTTGTATTTATCTGTAATATATAGCGTGACCTCCTGTATTCTAAGCTCACTACCTTCGTTGTCATTGAAAATCATGACTGCTGATTTTTCCTTACTGAATATAAAATCTAACCTAGCTCCCTCATTACCGCAGATGTCCATCAATCTCTGCAAATCTTCCTTGTTGTTGGCCATTAGCACTATATCATCTGCGTACATTAATGCTGGTAGTGCCTGTTCAATGAGTTTTCCTTGTTTGACTAAAGAAAGGTTGCAGCCCAGTCCACTTCCCTTTTATTTGGCCTCTAATCCTTGTAGGTACATCATGAATAATAAGGGTGACAGGGGACACCCCTGCCTAAGCCCCCTTTTCACCTCTGCAGGCTTGGATACCTGTTTTTCCCACTTTATAACTACCTTGTTACATTTATAGATATCCTTTAAAAGATTAGTGACTACATGTTCCACGCCTAGTGTGTCCAGTAGTCCCCATAATTCCTCTTGAACCACGCTATCGTACGCTCCCTTGATATCCAAAAATGCTAGCCACAGCGACCTGTGTTCCTTTTCTGCTATTTCTATGCACTGCGTCAGTGAGAACAGATTGTCTTCCAACCTCCTGTGTTTCCGAAACCCGTTCTGCAGTTCCCCCAGCACCCCCTGATCCTCTATGCATGCCTGCAGTCTTTCCTTTATAATCTGCATCGATTGATTGATTGATTGATATGTGGGGTTTAACGTCCCAAAACCACCATATGATTATGAGAGACGCCGTAGTGGAGGGCTCCGGAAATTTCGACCACCTGGGGTTCTTTAACGTGCACCCAAATCTGAGCACACGGGCCTACAACATTTCCGCCTCCATCAAAAATGCAGCCGCCGCCGCCGGGATTCAAACCCGCGACCAGCGGTTCAGCAGCCGAGTACCTTAGCCACTAGACCACCGCGGCGGGGCTATAATCTGCATCGCCAGCCTGTAGACCACTGATGTCACTGTTGTCTTTCCTTTATAATCTGCATCACCAGCCTGTAGACCACTGATGTCACTGTTATAGGACGGTAGTTGTTTGTGTCAGCTTTGTCCCCCTTTCTTTTATAGATCATGCTCATCCTGCTAAGTTTCCATCCATCGGGAACTTCACCATCGATTATTATTTTGCTCACTGCCTCTCTCAAAGCCTGCTTAGACTTCGGACCTAATGTCTTTATCAGCATAATCGGAATGCCATCTGGGCCTGTTGATGTACTACTAGGAACCCTTTTCTCAGCCCTTTCCCACTCTTGTTGTGAAAATGGAGCCATTGCACCACTTGATTCGTCCTTGTCTATTGTGGTGCATAAAGTACTTCTTTGTTGAAATTTTTCTGCCACCCTTGTTCTTATATATTCAATAGCTTCAACCCCTTCTAGCCTCGCACCTTGGGCTGTAGCTATAAAACTCTGCTCTAGGCTCGTCTCATTTCTTAAGGAGTTCAGATGGTTCCAAAACTTCGAAGCTGCCTTTCTATCTTTTTTATGTACTTCTGCCAGCCACTGAGCTCCCTTTCTTCTAATCTTTTCATTGATCAGAAGGGATGCATCCCTTTTACAGCTTAGAAAGGTTTCCCATTTTCTTTCAACAGCATCTGTCAGTTCAGCCCGCTGCTTAGCATGTCTGTGTTCCCTAGAGGCTTCCTGACGTTTTGCTATGGCTCTCTTAACTTCCTCATCCCACCAACTTTTGGGTTTGTGTCTTCTTTTCCGGCGTGACTTGTCACGCGTCTTAGCAAGCTCTAGTTCAAAGAGTCTAATTAGATTCGTGTATGTCCACACTGTCCTATTATCCTTCGTGATTGCTTTCTTAATTTGTTTAGTGGCTATTTCAATTTGACTTTCTGGATGAAAATTTTCCTGCAGTTGCTCATCTTGTCTCCTTCCCACTTTCACTGCTCTTCCAAAACTTAGCGTGATACGTTTGTGATCACTACCCCGACTTCTGGAGCCACCTTCATCTATGTGCATTCCCCTGAGCTTATCATACATCCTATGTGACATCAGTGCATAATCTATCGTCGACTGCAGCCTTCCTACCTCCCATGTTATTTGCCCTTCACACTTCTCGGTACTGTTGCAAATGATCGAATCAAGCCTTTCACACATATCCATGATCATTTTGCCTGTCGGGTCGGTATACCCATCTATATCTTCTATATGCGCATTCATGTCTCCTAGTATAATTATCTCGCACTCTCTTCCTAACTCCTGAATGTCCTTTGATATACACTCTACCATTGCCTGGTTTTCCTCTCTGGCCTTTGCTCCCGTCCACAAGTACACGAAACCAAGGAGTGTCATTTGACCTGCCACTTTCCCTTTTAGCTATAAATGTTCCTTGCACTTCTGCTTGACCTTTCGCCAGTCTGTACTTTTATGAATGAATGCCCCAATACAACCCCTTTCTGCCGCCTTCTGTTCTATTACAATATTCCCACGCGTAGTCCGGATTGTTCGAAGATTGTTCCATGTCCCTGAGATGTGTTTCTACAAAACCGTATACCATCGGCCTCTCTTCCCTTAGCTGTTCTTCTATCTCTTCCCACTTCAGCCTGTTTCTACCACCCTGCATGTTAATATACCCTATGTCTGAATTGGCTCGGCGCTCGTGGCTAAGTCTATTTCTGCCCCGGAATCTACCTATCTTAGATGCTGGTGCCACTTTGGAATCGTAACTGTCCATAACACCTGTCGAAGAGTCTCTCTGGTTGTTTTCCTCGTTACTACCTATCCTGCATCCCGAAGGGCTCGCTTGCCCCCCAAAAAAGCTACTGCGCGTCCTGCAAGTCGCCAACCCACCTCATGACCTAGCCGCACATCAAAATGAATTCTGTCTCGTTGAAAACCTCCCCCCCCCTATGTACCTCGCCGTTTATTTCCACCACCTCAAAGCTTTTTTTCTCGGCTCATCCGCCATATCTCTTGGTTTGCGTTCACAACCGCTCTTTCCAGGTTGCTATCACGCACCGGTACCTCCGGTATCGTGCATATCACTACATGTACCTCAGGAGAAGTGGTGCGCATGTCATCGACGCCTTTCGCCAGTGTGGTTGCTAGTCCTGCTGTATCTTCATTTAAGACATCGTTTAAACCACCTGAAATTATCACGAGGTTTCGTCTATCAGCTGTAGTTTTGAGTTTTGCGCTCGCTTGCCTCATGACTGCTTCCAGCTTGCGTCCTGGAAACGCCCCTACTGCAACCCTCTTGTCACCTCTTACCCTCTCTTTGATGGTTTCTGTGCAACGATTAAATTTGAGTCCCCGGCAATTATCACATGCTGTGATTTTTCAGCTGGAGCGCCCTGCACATGGGGGTTACTTGCACCTGTGACGCCGGCTGCTTTGTCCCCTCCCAGCCACACCACTACCCGGCTGAAGCTGGGCCTTGCGACAATTGAACCGGCTGAACCTGTTTTTTCCAAACTTGCTTGCTCTTCCTTCTCCACCGTTCTGGTTGCCGGTTCCCTACTGTTCTCTCCGTAGGCCGCTTCTTTGTTCAGCTTCGCTAGTGCTTCCTCGGTAGACTTCAGTCTTTCTCCCATTGCCCTCGTTTTCTCTTGCTCTGTCGCCAACGCAGTCTCGAGCTCGGCGATTCTCATCAGCAGTTCACTCTGGGCAACCATCATTTTCTCCATTTTTTCCTGGACCTCACATTGCCTACTCTTCGTGTCAGCATCTTCTCCATCCGCTTCTACGCTTGGGTCCACTTTCAAACCCACTCCACATCCTGAACACTTTACACTCTTCTTAACCATGTCTTTCTGACACCAATTGTCCCTATACTCGATAATCACTAAACTCGAGCTCTTCACTACGAAAAAAAAGAAAGTCTAAGCTCTACTACAAAAATTTGCGTGTTCAATGTACGCGCACCTGCCCCATGGTGTGGCCAAAGAAAAAAAAATCAACAAAAAATTCAAACACACACACCCGCACTAACTAATAAATACCTGGTGACTGGCCCCCGAAAAAGCCGTACCGTAAAATAAGTGCTACGAAGATTTCAACCACTGCTTTATAATTATAAAGACAAGCTCGAAACATGCAAAAACACTTATCTGCGCAGTCAATCCGGAGTGCTAAAAAAACACGTCCATCCACCACTTCCTACAACATACTTCCTACACACTTCCTACAACGATGCACACTTCGTACAACGAGTGCACTCTAGCGGCGATATGAAATAGTCCTCAAAATTGTGGTGCTGACCGTGCTGCGCTATGTCTTGAACAGTGTTGCCAATTTAGCTATTTTGTAGCTAGATCTAGCCACTTTTGGGCTTATTTAGCTACCGAAAATGTAATCTAGGTACGAGTAGCTGTTTTAGCTACTCCCTTCAAAATTTAGCTCTTAATCTAGCTATTTTGGCTTCAGCTAAAGCAACGTCGCTGCCATCTTCAGCTTGAAGGCGTACTAATTGTCATGGTAACATCCGGAGAAGGTGCAAAATGGGGGAGGGGGCTGATAATTTTCCCCTCTCGCTTTTTCCCGCCGCTCTGCTGCTGGCCCCGCTGCCCTTTTCGTCGCCCTGTGGTCCCTAGAAATATTTGCTAGTCTGCCGTCCACGCGCCTTCTCTTTGGGGAGGCGTGTCCGCACCTCCCGAACGAGAGCGGCCGCCGGCCGGCCTGTGTCGCGCGCTACGGCCGCGGAGAGCGAGCGCGCATGGGAGTTTGACGGCCAGTTAGAGTGGTGAAATCCAACGGCTCGAGGTACATCAGCTCACAATTGAAGTTGCGATAGAACTACATGATACCTTTTAATCTCGCGGCCTGAGTTTTTCGCGAATCGGGCTACGGAGCCTATTTGCGGCTGCTTACCTTCGCGAGCGAGAGCGAAGGATGAAACCGCAGCAACGAGAGAAGGCTTTTCGCTACCGCCATCAATTCAGGCTTCGGTAACAAGCTTTTCATATTCGTAGGAACCACTTTGTTTAGCTAATCTGTTTTGTGGACTAAAACGAAGAGAGGAAGAAAGCGCGCAGTTACAATTGGCTGAAAGTGGCCTACGAATGCACCACAGCAAAGCGCCGTCCGCTGCACTGTTTTTCACGCCGACACTAGCCGGCCGCGTTCTGACTGCGTGTAGCGCCCCCGCTGAAAGCTTCACGGAGGAGTCCTTTCGCGGCCGGCGGACAGCAGACTAGCATATCTTTCTAGGGACCATATATCGCCCGGTAGCCCAGCTAGGCCTCGCCGAGACCGGCGCGCAGCCATGCGTACGCTGTTCGGACAGTAAGACAGTAGCCAAAATCGCACTCCACACCGCCAGCGAGCCATCTAGGGAACACAGGCTTCTCTACGGGACGGCGACACGTGATCCTGTGGTCATATCGGACTTTTGGAGTGGCCCGTGAAAACTTTTTTTTTCGCCTGCGTATTTAGCTCCGTAGTGCGCAGTTGTTGCAACGGCTTTTTCGGACTGTCTTTTCCGCCAGATTTTGTTTCGCATGTGCAGCAGTGCTTTGGCTATCATCGAACTTTTTTGTGTGTGGTGAACTTCGTTTTTCTATTTGCTCTGATTGCAAAAAGCGCGGCGTACCCATACTTTAGGATTTTTAGAGGATCAGACAACATGGCAGACAAGAGCAAAACGTACAAACAGCGCTTCAGAGACTGCTGGCCTTAAAGACGATAAGTACAAGGACTGGCTTATGGCGATGTCCGGGGACCCCTTCAAAGCTTTTTGCAAATTTTGCAAGTGTTCTATCGAGGTGAAGAAAGCGAGCATCGATAAGCACGCCGCGTGTTCGAAACACACGGAATGTGTGCCACGCAAAGGATTTCAGCAGCCTGCTATAACCGATGTCATGCCACGTGCAATGCCAAGTCCTGTGCAACAAGCAGAAGCCACTCTTGCTCTTTTTGTTGCCGAACAGTGCGCGATGAACACCACCGACCACTTGGGAGAAGCTTGCAAGCGGATTTTTCAAGATAGCAAGGTTGCGTCTAATATCAAGATTCATCGCACAAAGTGTACTAACGTGATAAAGAACGTCCTTGCACCACATTTTGAAAATTCGTTACAGGAAGATATTGCCGAACAAAAATACAGCGTTCTTATCGACGAATCGACCGATATTAGTGTCGTCAAGGTGCTCGGCATCGTCATCAGGTATTTTTCCAAGTCAAACGGCGAAATCGTTTCGACTTTCTTCACCCTGCAAGAACTTGAACAGTGCAATGCTGAAGGCATCGCCTCGGCGCTTTTGGGAGGATTGCGTTGCAAGGGTTTGAACCCGAAAAACCTTGTTGGTATTGGAGTGGACAATGCAAACGTCATAACGGGCGTGAACAGTGGCGTCTACACTCGACTAAGGAAAGAAATTCCTCATCTTGTTATGGTGCTTCAGCTTGCAGTTTCGCATGCGTCGGTTACCTTGCCGCGAAACATAGAATTTCTGGTGCGAGAGACATACCGATGGTTTGCTCACTCCTCGACAAGGAAACTGGAATACCAAAGCTTATACCGCGAAATGAACGACGGAGAGACACCACTTTACTATACCACAAGCCTGTGACACACGCTGGTTGTCAATACACACGGCAGTAAATAGAATACTTGCCCAATGGGCTGAACTGAAGGAAGTTTTTGAGAAAGCACAGAGGGAAAAAAATTGCTGCACGGCAATGGTGCTGTTTGAAATGTACAGTGACCCCCAAAACAAATGCTACCTATTGTTGCTGGACTGGCTTTTAGCAGAAGTTCAGCGTGTGAACAAATGCTATCAAGCGGAAAAACAAGATCCGATGAAATTGTTCGAGGATCTCATGCTCCTTGTCAAATCTACCGCCGCAAAAGTATCTTTGCCAACTTTCCGATACGACGTGTTAACTGTCAATATCAACGAGTATCTCGACCCGAATCCGTACTTCGGTCACCGGTTCGAAACAGCACTCCGAGACGCATGCTTGCCACGTGAGGATGAAAACAAGCTGCGTCTTCGCGCCCGACGTTTCATTGTGGAACTTTTCAACCAGCTGCGTCAGCGGCTTCCAGAGAACATTCAGTGCTTGCAAAAAGCTTCTCTGCTCTCTGTAGAGCACGCACTGAAAGCAACACAGGAGCCAATTACGGAATTGGTGGCACAGTTTCTCTCCGTGGAAGCCGTGTCCGCTTGCGAAACGCAGTGGAGGAATTTGCGGCACGTGAAATGGCGCTGTACGGATACAACCGATGGTTTCTGGGCCGAAGTTGGTTCCTACAGGGATGCACATGGTGACAACCCCTTTGGCGAGTGTCACAGAACGAGCGCTAAAAATGAGCGCGCCGCCAAATTCTTGCGACAACGGGCGGGAGAAACGCCGCGAGGTCAAAAGAAAACAAAAAAAGAAAACAAGCATCCAGGGCTCCCGGGGCGCGCGACGCCTCTCCTCTCGGAAGCGGCGAAGCGATGAACCTCCTCACCCCACAGCGGCGGCCGGGCAAGCGCTCGATTTTTCCAGAACGAAAGGGGCGTGGTCAAACCGAGTTGAATCATCCTCCGGGGAGGGCATTCCAACCGTCTCACTCTCCCCTCAGCCTTCGCCGCGTATCGCGCCGACGAAATGACGAGAAATTTCTGGAAGGTGGCGCGGAAGGTATTTAATCGAGCGGCCGAGACGAGAAATCAGGAGGAGACGGAAGTGAGCGCCAGAGCGCGTAGGGATTCCGCCGTGTAGTCGGCGAAGGTTTTTGGTCCGTAGGGACGAAGCCGGAGATGAAGAGGATTTCCACCAGTGGGTGAAGGCTCGAGCTACAGGCAAGAGCGTGTGTTTACCGCTATTGAGCGAGGACGCGTGGCAACAGCTGCGTGTGTGAAGCCGACGTGTTCCGGCGAAGAAGTTTGAAGCTTGGAGAGTGGCCTTTTGAAGACGGGAGGTTTCCTGGAAGAGAAACTCCGGCGAAGTTTCCTGGAGGAGAAACTTCGAGGGCTGCGGAACGACAACAACGCGGGACTTTGAGTGAGTGATTCTCGGAAGAGTATCATCTAGACTTTGGTTCCAAGAACTTTGGACTGAATAGGTTTTCTATCTCTTTAGTCTTTAAGTGTCTTGGTTGTTCAATGCATGCGACTGCATTGTAGTGCGTATTGTTGTCCGTGTCCGTTGTTTCAAGTGTGGCTGATTGTATTGTGTAGTACGTTGATTGATTGGGTTGATTGGTGACATATTGTATGCAACTATTGTGGAGTGTGCATTTTTGTGTATTGTTTTCGATCTGCCATTATTGAGAATATAATTTGTTTGTTTATCAACTCTCGGCTCTGACTTGTTCTTTGGGCCACAGCCGGCGTCCGCTGGCGCGCCAAAAAGGACCACTTCTAAATTGTCCACGCTTTCGTGGTGCGGTTCGGGGGGCCGATACTTCGGCCCTTGGAATTAGCCCGGCGATCGCCTCCCTAATTAACGGGACCGGTGTGACAGCGAGCTGGATACACTCGCCATGACAGTGCTTTCGTTGCCTTTCTCAAACGCTGGAGTAGAAAGATGCTTCTGCGATATGAGCATCGTGAAGAGCAAGCGTCGTAATAGGTTGGACATTTACACACTGAATGCGCTGCTAATTGTAAGGAACGGGCTTCGGAGGCATAAAACAAAATGCCATGAATATAGCTTGCCAAGTGATGTGGTGGCCAAATTCGGTACGATGGCATCGTACTCAACGGCAGAGGACGATACTCTGCAAGCTGCAGACATTATCGAAGAACTGTGTGAACAGCAGGACTGATTGTTTGTGTGTACTATCATTGATTATAATTGTTTTGCCCTACGCCTTCTGCTGGAATTGCCAAAAGATGTTTCTGTTTTCATTAGCCAATGTGGATGATTGTTCTTTTAGAAGTGCGCTGAAATCTCTTTTGTACATTATGTGCATAAAATGCTATTTTGAATTGTTTCGTTCGTTTTGTGCTCATTTGCGTTCATAATTTTGTGTTCATCTGTCTGGCCGTGCACGTGCTACTGCATATGGCAACAAAAAAAACAATATAGAAATGCTTCGTGTAAGGCACTGAAAATTCTATACCTGATTAAAGAAGTTCTTCGTAACAAAGCAATTTTTGTTTCTTTTATTTTTTACAGTTGTATATCGAAAGAATTTCAGTTTTGATTAGGCGTTTGGTTACGCCCATTAATTTCATTTTTAACAGGTTTACAGAGCATTGATGCATTCGGAGATCGTCGTGTCTGAGCGGGCAAGCCTTTACGCATTGCGAAAACTACGCCAGCCATAAATTATTGCAGTTTAACTATAGGAGCACATTTATTATGGCAGCGTCTCCTGCGCCGCGCAGCAGCCATCCCCACACAGAAGTGGCTCTTGTGCCGCACGAAAGTGACGTCACTTAAAACGTTATTACCTAAAGCTAGGTAAATGTGTAAATTATTCGTGCGTATTGCGTTAAACCTACAAAACGTTTACTAAGAAGGTGTTTAACGATTAAATTAACTCAGGTTTGTTATTTAAATACATATTACAAGTATATTGAATACAGGGGGCGCCATGGGCGCTGCGGCTGCGAAAGGTAAACACTGCGAGATAGTAGCCGCCTGCGATGTGTTGATGGTGAAAACTCGAATGAAATCGTGGCCATGGCCTAGGCCTTTCCCAAGGAGGACTGGAGTGTCGTCGCTGCTTCATGTGATTGCTGGATGCTTAGTTGAACCTGGTGGTTGGAGCTAGCGCGGCCATCCACCGCGCCGCAGCTTCATCTGAGTGTGTGCGCCATAAAGTTTCTCAGTATGATGTGCGGATTACAGTCGTTGGACGTACTGCATTTTCTAGATTGCAATGCCAAGCGTGGTGTTGTCAAAGGAGAAAGTGTTCTTGCTGCCGAGTTTTGCTTGTGGCGAAGGACAAGGTCGACGATGAAATAAATGCTGTCGCACGGTTCACGTGTGACTGACCGGACGCACATGCATGAAACTCCAGTGCGTCGGCGAAGTGTTCATACGATGGATGGAAACAACTTTATTGTAATGTTCTTGCGAAGCCTGTGATCTCCAAAGGCCAGAGCTTTTGCATTGCTGTCTGTTTTGTCAAGTGCGAACACGTACGGCCGTTCTCCTCCATTGCTACGTGAATGCTCCCGTGCTGTCACAGGCCGCGCGTGTTTTTGAGCAACGCAGACAAGTAGTTAGATGGGCTAACGCCGTCGGCACTTGCCCTTGGGCATTGTTTATCAAGTGCTGATCGCCGAGAACATTGCGGTGACACGTCAGTATTTTTAAAGAAAGTGGCCTGCCGGTTACCTCGTCAGGTGATGGTACACTGAGCGACATAAAAAAAAGTTGCCCAAGGCTACGTTGCAGTGCACCTTTCTGTCATCAAGACTTTGATAAACAGTAGAAATCAACATTCCTGACACCTGTGCTGAAGAAACCAGTGCAGCCAGCTGCATTCGAGTTTTTGTGGCTTTTTGCGTCTCTCCGATTAAGAGCACTAATTCGCAAAACACTTTATCATAATAAATATAGTCAATCCTGTAAGCGTCATCGAAGATCCAATATTAAATGGCCTGAGGACGGGACCACCACGAGCAGCAAGTTGGGCTGATGAGGAGGCGCAAATGTTAAAACAATACATGCGTGAATAAAAAAAAGAGAAAGTATCGATAACAGCAATAAGACTTGAACCACCGACCTCAACAGTTTATGCGTTGCATTAACCAACTACGCCACAGCTGCCTTTTTTTTCTTTATTTCCGGTTCAACATCACAAACGGGTTGCTAAGATAAATATATTACAATTCACAACGAACAATACAATAAACTCAAAAATAACTAAGCCCGTCAAGCATTACTATAACACATCACGTCCTAGAATTCCTTCATGGTCAGTAGGGCTTCTACCCTTTCTACCCATGAAGGTACACATTCGTCTGTTCTTACTACCTCGAGTAATCTTGAGATGCTTTCTTTGAAATACTCTCTTGCTGGTCTTCTGTCTGGGTCACAATGAAATCCAGCCATTCTAGAGCGCCATATACTGTGCAAGGCAGTCATCATGATAAAATCGAAAGGTAATCCATCCTCATTCTCTATTGCCAAATACCTGATCCCATGAGGGTCTAACGGGAACTCTTTTTTGATTGTCCTTTGTAATACGTCCCAAAAATAAACTCCTTCCCAACAGTGCAGAAAAACATGGTCAATAGTTTCCGGTTTCTTACAGATTAGACAGTGAGATCCCCAAGGCATATAAAACCCCCGCTCCTCTAGGAAGGTTCTTACAGGAAGTGTTCCCGTGTGTAATTTGAAAAAGAACGTTTTCGCACTTGGAGCCGCTCGCATTTTTTTAACTCGTTTAAGTACATTCTGACCCTTGCGTGCTGTATATAGCGCTCTGTACAGTGGGATGGGGAGCATCGTGTCACATAAATCTTTGTACAGTTTTTTCTTTCCAACAGACCACAGGTAGTCAGTTGAAAACCGAACACACAAAAACCGCACGCTGGCCACAACTTCCTTCATGTATCCTTGCACAGCCCCTGTGGTAGCATGAGTGCTCACAACAAACTCGGGCAACAGTCTACTTAGTTTTGTTTGACACACTGTTAATAGGAAAGGATCTCTTGCCTCTCGAAAAAAGAAAAACCTATTTAGTAACTGCTTGATAAACAGATGTCCTAGTCCAAGGCCTCCACACTTCACCCGTCTTAACAAATTCGTGCGACTGCACCTTTCCCAGTTAGAGCCCCACACAAATACTGCAAACACCCGATGTAATTTTTGCACATTGACCCGGGAACAGTACATCACTTGCATCACATACCACAGCTTAGACACAAAAAACCAGTTACATGCAGTAGCCCTAGCAAACATGGACAGATAGGTTGCATTCCACCTATTCGCTTTCTCTTTAATTTCTTTCGTTTGCTGTGTCCAATATTCATCAGTACTTTTGTATGACTCGAGCGGTACTCCGAGATATTTTACTGGCGTTCTTGTCCATTTAATGGCTGCAAAAAATTCTGGTGTTGAAGGCCAATATCCATGCCAAAAGCCGAGGCTTTTACCCCAGTTTATATGGCTTCCTGTAACTTCGGCGAAAGATTTAGAAACTCTGATTGATTCTTCAATACCGTCATAGGAAGTGCTACAAATCGCAACATCATCAGCGTATGTGAGTAATTTGACCTCTGATGATTGTACTCTAAATCCATTAATGATGTCATTCTGCAATATCGACTGACATAAAGTTTCAATATAGATGCAAAACAAAAGAGGACTAACAGGGCAACCTTGACGCACTGAGCGCTCGATTCTTATGGGGGGGCCCAATGTCTTGTTGATAATTAGTCTCGTACTACCGTTCCGATATGCCATGGCTACTCCGTCAATAATTATCTTACCAACATTAATGTGATTCAATACTGCAAACAAAAGAGCGTGGGAAACGCAATCAAACGCTTTCTCCAGATCCAGCTGGAGTATGGCCACACGAGCATGATAGGTGTCAACATATTCGAGCACGGATCGCATTTTATGAACGTTTGTAACTATGGACCGACCTTTTATTCCACACGTTTGGTGTGGACCGACGATATCTTTAATTACTGACTGAAGTCTGGCCGCCAAAATTTTCATTAATATTTTGTAGTCTACGTTTGTCAGTGCGATTGGCCTGTACGCTGTGACGTGCCTGAGCTTTTCAACCTCGTCTGTTTTCGGAATCAGAACGGTACGCGATTCACCAAAGGATGGTGGTAATTTCTTTTCCTCATATGCCTCATTGAAAACGCCTGCGAGTATTGAAGACAATTCGCTTTTAAAACATTTGTACCACTTGGCACAAAGACCATCTGGTCCTGGAGATTTCCCAGGATTTAACTTATCAATCGCCCGTTCAACTTCAGATGCAGATATAGATAATTCCAAAGCGTTTTTCACTTCCTCACTCACTTGCGGCAGGCGTCCTAAATATTCGTCTTTAAATCTTTCTAGGTTTGCCTGTCTACACGCAAAAAGGTTTTTAAAATGACTTGAAAATACGGATAAAATGCTGTCCGTATCAGTTACTTCGTGACCATCCTTCTCTATTTTTTCGATATGATTCCGTCGAGCGTTCGTTTTCTCCACCCCTAACGCTCTTTTGGTTGGCGTCTCTCCAGCCGCTAAAGCCTCAGCCCTAGCACGGACGAGTGCACCGCGGTAGCGTTCCTCGTCATGCAGTGCAAGTTTCTGCTTAATATTGCGTATGTCAGTTTTATATTCTCCCGGTTGTTTGCACTCCAAGTCTATTAGTCTTTCCAAAGTCTTTCGGAGTTCTTTTTCTTTCTTTTTCCTTTCATAACTCAATGCGCAAGAACGATCAATAGCTTTTATTTTTATTCGCTGCTTGAACTCTTCCCATTGTTCTGCAAGTTTAGCTCCATCATCCATTTTTATATCATTGATGTAGTTCATAACCTGATCTAAGAAATATTCGTCAGTGATCAAAGTGGAATTCATTTTCCACAGCTCCCATGAGAAAGTTCCACCTTGTGTTTTCTCTCCCATATCACATTTAACTAAACAATGATCGCTAAAGTGTATTGGGTAAACAGCATATGTCTTGCAGTGAGCTATTAATTCAAGCGACACGTAAATGCGATCAAGGCGCGCATGGCTATTCCCCTGAAAATGTGTGAAACGCACCTCCCGCGTTCCCTCCATACAGCTGCCCACGTCTTCTAACTCGAATTGAGTAACTACGTCCGCTAGCGTCCTACTACTTTTATCGTAATTGGCGCGTCCATTTGCTCGATCTCGCCCATTGAGGACGCAGTTAAAATCACCAAGTAATACAGACTTCCTTTCCGACGTGAAGTGCTGCTTTAGGTTTGAAAAAAAGAGTGATCGCTCCTCACAAATGGTTGGTGCATAAATACACACTATACGCCACTGACATACATTGAATACAAAATCACAGGAAACCAATCTACCAGATGGGCAAGCGAAGGTATCTTGCACTACCAGACCCGGTAACTTCTTAATGAACAAAACGCAGCCTGCAGACGTGCCTATTGCTTCACTTACAATAGCGTGGTAACGCGCCGTAAACCTCAGCACCATGCCCCGGGTCTCCTCCTCACCGTCTACTTTTGTTTCTTGTACAGCTAGTACATCCAGATCATGATCCACAAGTAGCCTGTAGACTTGGCTCTGTTTCCGCTTGGTGGCGAGACCTCGAACATTCAACGTTGCCACTCTAAGTTTCGGTGCAACAGCCATGTCTACACAGTGAAGAAGTTAGCCCGGGGCATGGTGCTTACCTTCGGCGTCTAGCATAGAGCTAGACATCCTCGGAGCCTCCAGGTGGACCCGTGCCACTGGAGGACAAAGGTGGCCAGTGTTTGTCCGATACCGGGTTGAGACGCAGCCTCGTGCTGCTGCGTCTGAACGAAGTCGCCTTCGCAGGTGGCCCCTCTTCTTGCTTTTCGGTGGACGCCTCACGCCGTCCTGCAGACTGCTCGCGGGGTCTTTTGCTTGGCGCCCCACCACTGATGCTCTCGCACGACACTGGAAGTTCGGTTAATTCCACCGGCTCAGGCTCGTTCGATGAAGTGCTTGTGAAGCCTTCTTCGGTATGGCCGGCTGGCTCTTGAGTAACCACCTCCCCAGATGCTATGTCTGCTTTGGCTGTTGGTTCATCACCACCGGTCGGTGTAACTGTACCTGTTGAAGCTTCAGGGTTCACCGCGTCGCCTGCACCTTTCGCCGCGTCTTCAGCCTCGGTCACGTCCATCACCAACTCTGCTGTGTCGTCACCTTCGGCTGATCCGATAGCCGATGCGTACGTGCGCATGCACGCATCTTCGCTGTGGCCGAACCGCCGACAACGCAAGCATCGGGGCACCTTACACTCTTTTCTAACATGGCCGGTACCTTGGCAGCGCAGACACTGCATTGGCCGACCAGGTGCAACCACAAGTGCCAGTTCACCAGCCACCCTGATTTGATGGGGGAGATCTTCAACCTTCACGCCACTCTTAAGCTTAAGAAGCACAGTCCGTGTGGTTGAACCCTTGTCGCTGACACCCTGAACACGCCAATGCTCCCGTGTGACTTGTACGACCTTCCCAAAAGCCGCCAACGCCGTTCGCACGTCTTCATCGTTGACGCCGTACAGCAGCCAATGAAGACGCAGCCGCACCTGCTGATCCTGGGGGTCTACGATGATGCAGCGTCGGCCCTTGACTTTTAGCCTCTTCACATCCAGCAAGCGTTTCGTAGCGTCCGCGTTGTTCATGGTGACTGCCCAGACATGATTAATCTGGTAGGCCCCCAGTGCCAACACCTCCGGCAGCAGTCCTGTAGGTCCGAGCGCGTCTCGGAAATCTTCGACTCGATACGGTCTGCCGCGCACATCACCGTGTAAAAACACGGTGTTTTGCGCGACGCGTCCCTTGGGCAGTGGTGGCAAAATGATCTCATATCCTGCGTCTTGGTCTTCGGTCATCCTGTTACCGCGGCTAGTATGTGCCGCAAACGCCGCTCCTACGGAGCACATGATTCCTGCGTCCGACGCGCGTGAGTGCCGATCGGTTTGTGGTGACAAACAAGCCTTTTTTGTATTGTTGTCACGCGAAACCTAAATCACATTTTTGTTCACTTTTTTTGTTTGGACATAATTTTAACGGCTTTTATTGTTATGTCTAGACGTACCGCTAGACACTCCCGACTATTCAAACAAAGCACAGAGGAAGAAACAAAGCGTCTAACCGAAAAGGCAGCGTCTTGTGCGCCGCGCGGCGCAGCAGCCATCCCCACACAGGAATGGCTCCTGCGCCGCACGGAAGTGACGTCACTTAAAAAATTATTATTTAAAGCTAGTTAAACGTGTAAATTTTCCGTGAGTAACGCGTTAAACCTACAAAATTTTTACTAAAAATGTGTTTAGCGAGTCAATTAGCTTAGGTTTGTTATTTAAATACATATTACAAGTATTTTGAATACAGGGGGCACTAGGGCACTGCGGCTGCGAAAGGTAAATACAGCGAGATGGTAGCCGCCGGCGATGTGTTGATGGTGAAAACTCCGATGAAATCGTGGCCATGGCCTAGGCCACTCCCAAGGAGGACTGCAGTGTCGTCGCTGCTTCATGTGATTGCTGGATGCTTAGTTGAACCTGGTGGTTGGAGCTAGCGGGGCCATCCACCCCGCCGCAGCTTCATCTGAGTGTGTGCGCCATAAAGTTTCTCAGTATGATGTGCGGATTACAGTCGTTGGACGTACTGAATTTTCTAGATTGCAATGCCAAGCGTGGTGTTGTCAAAGGAGAAAGTGTTCTTGCTGCCGAGTTTTGCTTGTCACGAAGGACAAGGTCGACGATGAAATAAATGCTTTCGCAGGGTTCACGCGTGACTGACCGGACGCACATGCATTAAACCCCAGTGCGTCGGCGAAGTGTTCATACGATGAATGGAAACAACTTTATTGTAATGTTCTTACGAAGCCTGTGATCTCCGAAGGCCAGAGCTACTGCATTGCTGTCTGTTTTGTCAAGTGCGAACACGTACGGCCGTTCTCCTCTATTGCTACGTGAATGCTCCCGTGCTGTCACAGGCCGCGCGTGTTATTGAGCAAGGCAGACAAGCTGTTTTGTAGTTAGATGGGCTAACGCCGTCGACACTTGCCCTTGGACATTGTTTATCAAGTGCTGATCGCCTAGAACATTGCGGTGACACGTCAGTATTTTTAAAGAAAGCGGCCTGCCGGTTACCTCGTTAGGTGATGGTACACTGAGCGACATAAAAAAAGTTGCCCAAGATTACGTTGCAGTGAACCTTTCTGTCATCAAAACTTTGATAAACCATGGAAATCCACATTCCTGTGCCCAAGAAACCAATGCAGCCAGCTGCATTCAATTTTTTTCGTTTTTTGCATCTCGCCGATTAAGAGCACTAATTCGCAAAACAATTTATCATAATAAATATAGTCAATCCTGCAAAAGTCATCGAAGATCCAATATTAAAGGGTTTGTGGACGGGACCACCACCACCAGCAAGTCGGGCTAATGAGGAGGCGCAAATGTTAAAACAATACATGCGTGAACAAAAAAAAGTATCGATAACTGCAATGGGACTTGAACCACCGACCTCACCAGTTCATGTGTTGCTTTAACCAACTACGCCACAGCTGCCTATCGGCTTGAGATGACAAACAAGCTGGTTTTGTATTGTTGTCACGCTAAACCTAAATAACATTTTTGTTCACTTTTTTGTATGGACGTAATTTTAACGGCTTTTATCGTTATGTCTAGACGTACCGCTAGACACTCCCGACTATTCAAACAAAGCGCCTAACCGAAAAATGCACAGGTCACTTCCGTGCGGCGCAGCAGCCGTTTCTGTGTGGGAATGGCTCGTACGCCGCGCGGCGCAGCAGTCTTTTGCCAACCAAAAAATGCAATAAGTCACTTCCGTGCGCTGCAGCAGACGTGAGGGGCAGCCTCCAAGACAACATAACTTGAGACGATAGTTATTGCGCGAGAACAAAACGACGACACAGAGACAAGAAGGACACGAAAGACACGAGCGCAAACTTCCAACTGGGTTTATTGCGCAGAGCACGAAAATATATAGAGGAGACAGTGACCATGGCACAAGAGCAGAACATGAGTAAGAAAAGCAAAAACAAACAACACAAATACAAAGGCACTGAAAAACAGCAAAGAAAAATCTAGAAGAAACCGAACCAGCAAGGTAAAGCTACCTGCCCGCACCGGATCCTTCGAGGAACCTGCGTTCCTTCTCGGACTAAGCCACGGAGGGCTTGCTAATCTAAGGCACCTGTTCGCGTTACCTGCCCGCACCGAATCCTTCGAGGAACCTGCGCTCCTTCTCGGACAAGGCCACGGAGGGCTTGCTAACACAAGGCACCTGTTCGCGTGCCATTTGCGCAGCCTCGACAATGACCCGGGTGCCCACATCTCTGTGTTTGTACAACGTGGGTCCGCGGGCACCCGGGTCATTGTCGAGGCTTCACGTGAGGCAGTGCTTCACGTGAGGCAATGGACACAAACACGGTACCTCAGGTACCGGAAACGCGGCGTGGCTCCATAGAGCGCGCTAAAAGAACCAAGAAACCAATAACAGGGCCCGACAACGGCCCTGCTACCTAAGTTACAACTTCCCACTTGAAAAGCCACTTCATTTTCGTACACACAGCACCACTTTCCATCAAATATGGAAACACAGATTCTACAATGGAATGTCAGAGGCCTTCTCACTAACCTCGACGATGTCCAAAAACTTCTACACATTTACTCACCAAAAGTGCTGTGTGTACAGGAAACACACTTAAAATCTAAACACACCAACTTTCTACGCAGTTACATTATTTTCCGAAAGGACCGTGATTATGCCGTGGCATCATCTGGAGGTGTAGCTGTTATAGTTAAACAAGGTTTAGCATGTAAACACTTGAAAGTCCAAAGGTCTCTTGAGGCAGTGGCTGTTCGAGTGGTGCTTCTAGGCAGACTTGTCACCGTTTGCTCTATATACATACCTCCACATACTCAACTACGCAAACATAAATTCCAGTCTTTGATGGATGAACTTCCCGAACCCTATCTTGTTCTAGGGGACTTTAATGCACATAACAGGTTATGGGGCGATTCTCGTTGTGACGCCCGAGGTCGACTGATTGAACAGTTTCTTCTCTCTTCAAGCGCTTGTCTCCTGAATCGGAAAGAACCAACCTATTATAACCTCACTAACAATACCTATTCCTCAATAGACCTGAGCATAGTATTTCCATCGCTTGTGCCTCTACTTCACTGGAAAGTCATCACTAATCCCTACGGAAGTGACCATTTTCCCGTAGTTTTGAGCACACCTACATCAACTGAATGCCCGCCCCAGGTTCCAAAATGGCTATTAAGCAAAGCCAACTGGGAACAGTTTTATACCATCACACATATAAATTGGCGCGACATATGCACTTTAGACATTGAAGCGGCTGTCGACTACTTCACAGCATCTTTGATCGATGCAGCAACAAAAAGCATACCACAAACAAATGGACATCATCGAAAACGACGTGTGCCATGGTGGAACTCAGAGTGCCAAAATGGCCCCACCACGGTGGTCTAGTGGCTAAGGTACTCGGCTGCTGACCCGCAGGTTGCGGGTTCAAATCCCGGCTGTGGCGGCTGCATTTCCGATGGAGGCGGAAATGTTGTAGGCCCGTGTACTCAGATTTGGGTGCACGTTAAAGAACCCCAGGTGGTCGAAATTTCCGGAGCTCTCCACTACGGCGTCTCTCATAATCATATAGTGGTTTTGGGACGTTAAACCCCACAAATCAATTAAGAGTGCCAAAATGCACGCAGGCAGCAAAACAAAGCATGGAGGGTGCTTCAGAACTCACCAACAGCCGAAAATCTTGCCACTTTTAAGAAAATGAAGTCTCAGGCCAGGAGAACGCGTCGGCAGGCCAGAAGAGAAAGCTGGCACAAGTTTTTATCGGGGATTAATTCTTATACCCAAGAGGCTAAAGTCTGGAACATGGTTGGTAGAGTAGCAGGAAGACAAGTGCATTCACTCCCACTCGTGAACACACAGGGTGACAGCCTGGAAGATCAGGCGAACTTCCTCGGTGCACACTTCGAGCAGGTCTCTAGCTCGTCACACTATACTGAAGCTTTTCTAAGATACAAAGCAAAAATCGAAAAGCAGAAACTGGAATACAAGTGTACAAAATACGAGACATACAACCAACCTTTCAACCTAGCTGAGCTACAAACATCACTAAATTCCTGCAGTAATTCTGCCCCAGGCCACGACCATGTCATGTATGAAATGTTGAAAAACCTGCCGCTTGAAACGCGAAAAACTTTACTCTCCCTATACAATGCTATCTGGCTTTCTGGCACCATACCTACTTTCTGGAAAGAAGCCATTGTTATCCCTATTTTGAAACAGGGCAAGGACCCTTCCTCTGTTTCAAGTTATAGGCCAATTGCACTAACCAGCTGCCTATGTAAACTTTTTGAAAAAATGATAAACCGCCGACTTTTATATTTCCTTCAAACAAACAATCTGCTTGACCAATACCAATGTGGGTTTCGAGAGGGTAGATCTACCACCGACCATCTGGTGCGTATCGAGGCACAGATCCGAGACGCTTTCGTCCACAAACAATACTTTCTTTCTGTGTTTCTTGATATCGAAAAGGCTTACGACACAACATGGCGTTTTGGCATATTAAGAGACTTGTCTCACCTGGGTGTGCGCGGTAGAATGCTTTCCATAATTGAGAGTTACTTGTCCAATCGGACATTCCGTGTCCGAGTGGGCAGTGTTCTCTCACAAACATTTGTCCAGGAAACAGGCGTGCCACAAGGTGGTGTACTTAGCTGCACACTTTTTATTATCAAAATGAATTCCTTGCACTTGTCCATCCCTCGCAATATGTTTTATTGTACATATGTCGACGACGTCCAGCTTGGCTTCAAGTCATGCAACTTGGCAATGTGTGAGCGGCAGGTTCAGCTGGGTTTAAATAAGGTCTCCAAATGGGCAGATGAAAACGGATTTCGACTTAACCCACAAAAAAGCACGTGTGTTTTGTTCTCTCGAAAGAGAGGCATGCACTCGGAACCTGACATTCGACTGAACGGGCAACGTTTGTCCGTCAAAGCCGAGCATAAATTCTTAGGCCTAATCTTGGACAACAAGTTGACATTCGTGCTGTACATCAAGTATTTAAAAACAAAATGTTTAAAAGCCATGAATGTTATAAAAGTGTTGTCACGTACTACGTGGGGTAGTGATAGGCAATGCCTCATGAACCTCTATAGAAGCCTCATTCGCACCCGCTTAGATTATGGGTCCATTGTCTATCAGTCTGTTACTCAAAGTGCCTTGAAGATGCTGGACCCCGTGCACCATTTGGGCATCCGCCTTTCTACGGGTGCTTTTCGCACCAGCCCCGTAGAAAGCCTTTACGTTGAGTCAAATGAGTGGTCGCTTCATCTGCAAAGAACTTACATGTCCTTTGTTTATTTCCTTAAGGTGAAAGCAGACAAGGAGCATCCCTCATACTCTACAATTAATGATTTGTCGAGCTCAACTCTGTTTCAAAACAGGCCATCGATGAGGCAGCCCTTCTCAGTTCGCCTGAAGTGTCTAGCTGAAGAAACTGCAGTGTATTTATTTATTTATTTACAGGTTACTGCTAGCCTGTTTTTTTTTGCCAGGCTTTGAGCAGGTGTGGGCGATACAAAAGAAGAAAACAGGATAACATACAAGCATAACAATACACTTCTAAGGGTACACTTTGAACCGGAAAAAAAAATCATGCCGAATTCAACAGGGCACGAACAAAGGATGTGACATCAGAACATTGCACAACATTAGCAGGTAACAGATTCCACTCATGGCACGTACGGGGAAAAAAGGAGTTTTTGAAGACGTTTGTTTTACACGAAAATTCAGCGACTTTCATTGGGCGATTGGATCGTGTTGGGCGGCAAATGCTCGGCTGGATGTATGCTTCCTTGTTAATTTGAAGTCTATCGTTATACATCAAATAAAAAAATTTTAGCCGATCATGATAACGTCTTACCGCAAGGCTTTCCAAACCGGCCCTGTGGAGAAGACTCGTGGGAGACGTTTTCCAGCTGTATGAACTGTAAACAAAACCGCGGCTTTTCTTTGTATGCTCTCAAGCTCATTGGTATTAACTAGAGTGTATGGGTCCCAGATAATTGAAGCATATTCTAATAGTGGTCTGATGTAAGTTTTGTAAGCTAGCAGTTTGGTATCCTGAGAAGCTTTCGGTAACATTCTCCTTAAGTATCCCAGTTTTCGCATTGCCTTTTTTTGAATGTACGTGACGTGCTCGTTCCATTTCAGATCGGATGTGATTAAAACTCCTAAATATTTGAAGCATGATACTTCAGCTAGACTATGATTGTTTATTTGGTACGTGTGCTTCAACGGGGCCTTTTTGCGTGTAATGGTCATTGAAACAGTTTTTTTGTAATTAAGAGTCATCTGCCACCTAGTACACCATGTTTGTATTTTTTTTAAGTGACGCGTTTAAGACGGCCTGATCGTTATGGTTGCAGATTTCATTGTAAAGAACACAGTCATCTGCGAAAAGTTTAATTTTTACCGGTATGTCATGTACAATATCGTTAATAAAAACGAGAAAGAAAAGTGGCCCGAGAACAGAGCCCTGTGGGATGCCCGAAAGTACTGGCGAGGCCGCAGAACATGCGCCGTTAACTGCTATGCTCTGTTGCCTGTAGGAAAGGTATGACTTAATCCATGCCACTAAAGTTTCATTTTTCAAAATGGCCGTCAATTTACCCAGCAATTTTGAGTGCGACACACGGTCAAACGCCTTCTCGAAATCTAAGAATATGACATCCACTTGTCCCCGTTTGTCCAGTGTTGCAGTGAAGTCGTGAACCGTTTCCAGAAGCTGAGTTACAGTGGACCGTCCCCGGCGGAAGCCATGCTGTCGGGCGTCCACAATGCAATTGCTCTCAAGAAATTGTGAAATGTGCTTAAATATGATATGTTCGAGCGTTTTGACACATGTTGAGAGAATAGAAATCGGTCTGTATAACGATAAGTGAGAACGGTTTTCATTACCTTTCGGTATTGGAGTGATTTTAGCATACACCCAATCCTCGGGAAGTTCAGAGCACTCGAGAGATTTGTTAAATAGTAAACACAAGTACTTCGCGCACCACTCAGCATATCTCACAAGAAAAGCGTTGGGTATGCCATCAACACCTGGGGACTTTTTAACATTTAGATGGAGCAGAAGGGAAAAGACCCCTTCTTCATTGACACACACGTCACTGATAGGAGGCACTTCAATGAGAGAAGGAAATTGCGGGATGTTTCCATCGTCTTCAGTAAACACTGAACAGAAATACCGGTTCAAAGCATCTGCAACATCTAGGCTGTCGTAAACAGGCTCATCGTCTACGTAAAGGCTGATAACAGTGTTCTTTTTCGGTGCGAGATAACGCCAGAACTTGTCTGGAGACGAAATCATGAATTCTTTTAACGACACTTGCTGATAATGCTCTTTTGCTGTCTTAATTTTGTTTTTCAGTTGCATTCGCAAGTCATGCATTCTATCAGAGGCAGCTGTTGATGGGCGTTGCTTACATTGCTTTCTTTGCTTTTTTAGTTTTCGTCCCATGCGTACGATTTCTTTATTCATCCACGGATTATCCTGCCTCAGTACTTTCCTCCGGAAGGGTACAAATTTATTCATTGTGTCAAACACTACGCTTTTAAAGAAACCCCAGATGTGGTCAATCGAATATTCTTTTGATCCGCACATAGAAACAAATTCAGGAAACGAGCTGTCAAGCACATCAAGTATGTCTACATCACTAGCACGTGTGAAATCTGGTATTAGACGTTGTTCTTTTATAGCTTGAAGCGGAGCGTTTAATTGCATAGTGAGGCAGGTGATTTTATGGTCCGATATACCCTGAAAAACCTCAACTTGGGGATTTCGTCGCATAATGCCGTTATTTACAAGGAACAGGTCTAAAAGTTAAAGTGTCACTTGAACACAGTTTAATGGCTCCTGTAGCATACCCGCCACCGTGGCAGTGGCAGACTATAGACTGCGATGTGTCTTTCCTAGAAGTTACAAAACATGCACCTCTTGCCCACATCCGAACATACTTTTTGGAACTTCAACACAAATACACACGTCCTGAGTTCTTCACAGATGCCTCCAAGACTAACTCCTCTGTGTCCTACGCTGCTGTCGGCCCATCCTTTTCGGATGCTGGCCCTCTACATCCACGCACAAGTATCTTCACAGCGGAAGCGTACGCGATACTTGTGGCAGCTGAACACATCAAACAATTACAAATACAAAAAGCAGTAATTTATACAGACTCCCTCAGTGTGGTAACGGCTCTGCACAGTCTTAAAAAACAAAAAAACCCGGTCCTTGTCTCACTTTACTCCGTTTTGTGCACACTCTACACACTCAAACAACATGTTGTAGTGTGCTGGGTGCCAGGGCACCGTGAGATCCAAGGCAACGTGAGGGTGGATCAGCTCGCTGCATCCGTCCATGAGAGCACCGCCATTACATCCATATCAATCCCGGCCCTTGATCTTAAGCCGTCTCTCAAACGAAACCTCAGGGACTACTGGCAGAGCAAGTGGGGTACACACACACAAAACAAACTACACGTTATTAAGCCACACCTTGGTCATTGGCTGCCCGTGTCGAAATCGCGTCATACAGAGGTAACACTAACAAGACTCAGGATAGGACATACATACACGACACACACACATCTTTTGTCCGGTGGTGATCCACCATTGTGTGATAAATGTGGTGAGGCATTAACAGTTCTTCACGTTTTAATGCAATGTAAACATTTAGACACTCTTAGAAGACAACACTTTCCATTACCCTACCGACAACATATACCTTTACACCCTGCAATGTTCGTCGGTAGGGAACCGCTTTTTAGTCACAAATCATTGTTAGCGTTTTTTAGGGGGGGATGCTACACCTTCCAAAAACTCTTTTATTTTTACGAGTACCTCAGTCAAATTTGGAGAGCCTATGTAGATTTTACTGCTGATTTCAGAAATCTAATTCTTTTTTTGCTGTGACAATTAGTTTTAAAGATATAATGAACTGCGACTTTTTCAATTAAGGCCTAATTAGCTAATTAACTGTAACTTGGATATTGATGTGCAACCTATAGAACCAATTTGGTATGTTCACAGTGTGCAATAAAGTATAAATCATTGTTCTGGGCTATTTCGAAGCAAAGTTGTGGGATGTTGAATATGACATGAAAAATTTCCCCATCTACACTTGAAACAAAAGATCCATTTAGAGAATTTTCTCCAAAAATTATTACAATAAAACTTACTTTACGACACATCCCCTGCATTTATCTTAAAAACAAAAAAGAAATCGTAATGATAACCCAGATAGAACAAGAGATATTGCTCCGGCATAATGGGAAGCACATGAAAATTGTCGTTTTGAGAAATCGAGAAAAAACGTGGGCACACATTTTTCTTGCAGAAGATGCAACAAGACAACCTCAAAACGCACCAGAAGCATAGTCTGACTGCATTCTGTGCTCATGCCTCCTCTTCACTAGCTTCCGGAGTTCCAATGAGGCTGTTCTTTTCTTGTTGGAGACAATGCTGCGACGGTGGTCTTTTTCTCTCGCTCTCATGGCACCAGTACTTGTCGCATTCATGTCTATTTCACCTAAGATTGCCGTTGCAGAATTCAAATTGCCAGTGTTGAAGCGCAGCACTGCTTCTGCAACAGCTGCTTCAACAGCGAACAGGGACGCATGGTGCTCCTTGGGGGCCAAACTCCAGATTACCGAATGTAGGCTCTCGTTGGAGTTCTGCGTTTTGCCGCGTTCGCACCTCTGAAGCAGGGCTCTTTCCGAAAGCCGGGTATAAACCGGTAGTAATGCCTCTGCCACGTCTTTCGGTAGATTGTAGGCATGCCTGGGGTCGGGCTCACCCTTTGCTTTTGCGGCATTGTGCCGACACCATGAAGTTTCACCAGCTGGGCACAGACTGTGGTCCGAGCATTCATCAGTGGAGGTGACGTGGCGGTATGTGGCCATCACAGCCTTTTGCATCTCGCCCACGTCACCTTCATGCGATTTCAGAGCCCGGCCATAATATGTGCTCAGCCTGGTGATCAGCTCACCTGTGAGCCTGCCTTTCCCACCAAGGCCTCTTTTCCCATCGCACTTTTGTTTCTGCACCAGGTTTCTCAATGCGGTGCCCATCCGTTTCTGTACATGATTAATACAGTCTTCCTTCTGCACGTCAATGTAACCATACACCTTGGCGTCTTGTATGGCGCAAAATGTCCTAGAGTCTCCATCAGACAGCATAGTTGTGTAGCGCAGGCCATGGCGTTCAAGCGACCTCTGAAATAGAATTAGAGCCGCCTCCACTTCCATTTGCCCCGCTTTGCTGTTCGTATTTTTTTGGCATTTCTGGTTAGCCTTCCATTCTTGATAGCCCTCACTACTAGGCTTTGGGCCCACCTCGCAGCCTAGGCAAAAGTTGGAAAGAACGACGTAGTCCAACACGTAGCCACTAAATAATTCGATAACTGTGCCCACGCCGATGTGGGAAGAATGGCCTCGCGTCTTCCACGTGCCGTCGTAGCTAACGGCAATATTGCCCCGGTGGCCGAAGCACAAGTCATCATAAATCGTTCTAACCATTTCCGCACATTCGCTCATAGCGGACTCAGCCGCTCGCGTTGCAGCGGGTGCCAGCGTGTTCTTCAAATGCCGCTGAAACGTCTTGTGGTGCATACCGCGGTGTGAGATGCCCATTGTTGCGAAAATATCGTTCATTTTCGTTTGGCCGTTGCCGGTAGCCACCATCGCCCTTGAAGCGAGAAGATTTACTTCAAACGGATTGCACGTTTTCGTGCCGTTCGCGCGGGGCGAAGTCCATTCATTCGCGATCTCGCCGCACCTTTCACACTGCACTAGCACTTTCATGGCAAGTCCGTAGTCCCGATCCTCTCTGACGATCGTAGCCGGACCGTGGCAGGCTTTGCAACACAAGGCACCCATTATCGCGTATAGGATATCTAGATGCATAAGCAGATTAGGAGCAGCGTGGTCCGAGTCCTGTGCGGTTGCCTCGCTACAACTCGCGGTGAAAAAGTCAATTTTTCGTGCAGTTGCTAGCGCCGATGAAAGCCGGTCGAGCGTCGCTTTCTCCCGGGCATGATTTTCTTCAACTTCGGCGTTTGTCACCACCTTGGCGTCAATTCGTAGTCGTCCGGAGTTCGCTTCACCGTCATCGTCGTCGGAGGCAACGCGCTCGGTCGCACCATCGCTGAACGGCCGCGGAGCGTCGACACATCGTTCGTCGGAGTCAACCAAGGGCTCTGATGACTTCGTAGACTTTCTCCCACGACCTTTGCGTTTCCTGCGACCGAATGCGTGCACGGTCCGATACTTTTTTGCGTTTCCAGGCATGGCGATACGATCAGAAGCTTCAGAGTGCTCTGCCGATTTCGAGGCGTCACAGCGGTAACCCTTTCAAAATGGCGTCGGGTCGCGTATGCAGGCGCAAGCCGCGAGCTTCCAGCCAACCGGAAAGCGTCATTTCAGTCACGTGCGCCGTTTAGCCAATGGCAGTGAGCGCAGCTCTTCGTCTTTGAGGCCCCGTTTTTCGAGCCGGGGAAACTCTCAATGTTGCTTACTGAATAAAAAAAACAGCTGAAAACGCGTTCTTTCAAACAAGACCAAAATGGCGCCGATCGAGCGCGTAGTTCCCGCGTATCGTAGAGCCGAAACCTGCGCTATTCGCCCTCAATTTAAAGGGCAGGACGCCCGTTTTCGGTTTTTTAAAGTTGAATAACGATAAAAGTTGATGGTATTCGGCTATGAAATTTTGTTAATAGGTGCGCAATGATGTTGGGAACGCGAAAAGAAGGTCCGCGAAAACTCGATTTTTTGGCTGATTTTCGGTTCCGAAGTGCCGCGTCCCCCCTTAAAGAAATTCATAGTTTTCATATCATATATCCGGGCATCCCGTAGCATGACCTCTCCAGAGAGGTTTTTGCTGCGGTGATTTCACAAGAAAGCACGTGCCTCACGGCCCTTGGACGCAAGGGTATGAACGTGTGAGGCACTTGTGCTAATGCCATACATATCCACCATCGTCTTTTATTATCACCAACTTTTGTCATCTATTCACACCACACACACATTTCACGGCATGGTCATGATTTTATTACTTGTATGTTTTTACCCGCCTTACCGCGAGGATTTTTATGGCCCTTATACAGCCGCTAATCACAATCATCGTCCACATTCCATGTCCCATGAATTGGCGCTCTTTGGCCATCAAATGGCCCTTGCGCCAAAAAACACCATATATCATCATCATCATCATCATCATGTGATGGAATTGTTGGTTTTCTTGTTCACGAATCCCTTGGCTTGGTCCGTAATAATGACGCTGGGAACTCCAAATCGCGTTCCACCGGTTTGTTCAGAAGTCAAGATAGTGCGTCGACGAAGTGCTCGGTACGGTCACGGCGTCCATGTATCTCGTGGCGAGGTCGATACACATGAGGATGTGGTTTTCCTTCTCGTTTAGCGGACCCATGTGATCCAGGGATATCACCGCGTTTGGCTCAGTAGGAATATCGCGTGGGATGAGGCAACCTTCATTCCGTGTCATGCGGTCGTTGATAGTCTGGCACGTGTGGCAGGAGTCAACATACCCGCGCATGTCCTTTCTCATCGATGGCCACCAATACTTTCGCTGGATCAGGTCTCTTGCCTTCTCGACACCTAGGTGGCCGTTGTTGTCGTGGAAGACGATCACCACACTGCTTCGGAGGGCAGCGGGAATGATCACCCTCCGACGGACCCGTCCTCCCTCGAGAGATTTCTTCACCGGTATGTCGTTTTCGATCTCGTAGTCTGAAGATTTGTGCTTGGCCTCCTCCCGAAATCTTTTGCAGTCAGTATCCCTCTCCTGAAACTCGCGTAGGCGACTGTGTTTGCCAACCACTACTGCGTAGCAATGGAGGTCTCGGGTCGAAACGCCCTGGTCGAAAGCCTCTGCAGATTCCGACTGCCTCGGGAGTGCGTCAGCAGCGGAGTTCTGGCGTCCTGGCTTGTGCTAGACGTCGAAGGTGTACTCTGCTAAGTCGAGCATCCACCTCGCAAATCTGCGGTTGCTGGCTCCCTTCTGGACGAGATATGACAAGCTAAAGTTGTCCGTGAACACTGTAAAACGAGGGCCTCCTCTCAGGTAGACCGAAAATTTCTCAGTGATCGCCCAGTGGAGCGCCATGCACTCGAGCATATTAGAGTGTAGACCACGATCGTGCTCGTTTAGTGATCTGCTTGCGTACTCTATGATTCGCTCCTTTCCGTCTTGAGATAGAGAAAGCACCGCACCCAGCCCGGTTTGCGAAGCGTCGACGTGAACGTTAGTCGGGCAGTCTGGGCGGAAGCTCGTCAAAATCGGCGGGTTCTTCAAGGCGTGTTTTATGGCGTTGACGGTTGCTTCATGAGCGTCAGTCTATACGAAAGGAACGTCCTTTGCCAGAAGGTGCCGTAGCTTGTGCGTGACCTTTGCAAACTCCGGTATGAACTTTCGGTAGTGGTTAGCGAACTGCTGGAAGGAGTACAGCTTCTTTGCGTTGCGATGCGGCTCGAACTTCTCGACAGCGGCAACTCTGGATTCGTCCAGTGTTCGTCCTTTGGCGAAGATCACGTAACCCAGGAAAGATACTTTGTCTTGAATCAACTGGCATTTCCGGAGATCCATCTTCAAGCCGTTGATCACGATTCTCCTGAGTGCTTCGTTCAGCAAATCCAAAGCCTCCCTCACTGTTGTGGCTCCCTCCCCGACATCGTCCATGTATGTAGCTGTCCTAGGTAAGCCATCGAACGTGCGACGCATGACTCTTCGCATGGTCTGAGGGGCCTTGCAAAACCCAAAGGCCATTCGAAGGTATTCGTACTTTCCGTCTGGAGTGACGAATGCGGTCTTGTGTACGTCGTCCGGCTTCATTCGTATAGTCAGAAATGCCGTCTTCACGTCCAACACAGTGAAGTAAGCCGATCCGTCGCGCATGACATCGTCAATAACGTCTTCCATGACAGGTATTGGATAAGAAGGGTTGATGGTTTTCTCATTGAGCTTGCGATAGTCGTGTACCATTCTTCGTGGAGTCGTCGGGTTGTGCGGTTGGTCGACGACTATCGTTGGAGCACCGTACTCGCTTTCGCTCGACCTTATGATGCCCTTGGAGAGGTATTTATTCACCTGTTCTCAGATGAACTTACGATCAGCCGGTGAGCACCTGTACGGCCTCGATGACACTGGTATATTGTCTCTGAGTTCGATGCTGTGCTCAGTGTGAGGACACACGCCCAAAGTGTCGCCTTTGGAAGTGAACGCTTGGTGATGCCTTAACAGAATTGCGTGAAGTTGTTCCCTCTCTGCCTCGGTGGCATCCTTCGTAATCTTCCGTGTGGCGTCTTCGACTAGACTCGTGAAGTCTTCGTCGGGTGCGGGGCATTTCGTGTTGAGGCGCACGTATTCTTCGTTCTTGGAAGCACTCTCGTCCGATTGCCGGCAGAACGTCGCAATAAGCGTTTCCCCGGTGCGGTGTGGTGTGCCTTGTTTCGGGGGTGGCACTTCGGACGATGAGAATTTTCCGTAGGGCTCGACTGGAATGATAGTCACATCGTTTGACGTGTGAAAGGTTACGTCGACGCTCGCGACTCGTCGCCAGTCTGATCCCAGAATCAGGTCGATGCCGCTGGACAGTTCCGTTACCACGAGGTCTTCAAGTCGCACATTCGTGGTGCCCAGTGTCACATCAAGCATTGCAGCGAGAGTTGGGCATATGCTGTGGTTGAGAACTTCAATGTTCTCGCGCGATACCCATGCGTGCGTGGGAATGTAGTCCGTCAAGGCATTGGCACTCATGATAGATAAGTTGGCGCCACTGTCAATGCACACGCGGACGGGTCGGTTGTTAGAGGTACCGGACACTATTGTTAATGTGCCGCCCGTCGAATGCAAAAAACAGTTCGCTCGCCTAGGTGACGTAGTCCCTGTTTCGTGGCTGCTATTGTCCCTCTTCGCTCGTTTCTCGTCCGCTCTGATCGTTGCTGGCGTTTTCGGCTTTCTACAATCACAGGACAGGTGACCGATGTCGCCGCAGTTGAAGCACGAACGAGCAGAGATGGGCCGCAGGTGTGGAGCTCCTGAGAAATCGCTGCGCGGGTTGGCCTTCGGCAAGTTGGCAGAGCTCCTGGCTGGCACCCGCTGGTTCGAACTCTGACCACGGCTCGCTGTAGACGATGACGGTTTCTGGTCGTTCTCGGCACACACGGTCGTGCGACGCCTCGCGTCGAGCAAAGCCGCTCTGTCAATGAGTTCGGTTACTGTGCCACACAGCTGCGCTGCGAGTGGGTTGGCCCATGTGTCGTCCTCGATGCCGCTGAGAATGAGGGAAATTCGTTCTTTCTCTGCTAAACGGTACGGCGCCTTGTTCAGAATGGCGTTCTTCGAGTACATGTACTCGACGATAGTCTCGTGGCTCTGAAGGCGTCGCTTCGTCTGCAGTTCGAGGAACTCCTGCATTGTCAGCTTTCGTTTGAATCGGAGAATGAGCGCTTCTTTCTATTGCTCCCAGGTGTCATACTGTGAGCCGTAGGCGCTGTGCCAATCCTTGGCTGATCCCGTCAAGCGGCTTGCTGCTGTCACCGTCAGCGATGGCGTCTAGTGGGCGAGCGCTGCGATTCTCTCCACTTGCGTAATTCATTCGTGAGCACTTTGTTGCGGCGTCCCATCGAACAAGGGGATTGAGGATGACGTGTCGCTTGTGGAATGAATCTGGATCGGGCTCGTCGTCGGTGGACCTCTCGACAGCGTGTTGGCGAGTAGGGCTTGTGTGGTCACGAGCGCGGCGAAGATCTGGGCCATAGAAGGTTCTCCCTCGTGCGTTGAAACGGTCGGCACGGCGGGGCATGTCGAGTCTTGGTTGGTGTCGTCGTTCTGTGACGGTGACCGCGTCGAACCCGAGGACATCGTTATGTCAGCAGGGACGGAATGGTGCAGCCCGAGGGTTGAAGTCGTCACCCGTTCCGTTGGCAGTGAAGCGTTCTGATGGGCTTCGTGCAATGTCTCACGTTCACTCGTGGTCGCACGGTTAAGCTGGGCTCGCAGGCTGCTCAGTTCAGCGCAAAGCCTCGCGTTGTCGGCGGACAGTGTCTCCAGGTGCGCCTGCCTGTCGTCGTCGTAGCTAGCCTGGTCCTTCGTTGACGAGTCCGTCGGCTCTAGTGCTTGGCGAGTGATGTTGTCGCGGATGATTATTGCGATGAGCTCGTCCGGAGCACCGTAGACCTCGTGCTCTCAGCTCGTCGAGTTGCTTTTTCGTTGCATTGGCCATCGTGCTGTGGTCAAGGGTCGTGAACACGCTTTCGACGATGGTCGTTTCGGAGTCCCGAGACGATGTACGGCGTGGCGTCGCTCCTTCTCGTGGTGTCGTTTCCTCCTCCGCATGCAGCTCGGTCGATTCACATCCTGTCGGCTGCACCATGTCAGCGATGTCTGAAATGAATGTAGCCAAGGCAAGGTTCAAATTTTAAGAAAAACTGTATTGTGCTAAGTTACAGGTGAATCGGCAGTGGTTACATGTATAAGGAAACTGGACTCGACGCAGGAGTTCGATCGGCTACGTCCGACGCCACTCGCGTCTCGGCTCGCTCTGCGATGCGTTGCTCTGCGGTCTCGGCTGGAATCTCGGCTTGTTCTCCTCTCTCTGGCGATGCGTTGCTATGCGGTGCCGGCTCGAAGGCTCACTTTTTTTGAATGTTCGTTGAACCAATGGGCAACCGCGCCGAGTGGACGCGCTCAGGGCTCGGAGTCCACGTTAACGCAGTGCAGCGTTTCCCTGCAAGCACGGAGACGCTGTCGGAGAAGGAGACGCTGCCGGAGAATGAGACGCTGCTGGAGAATTCAGCTGTGCAAACTCGAGTGCCGCTGACAGTGGTCGTGCTGGTCAGCGCTTGACTCCAGCTGCTAAGACATCGCCAGCATCTGCCGCCTCAAGCCACCGCCACCATCCCGCCACCGGTGATTGCTGATCTTTACAAACATTATAGCTGGACAACTTATAGGGCAGGCCTTAGTTTGTCAGCTTAGACTCGGTGTGAATACATTGCAACTTTATCTTTTTTTCTTCTTAATTATGCCTAATGTTTCTACTTTTCTTTTCTTACTTTAAAAACTTCGTCATTTCTTAGCTCTGAGGCTTTTTTACCGAGCAACAATTTAATCAACCTTAAACCTGCATCACACTTGGCTGTCGGGGAAGACGCCCGCAAGACAGAGCGGCAGAATGCCTTGCTGCTTAAGGCGTTGGCCACACCGGCCTGAAACTCCTGCCGGCCTGTAACGACGCAGGCGTCCTGCGCCCGTACAAGTTTACCGTCTCGATTGCGCGAGAGGATGAACTTGTACGCGTGCAGTTAGAGCAGTTTACTCCGTGTTGGGTGCGGCAACTTTCTGTGGGGCCTCCTACTCGTGGCGCCCATTCGTTCCCGGTTCACGCCAACATGGCGTCCTTTCTTCTTCGTCTCGGGGGGGAAGGCCACGATGGCTCCTCTTCGTCCCAGCAACGCCTCCTAGAAAAGTTATACCTAAAACGTGAGTAGCGAACGTGCCGCCCTACCCTCGGACTTTACCCTCCCCCTCCGGTTCGTAGGTGAACGTCTGTTGCGGCCGCCCATTGCGAACACAGCAACGCTCTCACTGTTGCCTCCAAGCAGATGTGATGTCACGTGATAGAGCGATACGATAATGTCACGTGACTGAGCGGTATGGAGGCGAGCGGTCTCACGTAGCGGACGGTCCCAAAGCGTGGCAGGAGGCATGGCCTCAGAGATTATGTGCTGGCAGGTAGCTCCAATTGAAAAGAGAGCGGCGATCCAGGCATAGTTTTTCTAAGAGGCGTTGGTCCTAGCTCCAATGCAGTGCTCAACATGGCCGCCCATCAGCTTCGCGGGGGCGAGGAAGCCTCCAAAATGGCGCGTCCGCGCCTTCGACGTCGCCTTTTCAAGGCCAACAGCAAGCTCCTAGCTGTGATGCAGCATACAACATTCTTCTGCACAGTCGCCGCCTGCCTTTTGCTTCCATAGTGGGACACACAAGCATCAGCTTTCCTCTGTGACGTGACTATCAGCGGTAGTTTGAGGAGATAGTGTACATGCATATCAAGGTCATGAGACTCTCCATGTGTATGCTTTTGAAGAGAGTAAGTAAAAGTAAAGTAAACACAGTAAAATACAGTGAACGACAGGTAATCGAGTGATTGATATGTGGGGTTTAACGCCCCAAAATCACTATACGATTAAGAGAGGCGTCGAAGTGGAGGGCTCCGGAAATTTTGACCACCTGGGGTTCTTCAGCGTGCACCCAAATCTGAGCACACGGGCCTACAGCATTTTCTTTCGCCTCCAACGAAAATGCAGTTGCAGCAGCTGGGATTCGATCCAACGACCCGCAGGTTAGCAGCCGAGTACATTAGCCATTAGACCATAGCGGCGAGTGTAAATGACAGGTAGAGTTACCGTTTGGAGCAACGGCCTTTCCTCACATCGTTGAATGGACAAGTCTTCAAAAACATATAATTGCGACGATCCGTCTAATTGGAGAAGACATTGTTAATTGTTATTCTCTGTTAAACGTAAATGGCATTGTCCTCGTCATGGTGAAGTACGTTTCGCAAGTCAAGGACGGCTCTGCTTACATTGAAGAATGAGAGGTATACGCATGTTTTTGTACATTCATAAATACATTTCGTTTTTACTTACTTTGCTGAGCAGATAATTTCTTGCTGTCGATGTTTGAGAGATGTATATGAGAATCATTTTTATGTTAAACCCTAATGTCAAGCAGCCTTGGTGCAGTGATAGGTTTTAGTCAACATTTTTTTTAATTTACTGCATGCATCAAGCATGCTTGCAATATGTTATAAGTAAGTTATTGTAAATTATGCTGCACGTTAGCAGCACGATTTCGCACGCGGTATTTTTTGGGCAGATTTTCTGGCAACCTTGGTTGACATTACAGCTGCACTGTCAGTTTCGATAGCGTTGAGGATTTCCAATCGTAGAGGTCTTATTATGCAAAAAAAGTAGAGGCTTTATCATGCAGCCTGCAAGGGCAAAGTAATCGTTATTGAGAAATGGTCAGTTTGGTCTCAAACGAAAATGCACCTGGTATGAATCATGAGACTATATAGCTACACACATGGAAATGTCTTCCTCGCTGGGTTGTTCACGCTAGAAAACTTCAATACGCGCAAAAACGTGCAATGTTCTCGTTTTACTTATTTTTTATCGTGTCTTTCGTCACTGTGCCCCCTGAAACGATAGCGTTGTGGCAAGGCATCTTCCGTTGTTTGCAAGCGTGCAGCCGTCATTTTGCTTTACGTCAACAGATTCAGAACTGTACGGAACATTTCAGCATGCAGCACATATGCCACTGTTCTAACTTCGACACGTGCATTCATGTTTGCAACACTTACACCGGCGTGAACAGAAGCAGCTTCGTACCACACAAAATCTCGAGAAGGAATATATTCTGGTCTTCTTCAGAGCATAGTGCACCATAATCAATTTCTCAGAATGCGTGAACTCAGACGAGAACTGCCAGCGCATGCAACACGAGTTTACTGACGCTGTACTGTGTCGGTTGTCTGTTTGGGGCATTCTGACACGAGTCGCTGGAGCTTCACTGCTGGCATCAGCATCTTTGCGTTCATTTACGTTAGAATCTACCAGCCTTCTCCAGGAGCACAATCACAATTGCGAGACGTTTCGCCCCAGAGTAAGATACTGGGAAAAAGCGACCTTGCAGGAATCTGGACGGAAGCGCAGTAAATGTATACCTCTTGTGTGGGGCACAATCGCAAATGCCAATATCATGAAATTATTTCTATTACAAAAACGAAATATTAGACTAACTTGCAAGGTGCCCTATTTGTCACATACAGCTGAATTGTTTGCCAAATTGCGTTTTGTTCGAGTTCAGTCACTATATGAATATAGGATTTATCGTTATTATAAACAATGCACAAAAGACCAAGACAATGCCTTACAAAACTTAGCCAACCTGAAAACAAATGTAGCATACAACACGGGAAACTCAGAGGAGTGGCAAGTGGCACGATGTCGCACAAACTATGAGAAGCAAATGGGTCGTTACCAGCTACCATCGCTGTTGAACCAGTTGTAGAGAAGAAATGGCATTGATATAGACAAGCTATCAATAAAAGAGCTCTGTTATGTATGCATGTAAATAAATCAAAGTTTTGTTTATAATATAAGAACCCTAATTCAAGGTTTGCGATGGGTTACCTTATTTTGTTGTGTAGCCAGAGCCAGGGGGGGGGGGAGCTGAACCACCTTCTTGGCTATGCTACCGGGAAGTACTACCATCTGCAAATGTGAATGAACCTGAAACACCCGCAAACTCACCATTGCTGTAGTATGCATTGCTTGACAATACAAACAGCTGGAGTTTAGGTCTCTGTACACAAGCTTTTCTTTTCCCTCGTCCAACTACGGATAGCTTGCACGTGATGCCATGGACAGAGCTTCATAATGTTCTTGTTTGCCATCATGGGGTCTTGGATGACGGTGAAGGCAGTATGATCGCATTGCGGCTAATCTGCTTCAATATGATCATGATGTAGCCTCTATGATATTGGCTTCTATGTGTGAAAAACAAGAGAACCTGCAACTGATGTAACGATAACATTAACCAGTCGTCACAAACAATGCATACTACCGTACAGTGCACCAATATAGCAAATTTTGTGACGGATGCACAAACCTTCTATAGGCCTTGGAAGCCTCTTGAAGAAAGATTTACCCTCGTCAACTACCATGTGAATGTTTTAATGTTGATTGTAGTGTTATTGCTTGTCAGGCTCAGACGCAATCATGGACGGCTGAGTGCGTTAACAGCCGAATGACTGGTATCTTGGACAGCCTACGTTTTTTGACAGCACTGCAGTCTGCTACTACTTAAGAAGGCAGGAGAGGCCTGAGTCAAATGTCGAAAGCAGCCGATTGCTGTCGTGACGGCGGTTTGTCTCAATCACGAGAAATGATCCCTTTCGTGTTCTCAGTCGTCGCCTCCAACATTAAGAGCCCCCCTGTCTTTCCACTCATGTCAGTCTAGAGTGTGCGCACCCTAGACTCACGATGGTGTGTTCCAGTAATCACCGTAGATGGCTGAACGAACAGCTAAGTGGATATTGCAGTACTCGGGTAGCTAGCAAAATAGGCCGCTTTGGGAAGATGGTGTTGGAAACAAATACGACGCAAAATACTTTGCCGTTTAGACAAGATGCCGGTCAAACAGAAGGCCAAAAACTCTGAGTAGGTCGCCAGCTCAAAACAAGACATCAACCAGCATTTGTTGCACGCTACATCAGAGGCACATTGAAGTTCTTACATTTGAGCTCAAAAGAGGGCAATAGCACACGTATTTAACTGAATCTTCTTAGGTTTCTCTTGTCAACTGGATGTGGTGTCATGTCTCGCAAATGTCACGCAGACACATTCCATTCCTCTGGCGATGCTGCCTTGTAAGCCGTCCACTTGGACTGTGCACTATGCGGTCTAGTATTGGAATTGATCGGTTGAGGAGGCAATGTGTCTGCTTTGTAAAGCTGTACCTGACTATAATAACCTTGAATGGCAGTGCCATTGGGCCAAGTAATATTGTGTTGTGCTCATCGTTGGCATCACTTCTTGGTTTTCCTAGGGTCGAGCCTTGCAGAGATGCCAACTGACCTCCGAAGCCTCCTGGCACTCAACCGTGCCTACCAAGCGTTGCTCGGCAACGCCATCTGTGAGTTGGCAGAAAGGCTAGAAGAGAACAGGTACGGATTTGGAAACCAGCTAGAGTGGGAAAAGGAGTTAGAAGAAAAAGGGTGGTTAATCATTGTAGCTTGACAGAGCTGGTGTTGCTGTAAATTCAGCAGTGGTTGACAAGACAGAAGAGCAAAAAGTAGTTGTAGTTGTAGGGGCTGTATTAGGTATGTTATAAGTTAGAGAAATGGAAGTGTTGCTCCAAATTGCTCCAAATGCAAAATGCTGTTTCATGCTGGTACAAACAGTGGTTTTTGTTAGTAATTGCTCCAAACCTGCGCTAAAATGGCAATGAGATATGAAGAATGATGAACCTTTACTGTTTGACCACCTCCTAAGTCCTAAAGAAACTGAAAGGAATGTGTACACTATCATCCCAGTATGCTATTAGTGTGCAGCATTATCGGCTCTGATCACGTTTATGTGATAAAAACTGGCATATTAACCATATGAGTCATTAATTGCCTTTTTTGTCTTAGCTTGACGTGTGGGCCAGAGTGGCGAAATGTGAAAATGAGCAGAATTGCTTTTATCTCGTACCAATTATCTATCTGCTTATTTGGCAACAGTCATGTGTGACTGTGGTTAGTTCTAAAATGTGGTGCTCAGCTTTACCGGATTTTGATTTCTGCTACAAGTACTGGTAGTGCTGTGTTGGGGGCTGGCTGGTCCCGACGAAGCAGAAGAAGAAGAAGACGGCCGACGTAGACCTACGCGGCCGGTGGGGACATCGACAAGCCCGAGCACGCGGGTTGGCGCGCAGCGCCGAAGAAGGAACAACAACCGCACTCCACGGCTACCTAACACACACTGGTTTTATTTTACAGTCGCCTTGAATTCCCGGATGCCAGAGCGGCGCCCCCTGGCATCCTCACATGTCAAATCGAAACCGAAACCCCAGAACACAACAACCATCCCCTCCTCGAAAAAAGCACACCTATACACTGTTTATATTTATACATAATCGATACAAAAGTATATACAAGGTATGAACGTTAGAACATATGAAATTCAAAACACGGCACACCGAACTCACACACTACAAGTCCTGAAAATGCACTGACAAACAAAAAAATGTACACAACTGTTCGGAACAAGAGTTCTACGTCACGTAGTCTTCGAACCGACGCGGCTTCTGCCGCTTCCGCTTAGGGCGGGCCCTTTTGGGTGTCGAATCGGGTGTCTCTGCACCTTGGTCACTTCTGCTCTGATGTGACACATCAAGAGCAGTGGAAGATTGTGAAGGCTCTGAATGAGCGTTAAATTTTGCGGTCTCCTCAGAGCTCGCAGCATGAGCTTTGGGAGAATATTGTGGACCGGAGTCCGGTTCAACGGTATCAGCCGTATTTGAAGGTTCGAAGTGAACAGTATGACTTGGTGTACTTGAACCAGCGACACCGACTGGTAACTCCTCCCCCCTTGAAGAAATGCCTGTACATGGAGGCCACAAGTAATAATCTGATGCGTAGTTGAAAGGCGTGGACGGAACGTGATGAGGAAGACTTTTAGGTGTTGAAGGCAAATCTGTATGAAAAATAACTACTCGGCCACCTCGCCGACACGTATGAAAAAAAAATAACAAGGCGCGAAGGATTCCAGATGTTACCATCACTTAAGCGAAAAGAAGTGGGGCTAACCTGACCCAAGACTTTGTAAGGACCGCGATACTTGGGCCGCTTGCCTGGCACACGAACCTTGACTAAATCGCCAGTGCGAACTTGGGACTGCTTTGCACCTCGACGGGTGTCGACATACTTTTTCATTGCTTGTTGACGAGAAAAAATCCTGGTGCGGATTTGATCAGAAGAAGACACTGGTATGTTACGAGGCAAAGAGACTATGTCGAGAGCAACTCGCGGTTGCCTACCGTGGAGAAGTTGAGCAGGAGACACTCCAGTGGTGCCTTGTGGTGTGAACCTGTACGAAGCTAAACATTCCGTCAAGACTTGCTTGAGGGGACGGTGCTCTAATTGGGCGATCTGGATATGTTCCTTCAGAACGCGATTAAAGCGCTCGATTTGCCCATTTGATTGGGGATAGAAAACCGATGACCTCAAGTGCTTAATTCCTCGTTGTGAAAGAAAAGCCTCGAAATGTTGGGACTGAAACTGTGGACCATTGTCCGTAACTATGGCATCAGGAAAACCTTCCCGGCTGAAGATTGAAGACAGGAACTCAATGATGACCTCAGAAGTAACCGTATGTGTGAAACAAATTTCTGGCCATTTGGAATGGTAGTCGATGAGAGAAACAATGAACCGGGCATTTTGCGGAACATTATGCAAAAGACCGATGATGTCCATGCCGAGTTTTTGCCAAGGCCGATCAGGCCACTGAACTGGCTGCAACGGAGAAAATGCAGGTTTGGCAGACTTGTCAGCTGCCTGACATATATGGCAGTTGTAAACTGCATGCTCGACCTGCTTATCTAAGGCCGGCCACCAGTACCTGTCTCTGAGATTCTGTTTGGTGCGGACAATGCCAGGATGGGCCTCATGGGCAAGCTGTATTAGCTTGTTACGGAAAGAAGCAGGGGGAATCACGCGTTCATCGCGGAAAAGCAAGTCCTCGACACAAGACAGTTCTTGTCGGACTGCGAAGTAAGGCAAGAATTCAGAAGCAAGAGCACCTTTGGAAGGCCACCCTTCACGTAAATATTTGAGAACTTGAGACAAAGTGGAATCTGCAGCTGTAGCTGCCTGAAGCTCAGCTTTATTAATGCAGGAAGTAACTAATGAAACAACTTCCTCATCCCGCTCTTCAGTAACCGGTATCTGAAGAGGAAGGCGCGACAGTGCATCAGCAACCACGTTATTAGAACCTTCACAATATTGAACACTGAAATTATAATACATGAGTTTGGCACACCAACGGGAAATGCGAATGGGGCGGCGGCCTTCGGATCCTGCAGAAAGAAGAGCAACTAGTGCTTGGTGATCTGTACGTAATGTGAAGTGCCGGCCCCACAGGTAAACATGCCATTTCTCACAGGCAAAAAGACAAGCGAGAGCTTCACGCTCTCCTACTGAATATCTGCGTTCAGCAGGGGTCAATGTACGAGATGCAAAAGCAATAGTGATCAGCTGATCATCTCTGAGTTGTTGAAACACTGCTCCCAGTCCAACATCAGACGCATCCGTCGTGATGACGATGGGAAGCTTCTCATTGAAAATACTAACAGCTGGCTTTGAGGCCAGTATTGACTTTACTCGAATGAAGCTCTGCTCAGCTTCAGCTGACCAGTTAAAAGGCTGTGCTTGACGAAGTAGAGTACGCAGTGGTTCAACAACATCAGCAAAGTGGGGAACAAATTTGGCATAATAACCCACAAGACCTAAAAAAGATTGCAAGGTTTTAACATCAGTAGGCCGTGGGGCATTGACAATGGCCTGAACTTTAGATTCAACAGGTGTCAAGCCGCGGGAACTGACATTATGTCCTAGAAATTGTAACTCATTCACAGAAAAAATGCACTTGTTATTAAGTTTCATACCACATTCGCTGATGCGGTTGAGAACAGTATGCAAGTTAGCATCGTGCTCTTCGCGAGTACGTCCCCACACCAAAATATCATCCAAGTAACAAAGGGCGCCATTACAACCCTTAAGAATAATTGACATCATTTTCTGAAACACTGCAGGGGCAGATGCAAGCCCGAAACACACGCGGCGAAACCGAAACAAGCCTTCGTGCGATACAAATGTGGTTAAGTCTCTACTGCACTCAGAAAGTTCAACTTGGTGATAAACGGACGCGAGGTCCAGCTTGTAGAAACACACCGCTCCGGAGAGCTGATGAAGCAGTTCTTCAATGTGAGGAAGTGGAAACCCGTCTACGACGATTGCCTTGTTTGGTTCTCGTAAGTCGACGCATAGTCGAAGGGATCCATCTTTTTTCTTGACGACGACCAGTGGAGAAACCCATTCGGAAGCAGAGACAGGCTTGATGATTCCGCTGGCTTGAAGGCGAGACAGTTCCGCAGAGACTTGCTCACGGAGAAGAAGAGGAATGCGGCGCAGCTTGGCACGCACAGGGCACACACCTGGTCGACGCATCACTTTATGCACAAAACCGCGCACACAACCCAGTTCACGAGTGAACAGGTGGTGGAATTCAGAAGGCGCGTTGGCCGGAAGATCATCTTGGACGTCGACTTGAGCACACGTCATAGACGCACCAATGATGTTGATGGACAAAGCCCTGATGGCATCACGTCCCAAAAGTGAGCTGCCATTGGCTGTTACATAAAAAGTAATGGAAGCAGTGCGACTGCGATGGGAAACCTGAGCTGTAAATTGACCTAAATTATCAATCGTTCCCTTGGAATATGTCTGTAGAACGACGTGTGAAGGCAAAAGCCGAATGTTGGAAAAATGACTATGGAAGTCAGCGGCACTGATTAAAGAGACGGAGGCACCAGTGTCCACGAGAAATGACAACGGCACATGGCCCACTGAAACTATGATGCTGGACTCGGGCGTAGTGTGGAGGCCATCCACATTTAAAACAGTGACCGTATTGGTTTGTGCAGTGCTCGAAGGAGCGGACGAAGAAACTGGTTCCGGAAGATTTGCTGGACGGGAATTGCATTCGGACTGAAAATGTCCGATTTTTCCACACGCAAGACAAGTGCGGTTTCTCGCGGGACACTGCGCGAAATTGGCTAAATGCCGAGCCGATCCACAACGAAAGCAATGCGTGGTTGCGCTTGGAGAAGAAAATTGCGAACGCGAATTAGGAGCTCGGTGCTGTTCCTGAACACCCGAATTTGGCAGAATGGGGTCGCCATATTGTCGGCTTCCTCGCCCCCGCGACGCAGAGAGGTCGCCATGTTGGCCGCCACGGAAGGACTGTGCAGGCGGGCGTCCATGTTGGCCGCCGCGCCGAGACGAAGGTGAAGGGCCGCCATGTTGACGCGTCTCGTGAAACGAAGAGCCGCCGCCTTGGCCCCCGGCAGCAGAAAGTTGCTGCACTGAATGCAGAGCGAATTGCTCCAACTGGGAGCGAATAAGCTCGTCCTCTCGCGCAATCGAGAGGGCTTCGGATAATGAAATCGAGGAGCCATTTTGAAGCATGCGGCAGCGGACGTTTTGCGAGGCTACACCGATGAAAAGCTGATGGCGGATCATATCGTCCTCGAGCGCGCCGAAGCCGCACGACGCGGCGAGCGTTCGAAGAGAAGTAATGAACTCGGCGACTGGCTCACCAGGCAATTGTCGCCTTTCTTGGAATTTCACGCGTGCGAGATAATCGCACGAATCATCTTTGAAATGCTCATCGAAAAGAGCAACAGCATCCTTGAAGGCATCGCCCGACGCTGGCGTCGGCGACGCGTTGGTGGCTTCCAAAGTATAGAAAAGCTTTAACCCAGCAGGGCCCAACGCGTTGAGCAGCAGGGCCTTGCGACGCTCGGGCTTGCTGGCCTCCTCCCCGACCGCGTCTGCGTAGGCTTGAAACACCAACTTCCAGTCCGCCCACGGAAGTGGCGGGTCTCCGGGCGAATGAAGAAATAGGGGAGGTGGAATGGGAGACGCCATTTCAAGCAATAAGAATGGAGAGGTGCAGACGAGAAGAAAATGACGCCAGTACACTATTTGAAGATGAAGGCAGAGGCGGCGTAGCTGAATGAAGAAATGAAGCGACGCAGCACGCAGTAGCCACCTTGCAGGGAATAAAGAGCGTCTAGGGTTAGCCGGGTAGGTCCATTAGAAGCAAGAAAAAGAACACGGAGAACGAAACGGGTTCTTACATGTCCTCGTCGCCATTGCTGTGTTGGGGGCTGGCTGGTCCCGACGAAGCAGAAGAAGAAGAAGACGGCCGACGGAGACGTACGCGGCCGGCGGGGACATCGACCAGTCCGAACACGCGGGTTGGCGCGCAGCGCCGAAGAAGGAACAACAACCGCACTCCACGGCTACCTAACACACACTGGTTTTATTTTACAGTCGCCTTGAATTCCCGGATGCCAGAGCGGCGCCCCCTGGCATCCTCACATGTCAAATCGAAACCGAAACCCCAGAACACAACAGGTAGCTTAAATATATAGCTCATTTTGCTGCTCATTTGTTTTTGACAACCAGCCACTTTTAAATGTTTGCTTCTTGAAATTTACATTTGTTGTCCGTGAAATATATTTCATAATAAATAATTTTTACGAGATGCTTTGAACGCCAATTGGCATATGACAAATTTTGTAGCTGATCCTAAAACACCAATAACTGCTTCACGCAACAAATTTTTCGCTCCTAAAACACTTACGGCTGCTCCAAAACAGTACTTTTTCGTCTCCAAGTTATGCTCCAAAAAAATAAAATGTCACTCCCTTCTTTGTAAGTAGCAAGTATGGGTTTCACAGTGTTGTTCCTGATTGTAGTAGGGGTAGTATTTGTAGTAGCAGGGGCTAGCTCTAGGTAAGCAACTTTGCAGAGGCGTTCTTGATAACATCGTTGTCTAAGCTAGTTTCTTCAGTTTGCTCGAAAACATCTTATAGGGATTTTCGAAGAGTGCTCGTGCGTACGCCAGTGCTAAGTACTATGTTCTCATTTGCATTCATGCTCTCCCTGGTGTTTCCAATCCAGGCAGCTGAGGAAAGAACTTTTGGCAAAGCTCTCCGAGCGACCTGCGCGACCCGCAAAGCCGAAGGTGCGCAAAAACTGGTACCACTCGCTGGTGTTCCACCACCCGTACTTCAGGGACATCAATGGAATGCGGGCGCCCATGAACGAAGATGAGAAGATCAAGCGAGCCAACAAGGAGATGGACCCGTACCTCACCCCACCTTTGCATTGGAGCGCCGAGGAAAACCGCATGCTGGTAGGTGCTGGGGGGCTGTGCGTACTCGTGAGGGCGAAATTTCCACGTGCACTTACTTCTTTACTGGATGTCTTTGTGTTTCACTCCGAAAAGCTGTTAGCACCGCACGCCGCCCTGCATTGTTTGGGACGCTTTGAGATTGTTTGACTATCCGCCACCACAGTGCTGTAGGACTTTCTCAAAGGTCACGGAATCGATTCCCGCCCATGGTAGCTGCGTTTCGCTAGATTCCTATTGCTAGAGACCTGTATGCTTATATTTAGGTGCACATAGAAAAATTCCAGGGGGGTCGAAACTTTCGGTGCCCTTAGCTGTGCCATTGGTTGGTTTGTAAGAAGTTTATTGGAAGTTCGGCAGAGATTTCGCCGACCGGACCTTAGGTCTCCCACGTGGGGACGTCAAGCTGTGCCATCTCTCATAATTATATTATAGTTTTAAGATGTACAAGCTCACAAAATTATTGTGAATATATATGTATTATTATGAGAAGCGTTCTGTTGAGAGACTATGCACAGTACGTGAATAGCCAAGTTTATGTGGGACATTACGTCAGCATCAGTGATAACACTGGAAGGTTTGACCACTTATATATAATGGGTGATGCGTTGTGCCAATGATCAGATTGTCAACAGTTGTTGACTTTGATCGCCACTATAATCGCTGTGTGGAGGGAATAGTTTGTACATAAGGAGACTTACCCCCGTATTCAGAAACACTTCTCGACTTGAGCTTGACTTGAAACCGCCTTCAATGCTGCGCATCTGAAATGCGTCTATGCGTTTTGCTGCCTTGGCACCGCCTAAAGACAGTGCAATTGAAACGCGTTTGTGCTGCATTGAAGTCGGTGGCAAAGTTCAAGTCAAGCAGCGTTTCTGAATACAGGGGTTAGTCGACTTTGCCGCAGGTGGTCTAGTGGCAAAGGTACTCGGCTGCTGACCCGCAGGTCGCGGGATCGAATCCCAGCTGCGGCGACTATGGAAGTTAAAATGCTGTAGGCCTGTGGTTTCAGGTGCACATTAAAGGGCCCTATGTGGCTGAAATTTCTGTAGCCTTCCACTACGGCGTTTCTTTATTCATACGGTGGGTTTAGGACGGTACATCCCACAAGTCAGTCAAGACTTGGTTATCCGGGCACATGTTTGCCCGCTATAGAGCTTCATCTCCACCAGCAAGATTGCGACCTTCTTCACTGGCGTCACCTTGTGATAGTATGCCTTCACTCTAGTGAGTCCACTAGTAGAGGTCGTCGGTGATTAGTGCCACCAAAGAGGTTCCTTGCCATGCACATTTTCTAAAGTTCAGGCTTTCTTGTAGCGCAAGTCTCAGAAGCACCCTGGACAAGAAGCTCAAGAGCAGCTATGATAGGCACAAATGGGGTAACTCCAGTCAAAGGCATGCCTCAACCTACGCCTCCTTTATTTCTTTCAGTGCCGGTGAAAATGGGCACTTCTCAGCGTGAGCTGCTTCAAGCAGTGGTTATGATGTAACGTTACATGATGGGTAGCACTGTTTTCATCACATGTGCTTCTGGGTGCTTTGCCCTGGAGATGCAATAGATGTGTTTCCCACTCCAATATCGTACATTTGTCAGACTTGTTTCTTGGGGCTCCTTGTGGCGGCTCGAAGCAATGCCGCCTCCGCATTACAGCGCAGCGCATGCAGTAGCGTTGCAGTGGCGCTTCCTTAATGGTTGCCCGCATAGCATCACGAAAGGCAACACACTATCTCAAAACACCATATCTTTTACAGAGCCAGTGTGACCGCCAGTATTGCGTGCATGAGGAATGGAAGACGCTGCCCCACGGATCTGTAAACAACTGAACAAAAAATGACTTTGTATGGTTACTGTGGTGAGGTTTGTGAGCGGTTCTGTCCCACATGACCGGCTTCTCTCCCACATGACCGCAAAGCACACGATAAGGCTAGGTGATGGGCGAGAGCGGAAAAGGGCTAGTGGCGGGGGTGGTAAATGGCTGGATCGGGCGCATCTGGCTGGCATTGCTAAAATAGAGGAGGCGTTCTCTCATTGAAAGAAAAGTGGCGGCCCTGAACCAGAGTATTCCTTTACGCCGCTGTATGTGCAATGAGGATCCATGGCACTATACTGTGGCCATTGAGCTGAGGCCTCCGCCTAATGTGCCAAACGGCTCCAGAGGAGATTCGTTTAGGCATAGGCGAATAATTAAATGCTTTGAATATTCAAATGATCATTGTGTATTTAAGTTCACTGAGACATAAACCTAAATTTGAAATTTTTTAAATTATTCTTAATGGAAGAACAGATGCTTGTTATTTGAGTGCATATAGCACCCTTGTCAAGGTCGTTTCTTGCCTCATGGAACTGCTATGTCTTGAACCCTCATATCCAGAGGAAATCCGCGGGCCGCGTACTCACACGTGCTGGTTTAAAGCGGTACCGAGAGATAAATTTTGGCCTCGTGTTTTTGTGCTGCAGTCTGTTGCCGGAGGCCTGCTAGTCGTAACACAGTACATCATTTGCTGTAGCATAAAACAGGTAATTACAGGCTCTCTGTTACCTACCAGTCTTCGTCTCGGCATGAGAGCGCTCCAAAACAACAAGCTGCCGAGTGAAACTGTCACCACTTCGCGTATGCAACGTTCAACTGCTTCAGCACACAGAACTGGGACGCATTTCCGCGCAGTCCGCGTCTAGAGGTGCTCTCCAAGAGTAAACGAGACAGCAGTGTCTCCAAACGCAAAACTGTCAATGCGTGCGCCGTGGCCATGAACTCACCAGCAGCTGCTGAGTAATGGTCAGCTGGTGCAAATGTGATAAAAGAGAAATCGCAGCTATGATGTTGTCATAACTTGTTGAAGCGTGGTTGCGTCAGGGAAGTGGGGGGGCCACCAAGTGTCACCTTTGAGGTTGTCAATTGTACGAGGGAATCGATCGCTTATGCGAATTTCAAAATTAATTTGAAATGCCCTTCAAGATCTAGTTGCTCTTGATATTTTGCAGATGATATACATATTCTCACGGGAATATAGATTTCGTAGGCCATCTCTGCCATGAGATTTTGTGTCGGTACCCATTTAATGTACAAGTTGCCTTCACCTTGATCAATTATTTCACATAGCTTGTAATGCAGACTTATGTGTGATTAGCATAGCAAGTTTTAAAGTAACGTATTTTGACTTTTATAATTTTCATTTTACTTCTGCTGAAGTTTTCCTACTTTTCAATCTTCTACTCAGCTTCGAACCAATAAGGTGGCATTCGCACACACCTTGTTTCGATTCTTGAAATATTGTGCAGGTTACCTTGGCCTTGAGAAGATAGCCTTTTTTCTTTATAATATGTGGTATGTGCTATTCTATCTATCTGGATCAAAATTATTCAACTAAATTACTATTTTCACTAATAGCTTAGTCTGCCATGCACCAGTATGAACCAGTTTAGATCAGTGCCAGCAAATCAAACAAACAAAGGCTGAAGTGTGTCTCCTGAAGACAGTTCATCGTATATTTTTTCACATTTCTTAGGAGCACATTCAAGGGCAATTTTTAGGGGGACGTGAATATTCGAACTTCCGAATATTTTTTCAAATAGTGTTTGGTATTCGATTCACAATGAAATTTTGACTATTAGCGGTGCAGTCGAACCGCGCTGCAACGAACGCCGCTTTAACAAAATTTCCGCCTGAACGAAGTATTTCTTATTCCCCGTCGGCTTGCCATAGAAGTCAGTGCATCAGAGCTCTTGCTACACGAAAGATTTTTCGGGCTTGTGTTCGCTTCAATGAAACTTTCGCTCAGCGGCGCTTGGATTGAAAATTAGTTCGACGGTTAAGTGAGCGCATCGCCAACTGTGCAACTTTTCAAACATTGACGACACTTTGTTTCGCCGAAAATGTGCGGTCATTGCACGCTGCACCGCCTGTAAACAAAGTTATAGAGAGGGCCATTGATTGGTGGTGATGACGATGCGGCTGGTTGCCTTGCGACGCGGTGCTGTCCTGCTTTGCCGAGGCAGAGCCACAGCCAACACGTATCCATGCCAGGTCATGTGATCATCTGTTACTTAAGCTGCCAAGCCAATAATTGCGCTTAATTCGTGCTTGTGTACTCACGTATGTAGAGCTCTGCGCCATCATGGCAGCAAAGCGCAAGTTTCTTACTCTCGAGGTAAAGGCGCGAATCGTCAGCGAAGCTTCAACCGGCAGAAAAAAAGGAGACATTGCTGCGGAACTCGGCATCTCCAACAGCCTGCTGTCCACATCCACAATTTTGAAGGCGAAGGACGTGATCACTAGTGCTATTTCGGCAGGGACGTCCACAAAGCCCAAGAAGTAGACATCTTCGGCACACGGGGATCTCCAAAAGGCACTGTACACTTGGTTTCTTGACATGCGTGCAAGAAGATGCGCCTATCAGCGGATGTGTATTACAGCAAAAAGCACTGAATTTTGTTTGTATTCTAGGCATTGAGGACATTGAGCACAGGTTGGCTGACATGTTTCAAGGCCCAGCATGACGTGGTAGGAAAAGTGTTGTGCAGCGAGTCTGCGGCAACAGACGCCAATGGTGCAGTGATTTGAGCATCGTCTGCTTTTCTGGACATACTGAAAGACTACTGTCTCGTTTGACATTTATAATGCGGACAAGACAAGACATTTTTATGAACTGCTTCCGAAAAAGACTCTGCATATAAAGGGCATTGCATCCAGAGGAGGGAAACACAGCAAGAAACGTGTGACTGCTTCTCTGCACTAACATGGATGGTTCTGATAAACACTGCCCACTTGTCATCCGCAAGAGCTTGAGGCCTCGATGCCTCAAAGGCTGTAGAATCTTGCCAGTAAAGTATGTGGCGAAGAGACAATCGTGGAGGACACGGGCCATCTTCCGTGATTGGATAAAGGCGTGTAACCATGAAATGAAGGGCCAAAACCGCAAGGGGTGCGTGCTAATTGATAACTGCTCAGCTCATAACGTTAACCTTTAGCTGGGCAATGTGTACGTGTGAGTCTTCCCACATAACCGCACGGCTTTGATTCAGTCGTTAGCTCAGGGCATAATTCGCAGCACTAAAAGTGCTTATCGGCAGCAGCTCATTCAGCGACTGTTGCTGAATAATTGACACAGTGCGCCACACCAAAGTGGATTTGTTCATGGCCCTACAAACTGTTGCCGCATTATGGACGGCGACCCGGTGAAGCAACATAGAAAACTGTTTCACTCACGCCAGCTTTAAGCCTGGCGCTGAAGTAACGGCGAACTCGTCAATTCTACTTGACGAAGAAGACGATCGTGGCAGAGTGGAGTCACCTTCTGGAGAAGCAACTGCGGCATGGGAAGCCCTTCGGGATACCGGAAATATACCAGAGAATGTGAGCATGGATCAGTTCTTGACCATTGACGCGGACGTTACTGCTCATGAGGACCTAACTGACGAGGCAATTATTGAAGTTTGCCATGGCGACTCGTCGTTAGACGATGAGTGTCACTCGGGAAGCTTCGGCGTCGCCTCCTGCTTTGACTGTGATGGACGCATTTGATGTGATTCGCAATTTCTTCGGCGTCCATGATGATGACCTCATGATTTAGCAGATCACCTTCTTCGAACGTCGCGCCACAGCGCTGATGTTGAAAGGAAGACTGCAGACGAAGTTGACAGACTTCTTTCGCAAATAAATTAGGTTTGTGACGTTTCTAGTCGAATGTGACAGCATTCTGGGGCAGATTTCGCCACAACAAAATTACTGCTTAAACATAATTTTAGCGCGTTCTATCAGTTTTGTTATAGCGAGGTTCGACTGTATTCGAATTTGCTAAAGGCAAACGCAGTCAACTTTCGGTTGGCAGTGGCCCCTCTATATTTTTAATATGCTTCATCCCACTGCACTCTGGCATTTTGGCAAAGCTGCCTTTCAGACTCTGTTATGGTAGCAAATGTGTTGACTTGAGAAAATGCTGGTTCCATCGTGGAGATGCACTGCGCCATTAGCTTTTCAATGGCCACATCATTATAATAAGTTGGCAGACTCATCTGAGACATTTTTTGTTTTTTTTCTTCAGTGATCTTGATCAAAGTGCACAGGCATATGCAGTTTTTTATGCTGATTTCAAATATGTGATAATTTTTATGTAACTCATTTTGTTCCCGAGATAACTTAAGTTCGCCCCCTATTATTTAAGGCCACCATGGAAAAAAGTGCTTTATTTAAAGTGATATTTTAGATATGACAACTAGACTAAGGAATAGAGATTGAAAGTGTGCAAGAATTCTTTTTTGTTTTTCTTGGCTAGTTTACAGCAAAATTAACTTTCTATTTTCAAAAACAGTTTTAATTGTGCTACAATTTTGATGAGTATTTAATAAATAAGGCTTATGCTCCCAATTCTGCTCCCATACTTGCATTCTATACACGTACAGGTTTCTATTGCAAGAAGGATTATTGTTGTGCCTGCCCTAGACGCAGAGATATTGAGGCCTCGAAAATGAACAGTCGTAAATTGACTTTTCTGAGAAAAATGGAAAAAAAAAGCTAAAACTCCCTGCTTCTTCAAAAAGCACTAATCACAGGGTGCATGTTGTGCAATGCTCATAAAGATGCTCATTATTTGGTAGGAGAGCTTCAGACAGAGGTGCTGGCAAAATATAAAGAAACCTCGAAGTAGGTTCCCCATTTTTGTGTAGGTTCTGCATTGTGCTAGCACCAAGGATCTGGACAGTCAGAATGACATTACAAAAAATGTACGACTTCCTAGTGGGTGAAAATTTGCTTAGAGATAAAAAAAATACTTCAGTAATGGAAGTGCTGCTACAATTGCTCCAAACTGCTCTGAATGAGAAATGCTGCTCCATGCTTCTCCAAAGTACAATATTTGCTAGTAAAAGATGTTGGCAAACTAAATAGAATGAAGTTGAACCATGTGACCGTCCCGCGAGCCTAAGCGAAACCAAAAGCAAGCTGTGTTCACACTATCGTCCTAGTATGCAACTCGGTGACTTAAATCCAGAAAAGTTACAAAGGGTGTCACATATAAAGCCATGGTGGCCAATTCGTATTTTTAATGTGAGTTGTATTTTGATTTATATAAGCAATAAATCATGCTTTCAAATAGAATATAAAAAAGTTATCCTGGGGTGCAAGCTTGAGCGATTGTGTTGTTCTATTTGGTCTTTTTTTTCACCTTTTTGCAATTTCCGTAGTTCACACAGCTGAGGGGCATTTAACAGAGGTATGCAGTAACAGATAAAGAGTGTTTTAAAAAGTTCATTGTGCTATACCTAACTGTTAGCTCAATTATATCACCTGCTAAAACTAAATTTCAAGGGGGACACTTGCAAGGGCTGTCCTCCCCAGCCTAAACAAAAGAAAATTCCGGACTTCTTTGACTCTCCCCCGCCCCCATGATTTACATTAATGATGCTGCTATCCGGTTTGTATACTCGCTGCATACAGTAAAAGCTTGTTTATACGGACCTCGTTAACTCGGAAATTCAGTTAACTCGGACTCGTGGTGCGACCCCGGCAAAATTGTGCATATTTCAATGAGGTCAAATGCTCATTAATTCAGAGGGATTTAGCCGTGCACTGGTTATGTCGGACAGCTCCGGAGAGGGCTATCGGGACTCCAGAGTCGCGCGATCTAGGCGGCTTGGAGGCTCAAGCATCGCTTGCCGTAACAAACTGCAGAACAGGAGTTTTGGAGAAACCGAAACCGAGCAAACTGCAGCAGAATATGATGATGGTGATAGTGAATGAGGGGGAAGTGGCTAGGTGGCGCTAGTCACCACCCGGTGAAAGCGCTTGGGCCACCGGCGCATCCAGTGTCTACTAACAGCTGCTCGCTACGCCCATGCTACGCCTACTAGTGTACTACTTCGTGTCTTGGTTCTTTGTGTTGTGATTTCGAGTGTTGCGGCTGTGTTTGTGCACGTTGTCGCCACTGTCGCACTTCATGGCGACCGTCACAAGAGTTAAGAGGCCACAGCAACCAGCAAATGATCTTGAAAGAAAGGTTATGATATTGAAAGACGAGATCATCTGCAATCATCGGCAACCTTTTTGTCATTTCACTCTTCGAAGGATTTTACAACTTTTTAAATAAATATTCGACAGCTATTTATAAAATGTTTGATTCACGCCCAAACCTTAATGTTCAAGCTTGCTTCGCACCCAGAATTTTGCTGTTCGCACAGCTCTAGCATTTTGTTATTAACAGGAGTTCTAAAATGAAAAGTTTTGTCGACATTAACGTGCGCAGCATGTAAGAGGGTCTTGGTTTGTCGTCCATGCTGTGTCTCGTGCAACCTGGTCACGCTCCAAATCAAGCGATTGGTACAGGCCTAGGAATAGGCTAACATTACTCTAACGTTACTCTTAACTAGTCCAAGGTAAACCAAGGAGGTCAAGAACATGAACTACAGAAATGAACAAGATGTAACCGCCAGAAGTTACCTCGATTAGCGACAAACACTTTTGAAACATCCGGCTGATTCCCAAGTAACGTGATTTCGTTACTTGGTGCCAAAGCCAAGGGAATCAATGGGTCGCCCGTGCTACTCACTTTCCCAGGTTTCTCGGTAGCTCTTTCAAGGGTAGGCCTTGAAGCTACACCAAGACCTGGACAAGGACAATACGGCAGTATTTTTAGAGCACAGCTCTTAAGCGCCCGTTTCTGCGTTGAACGACATCCCCATCGGCTGGCGTCAGCGTAACCAATAGAGCGAACGAGAAAAAAAGAGCTGACACTGAGTCTGTCGATATCTGGAGCCGCTGGCTTCTAACCTCGCTTTCTTCCTTTGTCATGTGCGCTGGCCCCTCATTTGGAACTTGTGCACAGGCAGGGCTGGGATGTGCACTGCAACAGGCTCTGCTTGTCATAACGGGGACGTCACCGTTTCAGTTGGTTTGCGGTGCCTGCGATATTTGCCTTTTTGGACAGTTTCACAAGCAAAACGTGTTGCTTCCCAAAAAACTTCTTGTCGCTTCAATTATCACTCACTAACAAAGAATCAGGAAGCTTGTTTTTAAAGTTATGCTATAGTAAGCAAATACCCTTTTTCCACTCCCAGCTAAAAGGAATGCACTTATAGTTAAGAACTAGCTCTTATAATGTTGTACTCAAGTTAGAAGGAAATGTACTGTGTGCGATGATGTTTATTCAAACAGAGGATTCGCAACGAGGTCGCGACGGAAAACGGCAAGTCTGGCAAAGGCGGCACAGGTTCTCGCGCAATTAGAGCACGGGGTTTTTCTATCTCTTTGGATGGGGCATACGCATTAGTGCGTATGCACCACTACAATACTTCCGGGGTGAAGATTAGCCATCCTGGCGACTCAGGGAATAGGCACAATGAGGGGGTCGTAGTAGGGCTTGAGACGGTCGACGTGTACGGACTCGCGTCCTCGACGGCGCAAATCTGGCGATTGTCTTAGGGGCTCGATGATGTAATTCACGGCGAGGTTGCGTCAATGACACGGTATGGACCATGGTACCGGCCCAGAAGCTTGGAAGAAAGGCCAGGAACGTGCGGGGGCACCCAAAGCCACACAAGGGAGCCAGTACGAAACGTGGGCGCTATGTGATGAATGTCGTCATGTCGGGTCTTTTGTAGACCTTGAGCCTCACTTGTCATAGACCGAGCCAACTGACGGCAGTCTTCAGCGTATCTGGCGACTTCCGAAAGCGGAGAGCACTTCGATGCATCAGGGCGGTACGGGAGTATAGTTTCGAGTGGGTGGGAATATTCGCAGCCGTACAACAGAAAGAACGGGGGAAAAACCGGTAGTCGCTTGTGTCGCGGTGTTGTAAGCGAAGGTAACAAAAGGTAAGACAGCGTCTCAGTTAGTGTGGTCGGAGGAGGTGTACATCCTCAGCATGTCGCGAAGTGTGCGGTTGAACCGTTCAGTGAGACCATTTGTCTGTGTATGGTATGCGGTAGATTTCCGGTGGATGATGTTGCATTCAGCGAGAATAGCTTGGATGACCTCCGACAGGAACACTCGACCTCTATCACTGAGTAATTCCTGTGGAGCCCCATGGCAGAGAATGAAGCTGCGCAAAATGAAGACTGCAACTTCGTGGGCGGTCGCTGCTGGTAGAGCTGCAGTCTCAGCGTAGCGTGTCAGATGATCGACGCCGACAATAATCCATCGGTTTCCAGAGCGACTATATGGGAGGGGGCCATAGAGGTCGTTACCTACGCGGTCGAATGGGCGAGCTGGGCATGGGAGCGACTGTAACGTGCCAGTAAGGTGCCGCGGAGGTGTCTTGTTCTGTTGGCAAGTGATGCAACACTGAACGTATTTCTGCACAAAGCGATGCAATCCTTGCCAGTAGTATTGTTGGCATACCCTTTAGTAGGTTTTCAGGACACTGTTGTGTATTCGTATTGGTTCTGCGACGCCACCAGAGATGGCGCTGTGATCTATGTACCTGTTTGTCGTGTATGTAAGTCCACCGTACAATAAACACCGGCAGTCGTTGGTAGCCCATGGCAGCAGTCATGTGTACGAGTTCTTCTCTTCCGTGATAGCAACTCACCACGCCGCAATACCACATTGTTGACGAGGATGGCCACCGGTATATCTCCCCCGCCGCCGTTCCTCGAGACTCCGGGCACGCCAGCGATTCCTTGGCACCGCTGGTTTCGGTTGTTCCAGAACTTCGTGCTCGTGTCCGGCGCCGACGAGTGGCGAGCAACCCGCCGTCGCGCGCTCCTGCTTCACTTCCTGGGCCCTGAGGGGCAACGGATTTTCGACGCCTTGCCAGCACCGCCCCCATCCCAGCCGCCACTTTCAACTGAAGCCACGGTCAGCGAATCGACGGAAAAACAGACTTCCGCGCACACCGCTGCCGCAAGCGCTCCGGACCCTTACGACGTTGCCGTCGACACACTGGCACACTACTTCACCGCCACCGTCAACGTCCGAGTGGAACGTCATCATTTTCGTGAACGTCGACAGCTTTCCGGTGAGTCGGTTGCCGAATTTGCTTTGGCGCTCCGGGAACTGGCAGCCCCGTGTAATTTCGCCGCTACCGTGGATGATAACTTGTGCGAACAGTTCGTTGCCGGAGTAACTTGCCCGCAACTCAGAGAACGACTGCTCCTCGAAGGCGACGCATTGACATTCAACCGAGCGGTAGATATTACCAAACTTCGCGAACAAACTCGCCAAGAAGCTGAAGCCTTCGCGAACCCGATTCGCCGCATCACGCAGCGCCAACGCGAACGCAACCCGGCTAGGCATGATAGCCCCCGATTTCGCTTCAACGGGTCCCGCCCCCCTAGTCAGCATCGTCGTAGCTTGTCGCGCACTCGCCAAAACTACAAGCCCAAGCCGGAAACTGCCCCTGCCGACTCCTTGCACGCCGTATCTCGTGATAACTGCGATAACTGCGGCGCAACAGGATGCGAACGGTCGCGCTGTCCCGCCCGCGGCCGCACCTGTTATGGTTGCGGACTGCGCGGACACTTCCAGAGCACTTGTCGGAGCTCGCGTCGCGGCCAACCACGAAGGCCTGCACCAGTCCGCGAACTCCTCTGCGACGATGACGCTGAGAGCGTTCACAGTATTTTGACCATCTGCACAAACAAACGCAGAGGCCTGTATGTTGACGTCGACGTGTCGGTGATTAACCCGAAACCGCTCACGCGCAAAGTCGTTTCTCATCGACACAGGCTCTGCAGTGTCAATAATTGGGGAAGGTCACTTTCGAAACTTTTTTTCAAGATAAAGTACAACTCAGGACCCCCAGCATTACTCTGTTTGACTTTTCACGCCAGAAGATCCCTGTGCTTGGCCTGTTTGAAGCAACGCTGTCATACAAGGCACGAACAGCCGTCGTACCGCTTTACGTAATGCGCAGAGGGACCTCCCGTTTGGGATTAGATGCTGTGCAAGCCCTGAATTTTCAAATTTCAGGGAAGGAGCTACGTTGCCTGCACACGGTCATTCAGCAAATGTCCGCCTCTGCAACCTCAACGTTGCCTGCAACGAGCTCAGACGCAAAAGGGCGCATTCCACCGCAAGGCGCTATCGTAGAGCAACCGCAGAGTGAGCCAAAGTTTGGCATGCCTGCATTGCTGTGGGCCAGGTTTTCTCACCTGTTTACCCCAGATTTGGGCCTTGTCAGAGGTTTTAAGCACAAGGTGAAGATGAAACAGGCAGTCTCCCCAGTCGCCCAAAAGTTGAGGCGCCTCCCATTCTCAGTATGCCAACCAGTAAGCGACCAACTACAGACCCTGCTCTCTGCCGACATCATCGAAAGGATCGATGCCTCCGAATGGGTTTCTCCCATCGTCGCAGTCCAGAAGGAAGATGGAAGCATCCGTCTTTGTGTTGACCTAAGGGAGCCAAACAAAGCCATTGTGGTTGACAACTTCCCGCTGCCTCACACTGAGGAACTGCTGCATGCCTTAAACGGAGCCCGCCACTTCTCAAAGCTAGACCTCGCCTCTGCGTATCACCAAGTCCTGCTGCACCCGGACAGCAGGGATCTCACAGGGTTTGTTAGGCACGAGGGTCTTTTTCGGTTTAAAAGGGTCTGCTTTGGATTGGCGTCGGCCCCAGCAGCCTTTCAGCAGCTCACGACAAGAATCCTGCTAGGCTGTCATGGTGTTCTTTGTTACATAGACAACATCATCGTCTTCGGGAAGACTGAGAAAGAACATGCGAAAAACCTGGAAGAAGTTCTGCATCTCATTGTGAAAGCAGGTCTGAAACTTAACAAAAAATGTGTTTTCAATGCAACAGAACTCTCTTTCTTTGGACATCGTGTCAGTGCGGAAGGCATAGCACCCCTTCAAGCCAAAGTCGATGCAATCGTCCACGCCCCCACACCAGCAGAACCCGGCACACTCCGTTCATTCTTAGGACTTGTCGAATACTACGCAAAGTTCATTCCTAGGCTAGCCAAGGAAGTCGAGCCTATGCGTCGACTGCTGCGCAAAGACATACCTTTTGAGTGGGACACAGCCGCCCAAGCAAGTTTTGAGAGAGTGAAGACTCTTCTGGCCTCCCACAAGGTGTTGCACATGTTTGACCCAGCTCTTCCAGTGACTGTCGCAACTGATGCTTCTGCATACGGGCTAGGTGCCGTTTTGCAGCAAGTGGACGGTCAGAAAACCCTGACCATTACGTTTGCTTCGCGCACTCTAACCAATGCAGAAAGGAAGTACTCCGCCAGCGAGCGTGAAGCATTGGCTTGCGTGTGGGCATGCGAAAAGTGGCATGTTTATTTGTGGGGACGGCCTTTCACTCTTCAGACGGATCACCAGGCATTGGTAGCGTTGCTGTCTAACAAGGGAACAGAGCGACGTCCCTTTTGCATTGCAAGGTGGGCTGAGCGACTTCTACGCTACAACTACACCGTCGAATACCGCAAGGGCTCGGAGAACAAGGTAGCAGACGCGCTGTCACGTCTTCCAGCGGAAGGTAAGCCAGAATGCACACCTCAATCTAAAGACGACTCTACAGAAGTTGTGTTCCTAGTCGAGCCGCTGTGCATCGCTAAGGACCAGTTCGAGCAGTCCACCAGTGACGACGCCACTCTGGCAAAAGTCAAGGAATACGTTACTTCGTCATGGCCTCCGCACAAGCTCGTCCCACGCCATCTGCTGCCTTACTTCATGCTACGCAATGAGTTGTCAGTGGTAAACAACTTACTTCTTCGTGGGGAGCGACTTGTAGTTACACAGTCCTTGCGCATCAGGTAATCTCCACAACGCATGATGCTCATCCCGGCATCGTCAGGACGAAAGCGCGACTTCGAGAACGGTTTTGGTGGCCGGGTATGGACCGGCAAACAGAAGTCGCAATACAAAACTGCAGCGTCTGTCAGAAGGCCGACAAGAGTGCGAAAACGGCACCTGCTCCACTGCAACCTGTTCCATTTCCAGAGCGCCCTTGGCAAAAAGTCGCCATAGACATTGTTGGCCCTCTGGAAAAAGCTCCTCAAGATTGTAGGTTCGCCATTACACTGGTTGACTATTTTTCTAAGTGGCCCGAAATACAATTCTCCAACGAGGTATCTACAAGAACGATCACCAACTTCTTGCTGTCAATTTTTTCTCGAGAGGGATACCCTGACGAGATAGTCACTGACAACGGGCCCCAATTCTCTTCTCGAGAATTTTTGCAATTCTTGGATGAGCGTGGTATCCGACTGACACATTCTTCGGTGTATTACCCTCAAGCCAACGGACTTGTCGAAAGGTTTAATCGTGTTTTTAAGGATTTGTGCAGGTTGCTGCGTTAGAACATGGCCCTCTTCGACAAGCGGCACTGGAGTACTTGGGTGTTTACCGGTGCACACCTCACGCAACCACGGGAGTAGCACCAGCCTTGCTCCTACATGGACGACTGCCCCGAACACGACTGGACATCATTGGACACCCATCCCCATCATTCTTCACAGACCCTGCCAAAGAACTTGGCCAGCTTCTTAAGAGAGTCGCACAGAAGCAAAAATACAGCAAGATGTACATAGACTTCCACCGTGCAGCCAAGAAACCAAACATAGCAGTTGGAGACATGGTCCGTGTGAAGAAGCCGGCAGTCTCTTTTAAAGGAGACCTCTCGTTCAGTCGTTCTCGGAAGGTGGTGGAACAACGAGGGTCAGCCTCTTTCTGCCTAGACGATGGGCGAACATGGAACTCCTCCAAGTTGAGCAAGGTTCCTGCACAGGCCGCCCAGCCTCACCCAGTCATCCAAACGCCAGATGTTCACGCTCACCCAGCACAGCCTTCAAGCCCGTCACCTGTGCCTTGTGACAGTGGGCAATCATCAGCAGTGCCACTCGGTACCCCCCTCAGTGCAGTGCCTAGTGTTCTGTGCAGCCCTTGTGTAGCATCGCAAGAGACACAACAGGCTGTCTCTTCTCCACCCTCTCCACAACTGCCTTCTCGTCGGGAGCTACCCGCGAGGACAAGACGACCGCCTCGAAGATTTATGGATTACGTTTAGAGTGGATCCAGTGACATGAACGCGTGTGCTTGCTGCAATTGAGTGTATGTTTTGGTGTAAAGTTTCTGGCATTTTGAGGGTACAGTTGTGTAAATATTCCATGCTTATTGTATATAAATGAAATGCCTCTCCACTAACACGTACTAACAATTACTAACCAACTAAAAAAAATAAGAGAGGGAATATGTTGTGTATTTGTATTGGTTCTGCAACGCCACCAGAGATGGCGCTGTGATCTATGTACCTGTTTGTCGTGTATATAAGTCGACCGTACAATAAACACCGGCAGTCGTCGGTAGCCCACGGCGGCAGTCATGTGTACAAGTTCCTCTCTTCCGTGATAGCGGCTCACCCCGCAATACCACAGACACCTGCTTGAGCACTTTAGGGATCTGCCTGGAAATTCATGCAGATTTCAGAGCGAATATGAGTAGGGACAGCAATGAGCCACTTACGACCACCAGGCATGTAGTTGCGGCGGTACAGAATGTTGTCTCGCATGGAAAAGTGGGCTGCTTGCCGGCGTAACGCTCTCGTGGAAGGGACAGCAGACGGATCGATAAGGTAGTCGAGTAACAATGCAAGGTATGGGTCCTTACGCGTCTCCGAAAGCATGTCAGTGGTGTCGATTGGTGACAAGGTGGTAAAAAGGGGTGACAGTGAAGCCACATCTGGTGTTAATGGCGATCGCGAAAGTGCATCGGCATCTGCATGCTTGCGACCGGAGCGATAAACGACACGGATGTCGTATTCTTGCAATGAAAGTGCCCAACAGCCCACTTGTCCGGACAGGTCTTTCAAGGTGGACAGCCAACAGAGAGCTTGGTGGTCTGTGACCACGCCGAAAGGACGGCCGTAAAGGTACGGGCGAAACTTCATCAACGCCCAGATTATGGCCAAACACTCCTTCTCTGTCACGGAGTAATTCAATTCAGCCTTCTTGAGAGCCCGACTTGCATAGGTGACTACGTATTCGGCTTGGGTGCCTTTCTGTTGTGCCAAAACTGCACCAAGACTGATGCCACTTGCATCGGTGTGAATTTCTGTGGCAGCAGCGGGGTCGTAGGGACGAGGAATAGGTGGTGAGGTCAGCAGGCGGCACAGCTGGTGAAATGCGTCGTCACATGCATGATTGATTGATTTGTGGGGTTTAACGTCCCAAAACCACCATTTGATTATGAGAGACGCCGTAGTGGAGGGCTCCGGAAATTTTGACCACCTGGGGTTCTTTAACGTGCACCCAAATCTGAGTACACGGGCCTACAACATTTCCGCCTCCATCGGAAATGCAGCCGCCGCAGCCGGGAATCGAACCCGCGACCTGCGGGTCAGCAGCCGAGTACCTTAGCCACTAGACCACCGCGGCGGGGCATGCGTCGTCACATGCAGTACGACCATGCAGATATACCTTTGCGGTTGGAAAGCAGACTCGTGAGAGGTGCGATGATGGATGCGAAGTTGCGCACGAAGCGACGAAAGGAGGAGTAGAGACCGACGAAACTTCTTAGGTCTTTTAGTGATGTGGGCAACGGGAAGTCAGTGACAGTCCGAAGCTTATCGGAATCCGGAAGAACACTGTCTCTTGTGATGACATGTCCCAAGATGGTTAGTTTTCGTGCTGCGAAGTGGCACTTCTTGGAGTTGAGTGGTAGGCCTGCAGAAGTTAGACACTTCAGAATCTTGTGGAGGCGAACAAAATGTGTCGGGAAATCAGATGAAAAGACTACGATGCCGTCCAAAAAACACAAGCAAGTTTTCCACTTATGGGTACGCAAGATGGTATGCATCATGTGCTCAAATGTGGCAGGTGCATTGCAGAGCCCAAATGGCATGACTTTGAACTCATATAGTCCATCCGGCGTAACAAAGGCTGTTTTAGGGCGATCACATTCAGCCATTGGCACCTGCCAATACCCAGAACGCAGATTTAAGGATGTAAAGTACTCGGCGCCTTGTAAACAGTCAAGAGCATTGTCTATTCGTAGTAGCGGATAGACATTTTTCTTCTTAATCTTGTTAAAGCGGCGATAGTCCACACAAAATCGAACGGTGCCATCTTTTTTCCTTACCAGAACCACAGGTGATGCCCAAGCGCTTTGAGAAGGCTATATGACTCTATGTTTAAGCATGTCATCTACTTGCTCCGTAATGACACGGCGCTCTTCGGTGGACACGCAATAAGGATGCTGTCGCAGAGGCGAATGTGAGCCGGTGTCAATAGTATGAGTGATAGTCGTGGCGCGGCCCAAAGCAGGTTCTTGAAAGTCGAAATAAGAGCAAAACTTGTTAAGGAGAGCAACAAGTTGGCGGCGATGCGAGAGGGGAAGATCTGCATCGATAGCATTGTCGAAGGCTGACGAACTTGATGGCCCAGACGCATGAGTGATTGTGACAATGTGACATGGCGTTTCGTCGGGCAGAGTAATATCATCGATATGGTTGACAGGTTGCACATATCCTAATGTTTCACCACGAAGTAAGCCAATGGTGTAGTTGCAGTGGCTGGTAACCAGCATTACGGTTAAACCAGACGCAATTGTAAGAACGGCAAATGGGAGAACGATGCCCTTGCGTTCAGTAAAAATCGGAGATGGCGTAAATACCACCGTTGCATCAGGTTGCGCCACACATGAAAGGCTAATAGGGACCGAAGCTTCTGGAGGCAAGGTGATGTCGTCGTCAGCGATGAGTTTGCAGAACAGAAGAGAACAGTCGGGTGGTGGAAATTCACATGTTGGCACAAGGGACACTTCGGCACGGGACAATCGATGATAGCTTCATGACGTGATAAGAAATTCCAACCCAGGATAAGGTCATGAGAGCAAGATGGTAGAACAAAAAACTTCACGACGTACAAAATGTCTCGGATGACGACACGCGCTGTACACACAGCCGAGGGATGAATGTGTTGCGCGCTAGCCGTGGACAGCACCATGCCAAAGAGAGATGTGGTAACTTTCTTCAGTTTCCGACAAAATGTTCTGTTCATCACAGAAAGGGCGGCCCCGGTATCAATTAACGCTAATGTGGCGACTCCTCAACATCGACATTAACAACATTTTGGGGCGAAAATGGAGGCCTTGGGAATTGCGCACAAGTTGCAGTTCTTGCCTCCGGAACTGCACTGATTAGTTTCCCTTCTCAGGAGGCGGTCGACGACGCATAGGCGATAGCGATCGGCAACGAGGGGATGGGAAACAAGCAGTCGATGGGCGGCGATCCGCATCGGAATGTCTCTGTTCATATGCAGACCTGGTGGCCTGCTGCGGCGCGTAGGTAGGAGCTCCGAAGTATGCGTGCGCAGGTGTGGGACGGCAGCGGCAGAAGCGTGCAATGTGGCCAGTGATGCCACACGCGAAGCATATAGGACGATTGTCTTGGGTGCGCCACTCATTAGATGGATGGAAAAAGTGAGGTGGGGGCCTGTAAACTGGAGGCGAGGCCGGAGGAGGTGGAGCCGATAAGGCGACTGGATGCGGTGGGGGCCGCGCGACTACAGCCGCGTAGCTCAGATGTGAAGGTGGCGCAGGTGGTGCGTAGCCGGCAGTTGATAGATCAGATGGTACCGAATTGGATGGATAAGGGGCCGGAATTGTAGGGAGGGCATCGCAAATTTTAGTGCGTATGGCCTGCTACAGTGTTGAAGGGAGGCTTGTGGTGGGCGCGTTGCTATGCGGTAGCAGAAAGAGCTGTCGGGCGACTTCCTCCCTTATGAAGTCTTTAATCTGGTTCGACAGAGTTCCTTGGCGAACGTTGCCATTTGCGAGTGCGACGGCCGAGATTGAATCTGTCGATGGGACACTCCGTCGGGCGATGGAACGCTGACGACGCAATTCATTGAAGCTCTGGCACAGGCTTACGAGGACTGCCACCGTGGTCAGGCTTTTCGCCAGCAATATCTGGAATGCGTCATCCTCGATGCCCTTGAGAATCTGTCGAATTTTCTCTTCTTCAGGCATAGATGGGTTAACACGCCTGCAGAGGTCGAGAACATCCTCAATATAACTATTAAATGTCTCGCCAGGTTGCTGGGCTCAGTGGCGTCGACGCTGGTCAGCGCGGAGTTTGCGAACCTCTGGTCGGCCGAACGCTTCGGTCACGAGGCTCTTAAAGGTGGACCAGTTGGCGATGGCGGTTTCGCAGTTGGTAAACCATAGCTTAGCGATGTCAGCCAAGTAAAAGATAACATAATCGAGCTTAGAGTCATTGTCCCAGTTGTTGCTGGCACTTACGCGTTCGTACAAGGACAGCCAGTCTTCGACGTTTTGCTCACCACTGCCGCTTAAGATTGGTGGGTCCTGCTGACGGGTAGCGCCGGGGCAGGTCGACGGGGCAGCCGATGGTGCTGGCTGTGCTGGGATGGGCTGGTTAGCGACTGTGTCAGTCATGTTGTACAGTGGTCTTTCGGCCAACTTGCGAGAGCAGAGCTCCAGGTCTGCTGAGGGATCTCAGCAGCCTCCACCAAATGCTATGATGTTTATTCAAACAGAGGAGTCGCAATGAGGTCGCGACTGAAAATGGGCAAACGGCAAGTCTGGCAAAGGCGGCACAGGTTCTCGCACAATCGGAGCACGGGGTTTCTCGATCTCTTTGGAAGGCGCATACGCGTTAGTGTGTATGCGCCACTAATTGTGGAAGTTCGATTATACGCCCCCCTTTTATGCAACGACGCACTTTTTACAACGGATCGGTTTGGTCCCTGCAGAATCTCCAAGAAGATGATCTATTAAATACGTTTGCTGTACGACACAGTTTTACACTGGCCCCGCATCTTGCGGCAACTTTCGGAATCCGTCCAAAATGAAAAACCACCTTTACTTGCATCGAAGGATGACCAAATATTGTCGCGAGTAAAAAATATGAACTTTCGTTCCTTTCGGTTGATCATTAAAATTAAAAATTTAGACAGGATGTCTTGGATTGGAAAATTTATTGTCCTGGCAATTCATCCACTTTTTCAGACGCCTTGATTGCTTCCGTACACAGGGTCTTTACCTGGAGAAGCCCTATCTATAGAGTAGCTTCAGCTGGCTGAAGAGCCCATTTCTGAGAACTCGATATTTTTGTTTTTTGGTCTGTGGAAACATTTCCTGGTCTATGTACAGCTGATCATCTGCCTTGGTTTGTGGCACTCGTAATCACAAGCTTGAGCATGCGAAAGGGTGCAATGTAACTATTTTCACCGTGCAAAATAACTTTCACCTGACATCAGCGTTCATTATAACAGCGGGACGTCGCTAGTAGTTGCGCTTTATGAGGCAACAGATTACAATATCTCAGACGAGCGAGAAGGCATTCAATGCAACCTCGTGAGGTAGTCATGCATCGCCATCATTAGATGTGGACGACACTGTGTCTAACTCTTCTGATGGGAGGCTGTTGGTAACGCGGTTTCGGTTTAGTTTTAACATGCAGTCAATTTTCAGACTCAATTCATTGAGAGAAAGATGCACGTTGAATTTGATTTTCAAAGCTGAAAATAGAGATTCGCTCGCACCTGTCTCAACTAAGTAATGCTTCCATTAGCAAAAATAATTTAATCTACCTTCTTTGGAGAAGCACGAGGTGCTGTCAGACGTGTCGAACAAAGGGTGGTGATCTTGTCTTCCCAGGTGGAAGCAGTGAAGAGCAACGTGCTGCAGAGGAGTCTCGAGTCCATGATGGACCGCAAGGAGGCCCTGGCACAGAAGATTCTGGAGACTGAGGATCCCGACCAGATAGCCGAAATCACCGCTCGCATAGACCAGCTGGAGGAGCAGGTAAGCACTATTCACAGCCTGTTGTGATTTCTGAGTGAATTTGATGTGTTGCGTCGAGACGCTGAACATTGCAAATACAGTCGAACCTCTTTATTAGAGACACTGATATAACATACAAATGGGTGTAAAAAACACCAGTGTGCCTACAGTAAATTACGGGTCGATATGAAAACGCATACGAGGCACCATGCTTAGAAGAGACATTTTATATAAAAGACAAGACCGGCTGCCCCTTACAAAGGGGTTTAACTGTACAAGGTTTTGATAAAAAATACCTGGCACAATTTTGTCCCGGTGTTACCGTGCAAATAAAAACCCGCGTATAGTCCGAGGTGTTTTCCTAGCTTTCATTCTGTGTAACATCGGCCCCGGGCTGTGCCCGTTCTCAAGAATTTTCAGCTGAGAATTTAGTTTCAGTTTTGGCATTGCATGGCTCTGTCATCATCATTAGGCCAGAACCATTGGCAACTGTGCGGTGAATAGGAAGTTTAGTAGACAGGCGAAGTATTCGTGGTTGGGGGAAATGGAAGGAAGCTCTCTTTGTGTGCTGCAGTCCGAGAAGTTTCCGGGGTCGAAAACCGGAGCGTTTTGCGACGTTGAACGGGCTTTGACAGGCTTTGTTCAATGGCAATGGAGCACTGCTGGAGCTCCCATCAATACTCGTGCTTGGCGCGTTTCGTTGTTACCTCTAAAAAGTGGCTGCTGCACGACTCTCGCATGCCTAGCTTGTCATTGCCTTCGAAGGACAAATTATAAGCGCTGTGTGATGTGTGCCTAAATAAAACAGTCATGGACCGTTTCAAGCACTGTATGTGGAGTAGATGCGATCAGGAGGTCCGGAAGCTACCCTTGCCACAAGGCTGAAGTAGGGCTCCCTAAGCGATGCAGCGCACGTGAATCTCTGAAACATCTATTCCCAAGGCGCTCGTTCGTTGTGTCGTACAGGAGTGCTTGGTTGCAAACACTTTTGATGGTTGTGAAGGTGAGGAGCTGTGGGAAGACATATCGGACTAGGGAGTTAGGGAATAAAGTGCGTTAGACGATGATGAATAACTGTGTGGATAATTTTTTTTAGTTCCTGTGTTGCTATATTTCTGTGAAAGCTTTTGTCTTGCGTTTTCTATCCTCAGACTACAGTGGAGTGAGGATATATAGAAAATGACGAATACCTGGAAAAATTTGCTGTAAGGAAGATTTCGTTGTGTGCAGGTTTGGTATGAAAATTTAAAAAATAAATGCACAAATTTAAAAAGAAAGGGAAACTGAAGGCAGAGCTAACCTAGAACACTTATTGGGCAGTAAAAAAATGCGTTATTTTGATAGCAATCGTGTGTACACTCTTGGTGAGAGATGGGGGAGGGGTGCTGCCGCTGCCATGTTTCGTAACAAATTAATAACATGCCCCCATGCATCGTAACATTTACAAGTGGGTAAAAGTGTGCGAGGGCTGCTGAAGCAGAGATCAAGTGAGTCCGCTCTTCTCTATCGCCTGGAAGCTGTGCATACAATAACATCCCTCGCATGTTCAGGCTGCCGTCGATTGCTCAAACAGAAAGGAAACCACCAGTCTTGAACAAGCATGAAAAATCGCTGCAGGAGGTTGAGTAGCAATGGTGAACTTTGATGTTAAGTGTGCAATTGGACCGCTGGTGCTCGTGCTATCTTGGCAAACGTCAGTGCACTTTAACTCGAAGAGAGTGTGTGAAAAGAGCACTTGTCCCTGGAGCGGTCGTACTTGCTTACAACAAAGTTGTGTAGGAGTTTCGCGATATTGCACCCACGAGAGTTGTCTGCCTATCTTGTATAGCATTACGATTTGTTTATATCACATTTAAGGCGCCACCATGTTGTTCCAGAGCTGATCCCCAAAGCATGCAAACTCGCGGCACGGCGCAAGATAGAAGCGCGTGACGAGTCGGCTTCCGAATATCTGTCTGTGTCACCGTGGTGTCAGTTTCCATCAGTGTTGTTACGATCGGCCCTGGGGAGCCAAGCAGGAAGTGTTTGAGGGAGAACCGGTTCTTGACCCGCGGTGGCGGCCACCCCCACCTCCCCATTCGGGTTCCTCCTCGCCGGGAGAGCTACGCGGTCTGCTGTGCGTTCGTGACCATATTTGGTAACATTTTGGGGCGACGGGACCATATATGGTGTTGGATTGTGCCACTCCTTGTGTAGTGAGAGGTGTTTTCCCCTCCCTCGTGGCCGAGGTGCCGGCGACACCGTATTGGCTGACGATGCGGACAAGACGCCCAGTGTCAACAACGTGGCGCTATAAAATGCCGAAGACGTTTTTGTATCGCACGCACTCTTCTCTCTTTGGGTCACTTGACCACTTCTCCACATGTAAATAAATCTCTGTTGTTCGTTCGGGCGCATCTTCTCGCTGAATTGTTGGACGATGGATCCTGCGACGGGGCCAGCTACCGACAACGAGACCAGCAGGACCCGGAGTCCCAACAACTGGATGGCAGCGGCGGGATGCTGATAACCCCGAAAGCGACCACTGGACGGAGTGAGCCCGAAGTTCAACAACGGGACGACAGGAGAAGGATTACACGAGCTCATCGACTTCCAAAGGGAATCGAACGGCACTTCTGAGAGGCACGACGCCGGAGACATGACTGCGAACTGGGTGAGTGCCGGCTTTCTCTGTTAAATTTTACCAGGCATTTACTCTATGTGTTAAGTAAAAGCTGGTAGAGAGGGGCTGTCTTGGTCATTGGGTTAACAGGTAACTTGCGTCAGGCAGAAATTGTGTGATAGCTTGGTTAAGCTCTTTCTGTCAGTGGCGTCAAGGTTAACAGTGACAGGGCAGGATTCCGTGTAAGAGCTTTTGAAGCTTTATTTGTAGACTAAGTTAACGGAAAACTTGAGGCAAGGCAGGTATCTAGAGCTGTCGTTGCCGTCAAGGTTAATTAGTTGCAGGACAGGAATCTTTGTGGAACAGAGACAGCGGTACTGGAGGCAGCCATGAATCTGAAGTCCCTGCGAAAGTCCATGTTGTTGCTACTTGCAAGGGAGTTGAATCTGGAGGTGTCGGACTCTCAAAGAAAGCCAGAGCTGATAGAGGCGATTCTCGCATTGGGGGCGGAGGATGACGAGCTGTCAGAGTGTATCGAGGAGATTCAGGAGAGGCAAGCGGCCGAGGCTGAAAGAAAGGCGGCCGAGGCCGAAAGGAAGGCGGCCGAGGCAGACAAGATGCGAAAGCACGAGCTTGAAATGAAGCGCCTCGAGCTAGAGATTAGCCATAATAGTAGAACAGGAGGCAGCGAGGCATCCGGTACAGCAGAGCGGGCCAGGTTCAAAATGACGGACCTAATGAGATCGTACAAACTAGGGGAGGACATTGGGCTGTTCCTCGTCAACTTTGAGAGAACTTGTGAAAGGCAAGGTTTCAGCCAGGATACATGGTCTCAACGCTTGTTGTCCCTACTTCCGGGGGAGGCCTCAGAAGTAATCGCGCGCCTCACGAAAGAGGAGGCTGACGAGTACAGTGAGGTAAAGTCGAGCCTTCTCAAGAAATACAGGTTGTCAGCGGAAGGTTTCAGACAAAAATTTCGCAACGCCGTAAAAGAGAGCAATGATTCATACCCGGAGTTTGCTTACAAGTTAATGGCCAACATGGGGGAGTGGCTGAAAGAGGCAAAGGCATATGGGAATCATGACAAGGTGCTCGAGTGTATCGGTCTGGAACAATTCTATCAAAGGTTACCAGAAAAGGTGAGGTTCTGGGTTCAGGATAGACCAGACGTGAACACCGTAACAAAAGCCGCAGAGCTCGCTGAAGAATTCGTTACGCGCCGCGCCCTCGGGGCAAACAGCGAGCCTAAAAGGGAAAAATTCCTACGGCCGAATAAGGCGCCGTTTAGAAAGCAACCGACAAGTCTCGCACAAAAGGGTGAGGAAAACAATTCATCTAACCATGGGGCGTCGGCAGAGGCAAGCAAAAGGAAATTTGAGGCGAGAAAACCGGCTGCTTGTTTCAATTGCCACGAAACAGGGCACTTCGCGAAAGACTGCCCGAAAGAAAAGGTGGCCTTTTTATCTATAAATGAAGCCGACGAGAACATGAAGTTGTTAGAGCCCTATATGTACGACCTTACCGTGAACGGCAAGCAGTGTCGGGTTCTTAGAGACTCCGCAGCCACTATGGACGTAGTTCATCCGTCTTTTGTTCAGTCCGGACAGTATTCAGGAGACTGTGCCTGGATTAGACAAGCCGTAGAAGCAAACAGTCAGTGCCTTCCCGTAGCTAAAGTTGTCCTTAAAGGCGCATTTGGAACATTGGAAACAGAAGCCGCGGTATCGCCATATCTACCCCCTCAGTATCCTTACTTATTTTCAAATAAGTCAGATCAAATGCTGAAGGAGAAAGGTCTAACGTTAGGAGAAGGCATAGTGCAGGCACTGACTAGATCGAAGGCACGTGCGCTGGCTGCGAGAGCAACATTCACTGAGGCAAACAAGCCTCAAATCGACAACGGGCCTGGTTGCGAGTTGGACACCACGGTAACAAATCGACTTGTGCGAGAACAGGCGGCCGAAGCCGTAGTCGCGGACGCAACCATTCCTAAAGGCGACGATGAACCTCCTCCCGAATTGGAAGGGGTCAATTACGCCTCGTTGGCCGAGCAAATAGAAAATGCCGTTGCTCCCAAGCCGATTCCTGGTAGTACAGAGGATAGCACAGAGGGTGACACATCCCAGGTACTAGGAAATACAAAAGAGTTGTGTGTCATGCCAACTTCGGATAATTTCAGTCGGCTGCTGCAGGTGAGCCCCGCTTCATTAATAACCGAACAAAAGGGTGACCCAACGCTTAAGCAATTCCAGGACAGTTCGAAAGAGGGAATCGCCAAACGAAATGTGAGATTTCAAGAGAGGAGCGGCATACTCTATCGAAAATATCTAGATAGGCGAGGAGTAGAATTTGACCAGGTAGTCGTACCTCAGGCGTATCGTCAGGATTTGCTTAGTTTGGTGCATGGAGAATCATGGTCAGGCCACTTAGGCGTAAAGAAGACGAAAAATCGTCTCTTACAGGAATACTACTGGCCTGGATGCTTTAAAGATGTAGAGAGGTTTGTAAAATCTTGCGATGTGTGTCAGCGAGTGGGTAAGCCGGGAGATAAGGCGAAATTTCCAATGAAGCTGGTACCCGTAATCACGGAACCCTTTCGTCGGTTGGTAATTGACACAGTAGGTTCTTTGCCCAAGACAACTTCAGGCTACCGTCACATCCTGACCTTAATCTGCCCAGCTACTAAATTTCCAGAGGCGGTCCCGCTAAAAGAGCTAAGTTCCGTCGAAGTAGTGAACGCACTTCTGTCCGTGTTTGCCCGGGTAGGCTTTCCTGCCGAGATACAATCAGATCAGGGCACCATTTTCACGAGTGCCTTAACGACAACCTTTCTAGAGCGGTGTGGCGTGAAATTATTGCATAGTTCAGTCTACCATCCGCAGTCGAACTCGATAGAAAAGCTTCACTCCGTGATGAAGCGAGTGTTAAGAGCCTTATGTTTTGAACGGAAAACTGACTGGGAAATGTGCTTACCTGCAACGATGTTTGCACTAAGAACTGCACCACATGAGACAACAGGGTTTACGCCAGCGGAACTTGTTTACGGCCGCAGACTGCGGTCTCCTCTTCGTATGCTGAGAGAGTCGTGGGAAGGTCAGGGTGATGATCCTGTAGTAGTGGAATATGTCCTCACCTTATTGGATCGTCTAACAACAGCCCAAGAACTGACCGAGAGTGCGATGACCAAAGCACAGCAGAAGGCTAAGCTTTACTACGATCGGACCGCTAAAGCACGACACTTTGCTGTAGGAGACAAGGTCATGTTGTTGAGGCCCTCCCAAAAGAATAAGCTTGAAGTGCAATGGGTCGGCCCGGCCGAAATTACTCGAAAATTGTCTGACACCAACTATGTGGTAAAATTACCAGGAAGTCGTAAGGCACACCAGGTGTATCATAGCAACTTACTCAAACCCTACAAAGAGAGGGAAGCCATCGTGAACATGACTTTAAATGTTCCGGAAGAGGTTCCGGCAGAAATCCCTGAATTAGCTCCCGAATCGGACGAAGTCCCGATCGAGAAAAGAGTTGAGGATTTAGTATCAAAGTCACAACTAACAACGAAGCAGAAGCAGGAATTGCGTGGTCTTTTGACCGAGTTTCAGGACAGATTTGTAAGCGAGCCAGGCCGGACATCCGTCCTCACTCATGACATAGAGCTTACCTCGTCGGAACCGGTAAGATCTAAGACGTATCGGGTGTCACCTCGCCGGCTTGAGCTAATAAAAGCAGAGGTTAACAGGATGCTGGAATTGGGTGTGATTGAGCCGTGTGAAAGTGATTACACTTCCCCGTTAATTCTCGTGGAGGTACCCGGCAAAGATCCGCGTCCTTGCGTAGACTATCGTAAGTTAAACCTCATCACCAAGGATCAGACATACCCAATTCCCCACATTGAGGAACGCGTCGAGAGGGTAAGCAGCGCGCAATTCATCTCAACGCTAGACCTAGTGAGAGGTTACTGGCAGGTGCCGCTCACCGAGAGGGCGAGCCGGTATGCTGCATTTATTTCACCATTGGGGACATTCCGCCCTAAAGTGTTGAGTTTCGGCCTAAAGAACGCGCCTTACTGTTTTTCCAACTTAATGGATAAGGTTTTGCGTGGTCAAGAGGACTTCGCATTGCCTTACTTGGACGACGTCGCCGTGTTTTCCTCGTCCTGGCCAGAACACTTGACGCATTTGAGAGCAGTACTGACACGCCTACGCGAAGCAGGTTTAACGGTAAAGGCGCCCAAGTGTCAGCTAGCACAAGCAGAGGTACTCTATCTCGGGCATGTTATCGGTCGAGGGCATCGCCGTCCCTCTGAAATAAAAGTGGCAGCTATCCGAGACTTTCCCCAGCCCCGAACGAAAACCGATATTCGGGCTTTTCTTGGAATAGCTGGTTACTATCGTAAGTACATCCCTAGATATTCCGACATTGCCAGCACTCTTACTGACGCGTTGCGCAAGACCGAGCCCCAAATGGTCGACTGGGATGAGGAGAAAGAAAAGGCTTTCCGAGTTTTGAAAGCGGCCTTGTCGAGCCAACCTTTGCTTAGTTCACCGGACTACTCGAGGCCTTTCATAGTACAATGCGACGCTAGTGATAGAGGCATGGGGGCAGTTCTTAGTCAAAGGGATGAGGGGGATCAAGAGCATCCCGTCCTATATGTTAGCCGGAAACTCACCCTTCGCGAGCAGGTTTACAGCGCTAGCGAAAAGGAATGTGCGTGCTTGGTTTGGGCAGTCCAGAAACTGGCTTGTTATATTGCCGGAAGCAAGTTCATTGTGGAAGTGGACCACTGTCCTCTCACCTGGCTACAGACCATGTCCTCTAAGAACGGCCGCCTGCTGCGTTGGAGCCTCGTTTTGCAACAATATACGTTTGAAATACGCTACAAAAAGGGTGTACTCCATGGCAACGCTGATGGCTTAAGTCGATGCCCTGACGCGAGAGGATGTCTCGAGAACTCTGGCATTTTTTTTCCTGACCTAAACAAGAGCTAGTGATTGTTTTTTTTTACTCTTTTAGGTGTACTTGTTTTAAAACGTTGAAGACACGGCTATCCAGGGTTTCGGGTTCGGTGTGCTTCCAGTGTTGTTGTTTTGTGTCACCTTAAAGTGTGAGTAACATTTTGAATAAATTGTGTATTTCCTTTAATATCAGTTAAAGGGGAAAATTGCCTGGTGGAGTTTGGCGGAATTGTCCGGCGCTCACCGGCTGAGTAGTTGTGTTTTCATGTGCGTATGTGACGTCTGTTGAGCCCACAATGAAGCAGGTGTTGCCCTCTACTTCATCAAAGACGGTCGTCACCAAACCGACTGCCGGCGCTGATCTCTCCGGACAGTGGCTGCAAACCTCAGCCCATCGAGATCTTCACCCCCCCGCGCGAGAGACTGTTACGATCGGCCCTGGGGAGCCAAGCAGGAAGTGTTTGAGGGAGAACCGGTTCTTGACCCGCGGTGGCGGCCACCCCCACCTCCCCATTCGGGTTCCTCCTCGCCGGGAGAGCTACGCGGTCTGCTGTGCGTTCGTGACCATATTTGGTAACATTTTGGGGCGACGGGACCATATATGGTGTTGGATTGTGCCACTCCTTGTGTAGTGAGAGGTGTTTTCCCCTCCCTCGTGGCCGAGGTGCCGGCGACACCGTATTGGCTGACGATGCGGACAAGACGCCCAGTGTCAACAACGTGGCGCTATAAAATGCCGAAGACGTTTTTGTATCGCACGCACTCTTCTCTCTTTGGGTCACTTGACCACTTCTCCACATGTAAATAAATCTCTGTTGTTCGTTCGGGCGCATCTTCTCGCTGAATTGTTGGACGATGGATCCTGCGACGGGGCCAGCTACCGACAACGAGACCAGCAGGACCCGGAGTCCCAACAGTGCCTAATCTTACATCTCCTTGGTGGTGACGAAATGGTTGTCCACATTAAAAAACAAACAAGCCACAAAAACAACAGAGCTGAGCATCGTCGGGGCTGCGCGCACATGATGTCGAAAACAGAGCGAATGACACGGATACAGCGAAAAACCCCTCGGTAAAGCGCCCTCCATATGCAGTGCAGCCCCACGTACGGGACGCTAACTGAAACCATGGCACTGCCAACGCAAGCTACTTTTTTTTCTTTTCGTTTGGAAGGAGGGGTGGGCAAATTCGTCCATGGCGGCTAGAACGGCTGGTGGGGCACAGGCCTGCCTTGAGCCGTAGCCGGCATGGGAGTTGCCGGGGCCATGAGTGCACCGCCGCCACTTCGCGCTTTATTGGTGGGGGCAACTGCGGAAGGCGCACGTTTGTGCCTAAGTGGCAAAAATTGGGGCAAGATTCCTAGATTGTCCGTGGTGAAAATTCGTTATATCAAGGATGTCTCCCACTGTTACTTTGTTACGTAGAGGGAGCAAATGCATGTGCTTCAATGGAGTAACGGCGGGGAATAGAAAAACTTCGTTATATCGAAAAATTCATTATATGGAGGTTCGTTATAGGCAGGTTTAACTGTATATCCAGATCAGGACTATACATGGGTCTGGACTATATGCGGGTTCTTATGGTATGTTGCAGCATACTCTCGCTGGGTGTGCACTGTTGGGGGGGATATGGCCTTTCAGAGACACAAAGTGTCAATCACTTGTAAGAGTTTTTATTGGATCTCTGCTTAGTGACCTAATACAGGAGCAGAATGCAGCATACAATTGAACAGGAGCGCGGCACAAGTTTAGCGCTGGCCTGACAACGCCCAACTGCCTGGCGATAACTGGCATACAGGCAATTTACCAACCTCTTGCTCTGCTTCAGAAAACTATTACCTATTCCCAAAAGTGAAAGCCTGCCTCCAAGCACATCATCATATGGTACCCCAAGTGCTGTTGAAGAAGCTTGTATGCGTGCTCTGGATAAGGACCCTCTGAAATTTGCCTACCAGGCAGCCTTCGAATTGTGAAAAAAGCTGTTGGCGAAAGTGTGTCAAGAATCTAGAAATCTGCCTTGGAATAGTTTGAGGCATTGTAGCAATATTGTTAGCAAATATATTTTTCTAAATTTTTCCCAAAACATTTGATACAAACAGTGTACCGTATAAACACGTGTAAGGGCCGCACTTTTTTTTCAGGAAGTGAGGGCTAATTTTCAGGTTGCGGCCCATACACGGAACTTTTTTTTGGTGAACTAAAAACAACGTACCAGTTAGTGAACGAAGAGCGTTTATTACAGTATGCCACGTAGCGCTTAATCGTCGTCACTCGACCAGTCCTCTAACTCGGAGTCCGAGATAGTGTGTTGCGGAGCACCATCATTCCACAAACAGTCATCTTCGGTGCCATCCAGGCTGTTAGATATCCCAGTGACCTTAAAACTTCGGGACACAATGTCCGTCGACACCGAGCTCCACGCCGACAATATCCAACCGAGAACAGTAGCAAGCGGTGCCCTCTTCAGCCGTCCGGTCGGCGTGTGCTCATGGTTGCCGGTTGCCATCCATTCCGTGTAGAGTCTTCGGAATTCAACTTTGAATGGTCTATTCACGCTCACATCCAATGGTTGCAACATTCCTGTGAGGCCGCCTGGAATCACGGCCATGTCTGTACCGACACGGCGCAGCTGCTCCTTCACCTTATCGGTAAGGTGGCCGCGGAAACTATCCAATACTAAAAGTGAAAGTTTGGCCAACAAACCTCCTGGTCTGTTCTGCCAAACACTTTTCACCCAGTCTAGCACCAAATCATCGTTCATCCATCCCTATTCTTGGGCTCTAACTATGATGCCCTTGGGGAAAACTTCGTTCGGAATTCTTTTCCTTTTCAAAACAACGTACGGGGGTAGCTTCCGCCCGTCCGCGGTCACACAAAGCATCACGGTGCAGCGTTGGCGCTCAGCGCCAATGGTCCGCACGGCGACACTCTTCTTGCCTTTTACTTCGACTGTGTAGTTCTCGGGAGAGTCAAACCACACAGGAGTTTGATCAGCGTTCGCTATTTGCGACAACAAATAACTGTGCTGATGGCGCAGGCCGATGACATGCTTGTGAAAACTAAGCACCTTGTCGGTATAGTCCTCTGGCAGCCGCTGGCACAGCGTGGTCCTTCGCCGAAAAGAGAGTCCCTTTCTTTTCATAAACCTTCGCACCCAGCCAGCACTAGCCTTGAAATCCCCGGCCGGTATATTTTTCGCACATGCCAAGGTTCATGCGCAGCATGTCTGTAGTGAGCGCAAAGCCATCGTTCCGCACCTCAGTCACATAGCGCAGCAACTCCTCTTCCAAATCGGGATACTTGCACTGTTTTCCTCGGAAAGCGCGCTTTTTGATATTGGTGTTCTGCAAGGCTTTCTTCTGGGCGCACCAACGTCGAACACACTTCTCGTCAACGTCGAATTTTCTGCCGGCGGCCCGTTTCCCGTGCTCGAGGGCAAACTCGATCACCTTCAACTTATAGCCAGTTGTATAGCTATTCAGCTGCTTGCCCATCGTGCGAAAACGTAGACGCCCCGCAGAAAACTAGCTGGAGTCCCAGAGTCATTCAACGGTGCGCAAAACTCGAGCACATGGCAGGCTGAACAGCACAATGACCGAACAACGCACAAACACCAAAGTTGGTGATGCTAATGCCGATATGGATAGCGCGTTTGTATAGAAGTGTCAGAAGTTAAAGATAAAATCCTGCTTTAACCTTTAGTTGGCGGGTGTATGAACACTACTAAAAAACTAAAAATTTTTAGCCAACTTCATGAACATATTAGCATGAAGAAAACCAACAAACTATTCTAATGATGTACTATATGGTGATGATGAGAATTGCGTTCTCTAGCGCCATCTACTGACAACGCCTAGTAGCTCACACACGCGCGCGCATTTTGAATACGCATGGGTCAAGGAAAGTGCGGATGCGGCCCTTACACACAACTTTTTTTTTTTTGAATATGTGCTTCTTAAAAACGGGATGCGGCCCTTACACGGGTGCGGCCCTTACACGCGTGTATACGGTAGTTGTAGTGCCTGGTACTAAACTAGAAAGTTGCCCAAAATTGCACTTGGATAAAAATGCATTTGAAATGTAGAAATGAAAGCTCATCTATGTGGCAAAAACATGCTTTTTAAAATTACTTCTTCATCATGAGTTTGGTGACTTCTCGATGATTTTAGACAATGAGCTCCTTTCAATTTTCGATGGCCATCTTGTGTTCTTTAAAACGGATTTCAACCTACTTTGAGTGTAATTAGGTCTTCATTTTTACTGCTTTTGTCATTAAGAAAATCAATTTGTGAAAGCAAGTAAAAACAATGTAATTTTGGAAAAACTGGCATTTTTTTTTGTTAGCATCTCTCGTTAACATGCTTCTCAATCTAAGTGTAGAATCCCCCACATTTTCGATAGACGTAAAAATGTATAAGGCTCGTGCACTTAGATTTAAGTGCACGTTATTAACCCTAGTTGTTCAAAATTTCCAGAACCCTCCGCTGCGGTACCCCTTGTTATCACATTTTGGTTTTAATAAGTTAAACACCAACATTGGCATTGTTTATTAAAACTAATCTGTAATTTCACGATCAGCATAACAGTGTTTTGTAGTGCCCAGAGAAGTACCGGGGGCAGAAAAGGCAAGCAGCCTTAACGAAGCCATCGAAAATTACCCTTTACTGCTGCGTGTCACGAATTCATGACATATCAAAAAGGTTCGAGCAAGCAAGTTACGAAATGAATGTGGCCTTTAATGCCGACTGTTAAGCACTCACGGGGAAGATGGCTTTCAGCATGAAAATTCCAGCACCGTCTAGTGCAACATATTCTATGCTAGGACCAATTCTTTCGTAGCTGATGGAAGAGAATGCGAAGCATGTATAACAAATCTTAATTTCTGTCTTCAACTCTTACTTTCTATCTTCAATGATTTTGTTTCTTTGATTTGTGAATACCCAAGATGCACCACATGACATGATACGTACAGTCGAGCCCGACTATATTGAACCCGTTAATATCAAGTTATCCCGTATATCGAACAATTCCTAAACACGGTAAGTTTACATTGAGAATATATAGCAAAAGTTACTGTTTTATCGAACGAAAATAGCAACGACAACTGATATATCAAACTTTATGTGCCTCAAAAGTGCCCCAGCCAGTTGGCTTTTTCTTGCGGTGGCGGGGAAAACTGCCGGCGCCACCCTAGAAAAAGTTGGTTAGACCCGGATGTGCGCGGGCGAACACCCCCCTCCAAGACGTGATCCTGGCCTGCTCGCAGCGCTTACAGCCAATCAGAGGCCATCATGCTTTCTCCGAGGTGCGAAGGTGGTAGAAATGAGCGCCATTTTTTCTTTCTTTATGCTTGTGTGCCTGCTACTGCTGATTCAGCGTGGTCTGTGGTGTTGCCTGTTGGTGCTCTGTGAACTGTATTGGCGCGCTGTCATCATGGCTTGCGCAAAGAGGCAAAATTTGCCGTTTGCCGCGAAACTCGAAATCATCAATCTGGTTGAGCGCGGTGAAAAGAAGTCCGATGTCGCCGCCGCGTACGAAATTCCAAGGAGCACATTGAGTACTATCCCGAAGAACAACGCAGACATCAGGGCCAAGTCGGACAAAAGGCCAAGTGCCCGTGGCGCCCGACGTGTGCGCGCTGCTGTGTACGAAGCTGTTCAAGCGACCATTTACAAGTGGTTTGTGGACGTTCGATCGCGAAACATGCCTGTGTCCGGCCCTATGATCGAGCAGAAAGCCAACGACCTTGCTTTTCTGCTTGGCAGGAATGATTTCCAAGGCGGTTCAGGCTGGCTTCAGCGGTTCAAAGAACGGCACGACATCGTTGGCAAAGCTGTTACAGGTGAAAGCAGAGCGACGGACCTAGACAGCGTAGAAAAATGGCTCGAGAAAAACTGGTGAGATATCGCAGCAAGATATAGAGCTCAAGATATCTTCAATACGGATGAAAGCGCTCTATTTTGGCAAATGTTGCCAAACAAGACATTTGCGTGTTGTGGCGACAAGACAAGCGGCAGCAAGGCAAACAAAGCTCGTGTGTCCGTGCTGTTGGCAGCTAAATTAGAGGGATCGAAAAAGCTTCGACCTCTGGTTATCGGGAAAAAGCACGGCACCGCAGTGTTTTAGAAATGCGCTGTCGCTTTCAGTTACCTACCGAGCAAACTCAAAGGCGTGGATGACCGGGGAGCTTTTCAGCAGATGACTATCGTCATGGAATGATGATTTGGTAGGCGAAAATCGCAAGGTGTGCCTGCTCGTGGACAATTGTTCATTGCACTACTGCAGTACGACCTTCGGCAACATTGAGCTGCGTTTTTTGCCCCCGAACACAACGTCTGTACTGCAACTACTGGATCAAGGCGTTATACGCGCAATGAAAGCCGGCTATTGGAAGCGCCTGGTGGAGAGGCTGCTGCAGAACCTTCGTGTAGCCAGGGAGCTTAAGATCGACTTACTCGGAGCTATTTCTATGTTGAGTAGATCGGGGGCAGATGTCAAGAAGGAGACGATCCAGAACTGCTTTAGGCATGCCTGGTGCGCATGCCTGGTGATGACACCCCCAAATTCTGACAGCACTGAAGACGCCGAAGTTTGGAACTAGCTAGCAGAGTTCTCGGGTGCTATCGACGGATCGACATTCGACGAGTTCGTCAGTGCGGACGATGATGTCCCTATCATGGGCCAATTACAGAATGAGGATTACATTGCATACGTCGTGCCGACCACAAGCCAAAGCGACAGCAATATGGAAATCGACGACGGCCCATTGCCTACATCCTCCGAAGCGAATAGTGCACTTGCGTTGGTCCAGAGCTATTGCTCGAATGTGGAAGGTTGTGGCCTCAGCTGCTTCGACTCGTTGGATAACGTGGAGGCGTGCGTGCTGTCGCAGGCAGCAAAGTCGTTGACACAGAAAAAAATCCGGGACTATTTTGCTCCACAGAAGGGCACGCTAGTAAGCCACCATATTAATAAAGTACTTTTCTTCTAGTTTGTTATGTGCCTTTGTGTCAAAACCTATACTGGGCCTATATGGAATTATACCATATATCGAACTAATAAACGTTTTTTGGCGAGTTCGATATACCCGGTTTCGACTGTAGTTACTAGGTACGTTTTTTGTTCCGTCTTCTTTTTTTGTGACATATGGAGAACTTGTGACGTATATAAAGGTATGCATTAAACTTGCATTTAGATAATTTAACTGCAGAATCATTTAAAGGTTGCTATTTAAAGTTGGAAAATAAACACAATCCTAATTTTGGTTGGCTTTTTCATAATTCTGCTGTTATAAGTGTACTGTAGTAATGGTGATACAGATGTGACGGGCAGAAAGACGACTTGCCTCTGGCAGGGATCGAACCTGCAAGCTTTGAATTCCGTTCGCTCGTTCGCAGATGGCCAAGACTCGCGATCTGAGCCTGGAAGAGCTGCTGGAGCAGGCTACGCGCCCCATCGACTGGCTGCGCATTGCAGCTGTCGACATGCGGACGAACCGGACGGCATCCGACTGCGAAGCGAGGTGGCGCAACCTGCTGGACGTGCGCCTGAACCAGGGCCCCTGGACTCCCGAGGAGGACCAGCGCCTTGCAACCGTGGCCGCCAAGTGGAAAGAGTGCAACTGGGACCAGGTGAGGGGACCTGCACGTTTTCAATGAAGACATCGAGTTGACAATGGGGGCAACAAGTGTGCCTTGTTTTCTTGCTGCTCAGAGGGGTGTTTTTGTGGCTTGTTGAGAAATTTCTTGAAAAGAAATTAATTGGGCAACTCTGTCATTGAGATCATAGTTTTCCAAAGTTAACTATAGGGGGACTCTGGTGCTGCAATTGTTCAATTTTTGTGGAAATGATGTGTAGTACACAGATTTGCCTAGCTTTGTGCTTGCGGGCTTTGAATGCACTTGTGGCTTTGTTTAATTTTGCATTTTGGTTTTTTTTTTCAATAAAAGAACTAACTGGTTTTGAACTTCATGACCCGATTTGAATTGAGCCTAAAAGGTTGCAGTGGTGAGAAGTGAAGGCTCAACATTCGCTGATTGTCCATTCGTGATAAAGCACCTCCAAGCCACGTGTGAAACTGAATGAAACTGAAAGTACAAACAGTAGGCAAATCTATGTACTACCTGTCATTCGCATGCTTGCTGAAACACCCTGCATTGCAGCTCCCATAAACACTAGCGCCAGAGTTCCCCCTAGTGTATAAATAGTGAGATAGATGAAGACAACCCCATTGTTAAGATGGGTTTGCGGTCGGGCAGTTTAGAGTGCAGTGTTCAGCCACTCTTTGTCGTGGCCACTGAACTACTGTCACCCGCAGTTCAGTTACCGCACCACTGGCTGCTTTCCTTGGAACCTGCCCCTGAGTGATTCCTGACCCATGCACCAGGTTACGGCCATCTATGAAACCGGAAAAAAAGGTGTTTGCACATTATTGTTTTTTCTTTAGAACTTGTTCCGTGCACAATGCATTGGGAATCTGTGACACAAGCCTGCATATGGTAAGAGCCATCTTTTTCACGGGCTCGTCGAAGTATGCTTGCATCCGCTGACTGCACCGGCTGTCGTAGTGCACTGCACTGTATGGGCCGTTATTGTGCAGTGACATTGCACACACCTTGGCTGCGTCATAGTTATTACCGTGTTACTCTGTCTGGACTGATACCAACCCGCCGCGGTGGTCTAAGGCACTTGGCTGCCGACTCGCAGGTCGCGGGATCGAATCCCATTTTGGATGAAGGCGAAATGCTGCAGGTCCGTGTGCTCAGATTTGGGGCACGTTAAAGAACCTCAGGAGGTCAAATTGCGGAGCCCTCCACTAGGGCGTCTCTCATAGTGATATTGTGGTTTTGGGACAATGAACTCCACATATCAATCAATTTGGACTGATACTATTCTTCTAACAGTAATCGTATACCAAACTCTAGGGTCAGCTTAGACCTTAGAATTAAGTAAATGCATCAGTTTCATAAAATCAAAAGAGAATCACTTAACGATGGTGGCGTAATTCTATTATGATACTTTGAACTTCCTTATGCCTTCATTAGCTGTATTCCATTGGTGAAAAATTTCTCGGCTATGGCTTTTGACCAATGGCAGATAACCAACGGCCAATTTAATGGGTGCAAAATGAGAGAAGGCCTGTGTATTTATATTGAGGTGCACATTAAAGAATCCCAAGTTGTTAAAATTAGTCATCCGGAGTTACAGGATACTGTGGCATGTCTCACGATCTTACCATAGTTTTTCGGCAAGTAAAGCCCCAAGACTTAATAGTTTACAGAGTCCTATAAATTTGAACATTGACTGAAAAGGCTATTAGTAATTTAGCACACTTTCATTTGC
>WOVY01010947.1:0-40430 GCA_013436015.1 Rhipicephalus annulatus | reverse complement strand
CACATGATGTCGAAAACAGAGCGAATGACACGGATACAGCGAAAACCCCTCGGTAAAGCGCCCTCCATATGCAGTGCAGCCCCACGTACGGGACGCTACTGAAACCGTGGCACTGCCAACGCAAGCTACTTTTTTTTCTTTTCGTTTGGAAGGAGGGTGGGCAAATTCGTCCATGGCGGCTAGAACGGCTGGTGGGGCACAGGCCTGCCTTGAGCCGTAGCCGGCATGGGAGTTGCCGGGGCCATGAGTGCACCGCCGCCACTTCGCGCTTATTGGTGGGGCAACTGCGGAAGGCGCACGTTTGTGCCTAAGTGGCAAAAATTGGGGCAAGATTCCTAGATTGTCCGTGGTGAAAATTCGTTATATCAAGGATGTCTCCCACTGTTACTTTGTTACGTAGAGGGAGCAAATGCATGTGCTTCAATGGAGTAACGGCGGGGAATAGAAAAAACTTCGTTATATCGAAAAATTCATTATATGGAGGTTCGTTATAGGCAGGTTAACTGTATATCCAGATCAGGACTATACATGGGTCTGGACTATATGCGGGTTCTTATGGTATGTTGCAGCATACTCTCGCTGGGTGTGCACTGTTGGGGGGATATGGCCTTTCAGAGACACAAAGTGTCAATCACTTGTAAGAGTTTTTATTGGATCTCTGCTTAGTGACCTAATACAGGAGCAGAATGCAGCATACAATTGAAACAGGAGCGCGGCACAAGTTTAGCGCTGGCCTGACAACGCCCAACTGCCTGGCGATAACTGGCATACAGGCAATTTACCAACCTCTTGCTCTGCTTCAGAAAACTATTACCTATTCCCAAAAGTGAAAGCCTGCCTCCAAGCACATCATCATATGGTACCCCAAGTGCTGTTGAAGAAGCTTGTATGCGTGCTCTGGATAAGGACCCTCTGAAATTTGCCTACCAGGCAGCCTTCGAATTGTGAAAAAAGCTGTTGGCGAAAGTGTGTCAAGAATCTAGAAATCTGCCTTGGAATAGTTTGAGGCATTGTAGCAATATTGTTAGCAAATATATTTTTCTAAATTTTTCCCAAAACATTTGATACAAACAGTGTACCGTATAAACACGTGTAAGGGCCGCACTTTTTTTTCAGGAAGTGAGGGCTAATTTTCAGGTTGCGGCCCATACACGGAACTTTTTTTTGGTGAACTAAAAACAACGTACCAGTTAGTGAACGAAGAGCGTTTATTACAGTATGCCACGTAGCGCTTAATCGTCGTCACTCGACCAGTCCTCTAACTCGGAGTCCGAGATAGTGTGTTGCGGAGCACCATCATTCCACAAACAGTCATCTTCGGTGCCATCCAGGCTGTTAGATATCCCAGTGACCTTAAAACTTCGGGACACAATGTCCGTCGACACCGAGCTCCACGCCGACAATATCCAACCGAGAACAGTAGCAAGCGGTGCCCTCTTCAGCCGTCCGGTCGGCGTGTGCTCATGGTTGCCGGTTGCCATCCATTCCGTGTAGAGTCTTCGGAATTCAACTTTGAATGGTCTATTCACGCTCACATCCAATGGTTGCAACATTCCTGTGAGGCCGCCTGGAATCACGGCCATGTCTGTACCGACACGGCGCAGCTGCTCCTTCACCTTATCGGTAAGGTGGCCGCGGAAACTATCCAATACTAAAAGTGAAAGTTTGGCCAACAAACCTCCTGGTCTGTTCTGCCAAACACTTTTCACCCAGTCTAGCACCAAATCATCGTTCATCCATCCCTATTCTTGGGCTCTAACTATGATGCCCTTGGGGAAAACTTCGTTCGGAATTCTTTTCCTTTTCAAAACAACGTACGGGGGTAGCTTCCGCCCGTCCGCGGTCACACAAAGCATCACGGTGCAGCGTTGGCGCTCAGCGCCAATGGTCCGCACGGCGACACTCTTCTTGCCTTTTACTTCGACTGTGTAGTTCTCGGGAGAGTCAAACCACACAGGAGTTTGATCAGCGTTCGCTATTTGCGACAACAAATAACTGTGCTGATGGCGCAGGCCGATGACATGCTTGTGAAAACTAAGCACCTTGTCGGTATAGTCCTCTGGCAGCCGCTGGCACAGCGTGGTCCTTCGCCGAAAAGAGAGTCCCTTTCTTTTCATAAACCTTCGCACCCAGCCAGCACTAGCCTTGAAATCCCCGGCCGGTATATTTTTCGCACATGCCAAGGTTCATGCGCAGCATGTCTGTAGTGAGCGCAAAGCCATCGTTCCGCACCTCAGTCACATAGCGCAGCAACTCCTCTTCCAAATCGGGATACTTGCACTGTTTTCCTCGGAAAGCGCGCTTTTTGATATTGGTGTTCTGCAAGGCTTTCTTCTGGGCGCACCAACGTCGAACACACTTCTCGTCAACGTCGAATTTTCTGCCGGCGGCCCGTTTCCCGTGCTCGAGGGCAAACTCGATCACCTTCAACTTATAGCCAGTTGTATAGCTATTCAGCTGCTTGCCCATCGTGCGAAAACGTAGACGCCCCGCAGAAAACTAGCTGGAGTCCCAGAGTCATTCAACGGTGCGCAAAACTCGAGCACATGGCAGGCTGAACAGCACAATGACCGAACAACGCACAAACACCAAAGTTGGTGATGCTAATGCCGATATGGATAGCGCGTTTGTATAGAAGTGTCAGAAGTTAAAGATAAAATCCTGCTTTAACCTTTAGTTGGCGGGTGTATGAACACTACTAAAAAACTAAAAATTTTTAGCCAACTTCATGAACATATTAGCATGAAGAAAACCAACAAACTATTCTAATGATGTACTATATGGTGATGATGAGAATTGCGTTCTCTAGCGCCATCTACTGACAACGCCTAGTAGCTCACACACGCGCGCGCATTTTGAATACGCATGGGTCAAGGAAAGTGCGGATGCGGCCCTTACACACAACTTTTTTTTTTTTGAATATGTGCTTCTTAAAAACGGGATGCGGCCCTTACACGGGTGCGGCCCTTACACGCGTGTATACGGTAGTTGTAGTGCCTGGTACTAAACTAGAAAGTTGCCCAAAATTGCACTTGGATAAAAATGCATTTGAAATGTAGAAATGAAAGCTCATCTATGTGGCAAAAACATGCTTTTTAAAATTACTTCTTCATCATGAGTTTGGTGACTTCTCGATGATTTTAGACAATGAGCTCCTTTCAATTTTCGATGGCCATCTTGTGTTCTTTAAAACGGATTTCAACCTACTTTGAGTGTAATTAGGTCTTCATTTTTACTGCTTTTGTCATTAAGAAAATCAATTTGTGAAAGCAAGTAAAAACAATGTAATTTTGGAAAAACTGGCATTTTTTTTTGTTAGCATCTCTCGTTAACATGCTTCTCAATCTAAGTGTAGAATCCCCCACATTTTCGATAGACGTAAAAATGTATAAGGCTCGTGCACTTAGATTTAAGTGCACGTTATTAACCCTAGTTGTTCAAAATTTCCAGAACCCTCCGCTGCGGTACCCCTTGTTATCACATTTTGGTTTTAATAAGTTAAACACCAACATTGGCATTGTTTATTAAAACTAATCTGTAATTTCACGATCAGCATAACAGTGTTTTGTAGTGCCCAGAGAAGTACCGGGGGCAGAAAAGGCAAGCAGCCTTAACGAAGCCATCGAAAATTACCCTTTACTGCTGCGTGTCACGAATTCATGACATATCAAAAAGGTTCGAGCAAGCAAGTTACGAAATGAATGTGGCCTTTAATGCCGACTGTTAAGCACTCACGGGGAAGATGGCTTTCAGCATGAAAATTCCAGCACCGTCTAGTGCAACATATTCTATGCTAGGACCAATTCTTTCGTAGCTGATGGAAGAGAATGCGAAGCATGTATAACAAATCTTAATTTCTGTCTTCAACTCTTACTTTCTATCTTCAATGATTTTGTTTCTTTGATTTGTGAATACCCAAGATGCACCACATGACATGATACGTACAGTCGAGCCCGACTATATTGAACCCGTTAATATCAAGTTATCCCGTATATCGAACAATTCCTAAACACGGTAAGTTTACATTGAGAATATATAGCAAAAGTTACTGTTTTATCGAACGAAAATAGCAACGACAACTGATATATCAAACTTTATGTGCCTCAAAAGTGCCCCAGCCAGTTGGCTTTTTCTTGCGGTGGCGGGGAAAACTGCCGGCGCCACCCTAGAAAAAGTTGGTTAGACCCGGATGTGCGCGGGCGAACACCCCCCTCCAAGACGTGATCCTGGCCTGCTCGCAGCGCTTACAGCCAATCAGAGGCCATCATGCTTTCTCCGAGGTGCGAAGGTGGTAGAAATGAGCGCCATTTTTTCTTTCTTTATGCTTGTGTGCCTGCTACTGCTGATTCAGCGTGGTCTGTGGTGTTGCCTGTTGGTGCTCTGTGAACTGTATTGGCGCGCTGTCATCATGGCTTGCGCAAAGAGGCAAAATTTGCCGTTTGCCGCGAAACTCGAAATCATCAATCTGGTTGAGCGCGGTGAAAAGAAGTCCGATGTCGCCGCCGCGTACGAAATTCCAAGGAGCACATTGAGTACTATCCCGAAGAACAACGCAGACATCAGGGCCAAGTCGGACAAAAGGCCAAGTGCCCGTGGCGCCCGACGTGTGCGCGCTGCTGTGTACGAAGCTGTTCAAGCGACCATTTACAAGTGGTTTGTGGACGTTCGATCGCGAAACATGCCTGTGTCCGGCCCTATGATCGAGCAGAAAGCCAACGACCTTGCTTTTCTGCTTGGCAGGAATGATTTCCAAGGCGGTTCAGGCTGGCTTCAGCGGTTCAAAGAACGGCACGACATCGTTGGCAAAGCTGTTACAGGTGAAAGCAGAGCGACGGACCTAGACAGCGTAGAAAAATGGCTCGAGAAAAACTGGTGAGATATCGCAGCAAGATATAGAGCTCAAGATATCTTCAATACGGATGAAAGCGCTCTATTTTGGCAAATGTTGCCAAACAAGACATTTGCGTGTTGTGGCGACAAGACAAGCGGCAGCAAGGCAAACAAAGCTCGTGTGTCCGTGCTGTTGGCAGCTAAATTAGAGGGATCGAAAAAGCTTCGACCTCTGGTTATCGGAAAAAGCACGGCACCGCAGTGTTTTAGAAATGCGCTGTCGCTTTCAGTTACCTACCGAGCAAACTCAAAGGCGTGGATGACCGGGGAGCTTTTCAGCAGATGACTATCGTCATGGAATGATGATTTGGTAGGCGAAAATCGCAAGGTGTGCCTGCTCGTGGACAATTGTTCATTGCACTACTGCAGTACGACCTTCGGCAACATTGAGCTGCGTTTTTTGCCCCCGAACACAACGTCTGTACTGCAACTACTGGATCAAGGCGTTATACGCGCAATGAAAGCCGGCTATTGGAAGCGCCTGGTGGAGAGGCTGCTGCAGAACCTTCGTGTAGCCAGGGAGCTTAAGATCGACTTACTCGGAGCTATTTCTATGTTGAGTAGATCGGGGGCAGATGTCAAGAAGGAGACGATCCAGAACTGCTTTAGGCATGCCTGGTCCGCATGCCTGGTGATGACACCCCAAATTCTGACAGCACTGAAGACGCCGAAGTTTGGAACTAGCTAGCAGAGTTCTCGGGTGCTATCGACGGATCGACATTCGACGAGTTCGTCAGTGCGGACGATGATGTCCCTATCATGGGCCAATTACAGAATGAGGATTACATTGCATACGTCGTGCCGACCACAAGCCAAAGCGACAGCAATATGGAAATCGACGACGGCCCATTGCCTACATCCTCCGAAGCGAATAGTGCACTTGCGTTGGTCCAGAGCTATTGCTCGAATGTGGAAGGTTGTTGGCCTCAGCTGCTTCGACTCGTTGGATAACGTGGAGGCGTGCGTGCTGTCGCAGGCAGCAAAGTCGTGACACAGAATAAAAATCCGGGACTATTTGCTCCACAGAAGGGCACGCTAGTAAGCCACCATATAATAAAAGTACTTTTCTTCTAGTTTGTTATGTGCCTTTGTGTCAAAACCTATACTGGGCCTATATGGAATTATACCATATATCGAACTAATAACGTTTTTTGGCGAGATCGATATACCCGGTTTCGACTGTAGTTACTAGGTACGTGTTTTTGTTCCGTCTTCTTTTTTTGTGACATATGGAGAACTTGTGACGTATATAAAGGTATGCATTAAACTTGCATTTTAGATAATTTAACTGCAGAATCATTTAAAGGTTGCTATTTAAAGTTGGAAATAAACACAATCCTAATTTTGGTTGGCTTTTTCATAATTCTGCTGTTATAAGTGTACTGTAGTAATGGTGATACAGATGTGACGGGCAGAAAGACGACTTGCCTCTGGCAGGGATCGAACCTGCAAGCTTTGAATTCCGTTCGCTCGTTCGCAGATGGCCAAGACTCGCGATCTGAGGCTGGGAAGAGCTGCTGGAGCACGCTACGCGCCCCATCGACTGGCTGCGCATTGCAGCTGTCGACATGCGGACGAACCGGACGGCATCCGACTGCGAAGCGAGGTGGCGCAACCTGCTGGACGTGCGCCTGAACCAGGGCCCCTGGACTCCCGAGGAGGACCAGCGCCTTGCAACCGTGGCCGCCAAGTGGAAAGAGTGCAACTGGGACCAGGTGAGGGGACCTGCACGTTTTCAATGAAGACATCGAGTTGACAATGGGGGCAACAAGTGTGCCTTGTTTTCTTGCTGCTCAGAGGGGTGTTTTTTGTGGCTTGTTGAGAAATTTCTTGAAAAGAAATTAATTGGGCAACTCTGTCATTGAGATCATAGTTTTCCAAAGTTAACTATAGGGGACTCTGGTGCTGCAATTGTTCAATTTTTGTGGAAATGATGTGTAGTACACAGATTTGCCTAGTCTTTGTGCTTGCGGGCTTTGAATGCACTTGTGGCTTTGTTTAATTTTGCATTTTGGTTTTTTTTTTTCAATAAAAGAACTAACTGGTTTTTGAACTTCATGACCCGATTTGAATTGAGCCTACAAGGTTGCAGTGGTGAGAAGTGAAGGCTCAACATTCGCTGATTGTCAATTCGTGATAAAGCACCTCCAAGCCACGTGTGAAACTGAATGAAACTGAAAGTACAAACAGTAGGCAAATCTATGTATTACCTGTCATTCGCATGCTTGCTGAAACACCCTGCATTGCAGCTCCCATAAACACTAGCGCCAGAGTTCCCCCTAGTGTATATATAGTGAGATAAGATGAAGACAACCCCATTGTTAAGATGGGTTTGCGGTCGGGCAGTTTAGAGTGCAGTGTTCAGCCACTCTTTGTCGTGGCCACTGAACTACTGTCCCCCGCAGTTCAGTTACCGCACCACTGGCTGCTTTCCTTGGAACCTGCCCCTGAGTGATTCCTGACCCATGCACCAGGTTACGGCCATCTATGAAACCGGAAAAAGGTGTTTGCACATTATTGTTTTTTCTTTAGAACTTGTTCCGTGCACATTGCATTGGGAATCTGTGGACACAAGCCTGCATATGGTAAGAGCATCTTTTTCACGGGCTCGTCGAAGTATGCTTGCATCCGCTGACTGCACCGGCTGTCGTAGTGCACTGCACTGTATGGGCCGTTATTGTGGCAGTGACATTGCACACACCTTGGCTGCGTCATAGTTACTTACCGTGTTACTCTGTCTGGACTGATACCACCCGCCGCGGTGGTCTAAGGCACTTGGCTGCCGACTCGCAGGTCGCGGGATCGAATCCCAATTTGGATGAAGGCGAAAATGCTGCAGGTCCGTGTGCTCAGATTTGGGGGCACGTTAAAGAACCTCAGGTAGGTCAAAATTGCGGAGCCCTCCACTAGGGCGTCTCTCATAGTGATATTTGTGGTTTGGGACAATGAACATCCACATATCAATCAATTTGGGACTGATACTATTCTTCTAACAGTAATCGTATACCAAACTCTAGGGTCAGCTTAGACTTAGAATTAAGTAAATGCATCAGTTCATAAATCAAAAGAGAATCACTTAACGATGGTGGCGTAATTCTATATGATACTTTGACCTTCCTTATGCCTTCATTAGCTGTATTCCCATTGGTGAAAATTTCTCGGCTATGGCTTTTGACCAATGGCAGATAACCAACGGCCAATTTAATGGGTGCAAAATGAGAGAAGGCCTGTGTATTTATATTGAGGTGCACATTAAAGGATCCCAGTTGTTAAAATTAGTCATCCGGAGTTTACAGGATACTGTGGCATGTCTCACGATCCTTACCATAGTTTTCGGCAAGTAAAGCCCCAAGACTTAATAGTTACAGAGTCCCTATAAATTTGAACATTGACTGAAAAGGCTATTAGTGATTTAGCACACTTTCATTTGCCTTTTTCGCAGGAATGGTTTGTGTGTTTGCCACTTGATGGCTATCTTATTTACTCAATTATAAGTACCCGTAATTACTCGAATCTAACGCGCACCTTTTTCCGGTTAAGCGAGTTTATAAATTGCATGCGCGTTAGAATCGAGTACGAACAAAAAAAATTACGGTCAATCTATTGCCATCGCCAAATCCAAATGGCCGCCCCCTACGTGCGTCGGCATGGCGCGTCGGCCCATTTCTGCCTATGTGTTTCCCATGTGCGGCACTTCGTACGTGTGCTGAGGAGTTCGTCATCTAGTAGTGCATTAGCATCGACGGCGTAGAAGGGCCGAGTCCAAAAACTCGAGTGCACCACGATGCCGCTTTTAAAAGAAACGTCAGGGCGTGTGCAGAAACGGACGGAAATCGGGCCGCATCGCGGTCGTTCGGAGTTCCCGAAACGTGCGTGCAGGACCGGCGGAAACAAAAGCAGAAGATTCTCGACAGCAAAGCTTCACGCAAAGGCTTCAGTGGACTACAGCAGGGTCGGTTTTTCGCAAATTAAAGAGCTGCTCGGCAAGTATGTGCTTGAGCAGCGAGCGGCACAGCGGTCCGTGACGACAGAACTGCTCCAAGTGCGGGCTATGCAATTAGTCTTGAAAAAAGGTCCAATTCAGAGCCAGTTTAAAGCGAGCAGGTGCTGGGTAACTAACTTTATTTAGAGGAAAGGCTTTTCCCTCCGTAGGGGAACATTGTGATGAGTGAAGTGGCCGTGCGTGATCGGGAAGATAGAATTGTGTTTGAAGTGCGCGCCACAGAGACAGTCGAAGAAGACGACGCAGGAAAATCAGGGTAGTGGGGTGGTGAGAGGAAGGAGTGGGGCAGACGTGGCTGTAAGGAAGAAGCAAGGTTGAAAAACCAGGGCGTGGAGCAGTGACCCGTCGGTTTGCGGACTCGAGGTCTCAGCGGGCTCCCACCTTGGGCCATACCAGCCGTTCTTGCAGTTCGGGCCTGGCGTGGGCGAAACGCCGCCAGGACCTTTCCGCCAGGCGAGTCCGGCACCCTACGACAGCGAGCGCCGGCCAGCGTTCGAGATAGGCATGGCAAACGCCAGGCGTGCTCCAGGTCAACGACCTCCGCAGTGAGCCGCGTTCTTGGCCGCGGCTGTCATTGAACTTACCAGGCTACCCAAGCGTCGGCGTCCCTTCCCAGCGTTGAGTTTGCCGCCGGGACTTGACCACCGCCTTCCTCTCCGGTGAACTCTTTCCGTATTTATGCTCTTGTGAGAGGGGCCGTTGGGGGGCGCTGACCAGCGCGGACCGTCTCCGCATCGGCTCTGAATCTTTTGCTTTTTTCGGGTTTTTTATGGAGTTTTCAACCCAGTTCTCTGCTCTGAATCTGTGTATAAGGAGGTTTTGCGCACGTGGATACCCGATTTCTGGACTTTGGGTGCGTATTTGCCATTTTTCGACCGTTCTTCTGATCGGAACGCCGCGGAAGAGGGCTAGCCCTAACATTAGGCTTAGCGGCTTTGCCGCTTCGCCGCCGTCAGTTAGGCCTAGTGACGAGTAGGGCGGTTGCTCACACTTTTCCCGAGAAGATGCAAGTTGAAGTGGAAGGCGAAACGATCGAGGAAGAGGAACTCAGCGATGCGGGCTGGAATTTTGTGCGCGGCAGGTCTTCACAGCAAAGAATCGGCGGGCACGAACCCGACGAAGGTTCTAGAAGATATGGCGTCGGTTCTGGCGCGTCTTCCCGCCGCGGCCGTTCAACACTGAAAAAAACGGATTATTGCGTCCTCTCGCATGCCCGACTTGCCGGAAGATCACCGACGGATCGTCATACGACCGCGGGATGGTTTGGATCTCAGAAAAGCAGGACACTGCAAAGTTGCAGAGGCAATCATGGCCGCTGCGAAGATCACTTACGACGCTGCGGGAGAAGACGTAGTCTGCCCCAACGTTACACAGAATATCGTCGTGGTTAGTACGCCGCTGGAGGAGCACGCGAAGAACTACGTGCGCATTAAGCAAATCAAGGTTGGAGAGAAAGTGTACAACGTCAACGCCTACTACTCCGCGGGTGACGGCTACTGCAAGGGTGTTATTCGGAACGTGGACCGGGAAATCACCGAGAAGGAACTCAACACTATGATTGTGCATTCCGGGAATCCGACTGCCATGCAAGCCAAACGCATAAAGGACACTGGTTCCGTGGTCATCGTATTTGAAGGCTATGAAGTTCCGAATCACGTCAAGTTTGGAGGTGTTCTTCTCAAGTGCTACCTGTATAGGCGGCAGGTGGATGTGTGCTACATATGCGCCAAAGTAGGCCATCGAGCGGATGTATGCCCGACGCCGGAGAAGAAAACCTGTCGTGGATGCGGGGTGGAAAACCCCACGGACTCACACGAGTGTAAAGCGAAGTGCAAGCTATGCGGACAGGGTCACCCAACGGGTGATCGGACTTGTAAGCAGCGCTATCAGACTCCTTTCATCGTGAGACAGCGACGAAGAGAACGGATTGAAGAGTCAAGACGGGAACGACAGCTTCCCGGAAGATTTGAAGATTTTCCTCGCATCGAAGAGCGGGGCGACCAACGGCGGAGCCATGGCTCTACCATCGCTCAGAGTCCGCTGGCCCTAGGTCACAATCCGGCTCAAGGCCTGGTCATCTCCCGGCGCAAACAACATGGGCGCAGAAGGCTGGTGGTGTGAAAACACAGCAGGTAGTGGGGGTAGTCCTACATTGGCAGCCGGGCAGTGAGGAACTTAAACAGATGAGAGAGGAGAATTCTCTTCTAAAGGAGATGGTAATGACACTTAAAGAGGAGATCGGAACGCTGAGGAAAGCTTTGGAGGATACTAGTAAGTCGGCTCCTGTTGCTATGGAGACTTCGGCAGGAACTGTAGGTCGCAAACGCAAAGCGGTAGGTGATGTAGCTGTTTCGGACAAGGACGGTTTTGAAGCGTTTCGGGAGACTATGGAGAAGTCGCTATCGGAGATCACGAACATACTCCAACAGCTTCGAGTGGACGTAGGGGAGCTCAAGAAGCAGAGCGCTGATCACGGTAAGCGACTTCGAGCATTGGAGACTAGGACTGATGAGGTCCAAGAAGTTACGCCACAGGAGAAAGGGCAGACGCCGCATCTCCCTTCGCCACAGTCAAAGGCTGGGGCGGATGGAAACGCAAAATTTGGCAGCGAAAATGGCGGGGCAAAATAAGCAGCACCCGGCACTCCGCGTGTGGCAGTGGAACTGCTGGGGGTTTCAAAGAAAAAAGGCGGCATTGTGCCAATTTATTAGAGCTAGAGAAGGCAAGCCACATGTCCTGTTGCTGCAGGAGACTCTCCTAGAGGGGATTACCCTCTCTGGGTATGAGACTTTCTGCCGCAAATCGGATGACGGCAGGGGGATAGCGGTGTGCGTTTCCAAGCAAATCTCGGCTCTCGTACATCACGATCTTGACAAGCGATTTAAATCAGAATATCAGTGCATTGAGCTTCTCCCCGGGAGGCGACTGCTCAAGGGGTTGCTAATTTTACATGTTTACAGTTCCCCGAAACGTTCGAAGGACCGCTTTTATGCCCTTATTTCAAAGGCTATGAGTCTCGCGAACCGCGGGAAGATCCCGCTTTTGGTGTCTGGAGATTTTAACGCGCCACACACTGCGTGGGGGTATCCAAAAACTACAACGAAGGGTGACTCACTTTACAAGAGCACGCATGACTTGGGCATGATTATGCTGACTGACCCCCGTTATCCGTCGCGAATAGGAAATTCAGCTTGTAGGGACACTACGCCTGATTTGACTTTTACAAATTTTCAGGATCACTGCGAGTGGACTAATTATATGAACACTTAGGTAGCGACCATTATATACTAGAAACTACGCTGTCGGCAACTGTCACAGCTAGCAGGAAACACACTATAGTAGACTGGGATCTTTTCCGCGATATTCGTAAAGATGGGGGCTGCTGGGAAAATCTTGCGGATTGGAAACAGAACTTATCTAGCGACGTTAAGAGGGCCACAAAGGTCATCGAGACGCCGCCAGAGATTGGAACCATGGATAGCAAACTTGCCCACCTCTTCGAGGCCAGAAATGGCCTTAGGGAGCGCTGGAAACTGAACAAGCTCAATCGGCGGTTAAGGCGAAGGATTGCTGAAATTAACAGGGAGATCGAGACCTACTCCATGCAGCTTGAGAGAGCGCGATGGGAGGAGACATGCAACATGGTAGATGGACAAATGCGTGTTGGGGGGAAATGGAACTTGCTTAAACATCTGATGGGGCCCGAAAAAAGCAAGGGTAGTCAGTGCCGGGTGGTCGACCGCATAGTCAGCGCGGCTCTCAGAGACAACTCAGAAAAGGAGGTTTGCGATATGCTTGCAAGCAAATATTTGCCGCTTAGAGGGATGGATCCCACCCTTTCCAAGCCCCCCCTCTATAGTGGGCGGATGCAATCCAAGCTTGATGAGAATATCACGACAGCTGAAGTTCGGATGGCGCTAATGGATCTCAATGGCAGGTCGGCACCCGGGGCTGACCAGATCACTAACAAGACTTTGAGGAACCTTGATGACGCCTCAATTGACTTTCTCACCGACCTTTTTAACAAACACTGGGCTGATGGCACGTTCCCCGAGGAATGGAGACATGCGGAGGTGATCCTCATCCCTAAGCCGGGCAAAAAGCCCAGCCTTGACAGCCTCCGCCCCATCTCACTTACATCTTGTGTTGGAAAGGTCTATGAGCATGTTCTGAATAATAGGTTCTGTGCATTTATCGAGGATGAGGGTCTCCTCCCTCCGAATATGGTGGGTTTCCGTCCACACCTCTCAACGCAGGATGTGATGCTTCTCCTTAAATCTCACATCATTGACGACAGCACTCGCGATGCCAGGGCCATACTTGGTCTCGATCTGGCTAAGGCGTTTGATCACATATCTCATGCCCACATATTGGAATCCATAAATGACATGAACCTGGGTGCGCGATTTTATAATTTTGCCGCTGCTTTTCTCAGTGACCGAACGGCTACTCTTAAGTTGGGGGAGCTGAAGTCAGAATGGTACGAATTAGGTTCACGTGGAACCCCTCAGGGGGCAGTCGTCTCCCCGCTTCTTTTCAATATTGGCATGACTCGCCTTGCTCGCGAACTGGACGAACTCGAGGGGTTGGAAAGTGCGCTCTACGCGGATGATATCACGGTGTGGGTCCGAGGCGGTGCCATAGGGCGCCTTGAGGACAGATTGCAGGAGGCGGTCAACACGGTTGAAAGAAACATCAGTCGTATGTCTTTAAAGCTTTCAAGTAGTAAATCTGAGCTATTAATATACAGGCCCACCAGACAAGGACGGCGACCTAAGGACTGGGTCCCCCTGAGCAGGTGGATGTGACATTATTGACTGCTAGTGGGGCTAGAATTCCCAAGGTTAGCTGTATCAGGATATTAGGCATGCTCATTTCAGCGGATGGACGTAACACGGAAACTTTACGTAGATTAGAGCAACATACTGCGGCTACGCTTCGCCTCATTATTAGAGTTTCTAACAGGAAAGGAGGCATGAGGAGGACAATCTTCTTCGCCTCTTTCATGCCTTCCTCATGAGTCACGTTCATTATGTTGCGTCTATGCATCACTGGCTCGCTGCAGAAAGGGAGAAGCTCAATGTACTGATCCGTAAACTGTTAAAAGGGCACTCGGCCTTCCAATCCGAACTAGCACGGAGGGGCTGTTAGCATTAGGAATTCACAACACGTTGGATGAAATTATAGAGGCTCAACGCACGGCGCAGATCTCTCGCCTCTCGGTCACCCGGGCGGGTCGGGAGATTTTGGCACGTGCCGGAATTTCTACAATACTCCAGGAAGAGCGGATGACTTCTCTTGACTCCGCCGTTAGACAGGCACTCGTAGTTTATCCTATTCCTAGGAATATGCACCCTCAATTTAACGTCGCAAGGAGAAGGGCTAGAGCCAAGAAAATTCTGGAGCAGGTGCACTCGAAGTCGGGATCGTCGACCTTCACGGACGCTGCGCGTGCGGATAGGAATCGTTATGTGGCCGTTGCGGTCTCTGAGCGAGGTACAGTAATGTCGGCATGCTCTGTCAAGGCAACCTCCCCAGCAATAGCTGAACAGGTATCCATCGCACTAGGGCTTTTGGATTCATCCCGTGTTCAGATCTACTCTGATTCCCGTTCGGCGGTTAGAGCCTTTGCCTCTGGCAGGGTCTCCCCACCTGCTGCTAGAATTCTCAGAGGTAGGACCATCACTCCACACGAGATCATTTGGTTCCCGGCCCATATGGGCTCCACGATCAGCGGCATCACCAACTCCAACGAATTGGCCCACGCCCGGGCGCGAGGACTTGCCTTCCGCGCGGGGCTTCACGGCCCTGGCACGTTGGACCGCTCCGCCCCGCCCGGGGCCGATCCTCTGGATGGGGGTGCGGCTGATCGAGGGTCGCGGGACGTTCTAGCGACATTTAACGAAGTCACTTCACATTATCGTTTGAGTCGTAGGGTCTTTCCTCCACCCCATTCGCATCTTACCAGAGGACAAGAAGTCACGCTCAGACTACTACAGACAGGGGTTTACCCCTGCCCAGCTAATGTATCTATTTATATGGATATATCTCCTGACTGCCCGGACTGTGGGTGTGTGTGTACATTTGAGCACATGATGTGGGACTGCCCCCACATACCCAAGGAACTCAAGGCGCAAATCATCCCAAGACAAGGGTTTTATTCCGCCATCAAAAGTACGGATCGTCACCGTCAGCTTCGGGCAATCCAAGGGGCCCACGATGCCGCAGGCAGGTACTCCCTGCCTGTTCCAACGTGGGAGCGGCCCGCAGGGGCGTCGGGGTAAAACCCGACTCTCCTCCCTCGGTGTACAATAAAGTTATCTATCTATCTCTTTGCAGCGTTTGCTTGACTTCGTATGGCTTTAGAATCAAATGACCCACGCGCGCGCCTAGCGGTAGAGGCGTTCGTGAGGTAAAGAAAAAATTAACAAACAAAAGACGCGCGACTGCGTGCCTCGCTTCTCTCCCGAAAATCATTAGTCGGAACGATAATCTTACGGCGCTTTCGTCGGTTAGGCCTAATACGATTCCGGTCCCTCCTGGTGTGGCGTTCTGGGGATTGCTGCTGGCCGACGTTCGAAGGGGGGACTGCCGCAAGCTGCTGCAGCGCCTCGGAGAAGCGGTGTCCAGGTAAACGGCTACGCCACGAAGTGCCAGTGTCACGGCCTCGGGAACCGAACGCCCACTGCTTCCTGTCGACAGGACGCGTAGCCTCCAATGCCGCCTGTTTCTACCGCAACCACGCGAGCATTGCCGCCCATGTTTACGGCTCTTGTCACACGCGTCGAGCCGTGTGCTGCTCCATGCACGCGCCTGTGCCTCATCCGCGTGCTTCTCTCCCTACTTCGTCGTCTTCATGTACACGAACTCCATAAAGGCGAGCGTTTTCAGAAACGCTCGACTTGAACTTGACTTGCCACCACCTTCAATGCAGCGCGTTTGAAACCCGTTTGTGCCACCTTGAAGGCGGCGGCAAGTTGCATACAAGTCAAGCAGCATTTCTGATTATGGGAGTTACTCTTCACATAGCCCCCCTCCCTTCCGCTTTTGTTTTTCTTGAAAAAAAAAACTTTTCTTTTTGCGTAAATCCTGTGCATTTTGAACCATTGTGATATCTTGTCAATTCGCATGCCTTCATACTTACTACCTCACCACATACTTGCCACAAACATTCATTGGTCCCTTCACAGGTCACTTCACAATTTTGTTATAAAAGTCCATTGTCCCTATTACTCTATTCATTGCACTATAAACATAAATACGTGCGATGGATGGCTTGCCGATGCAGCTTCGATTTTCTATTGCCGCTACCTCAATGATGAGCCTAATACAATCGTTAGGGGAGTACCCAACGCAGTTGTTTTATCAAATACCGGCATGCATTTGCATTCTGCACAAGAATGGCCAGGAAACCATTGGAGCCCTTTTTTACTTTCTGGTTGTGTTCAAGTAATTGCACATTGAGGCATCTGCCTGTCTGACGTAACTTTGACCACAGGTGAAAGATATGTTATATACTACACTCATCACACAATCAGTGGATTCGTTTCGGTGCTTAATTTTACACTCGTTAGAAAGCCTTCTTACAGGACTAGACCTTGCACGTAACTGTGACAACTTATTGGGAGCAGAAAGCACCACCGAGACCGCGGCCGTCTGACCCATCTTCTTTACATTGTGTAAAATTCTATGCAAGTATGGGAACGCCAGTGATGTTTCGCACAGGGAATTTTCCCTTTTTTTGAGAATTTTCGCCTCATTTTGAGCCAAAGACAAAAAAGGAATCTCCGTGATATTGCTGCGAATTTCAGAAATGGTAAAATTCTCCTACGACGACCGATAATTAGTGGTCACAGTGCGCCTTCATCTGCAGCCCTCGTGATTTATTTGATATTTACGTGAAGCTATTTCTAGTTCACTGTTGCTGTTTGACTTGAAGCCCACAATGTGCAGTGTACAAAAAGTATATGAATTAGTAAGGTCATGCTTGTGTCGTGCGGCAGTGAAAAGGGCCAGCCATGATTTCAAAAGTGCCCAGTACGTCAAATACGTGTAATTATACTATGTGCGTGCGTAGGTTCGTGCAGAAGAAATTAGTACTGTTGAGCAGGGAAATATGGTGGGAATATCATCGTTTGCAAAGGGAAAAATTCTCGGTAATAGGGAATTTTCATGTCTCTGAATAGGAATTCTTCAATGTAGTGCGGGACATCACTGGTGATCGCAGCCACATTCATACGCAGGGCTGCCTGAAAATCTGGGCGCGTGGCTCTGACTTTGGAGCCTTTCCGCAGTTTTTCTGATATGGATGCCAACAAGTGGCTAGGATACCCAGTTGTCTTCGTTTATTGTGCTTCAACTGTAAAAAACACGGAATGCAAACTACCCCGCTCCCACACCTTGCTGCAGTTAATGCTGGTTGCATGTGCCTCTCTATTTGTAGCCAGATAATTGTTATTCATCTTCTGCGCTTTTGGAGCAGTCTTTTTTCATTGCCAAAAAAAAAAAACTTTTTTTGCTGTTTCATTCTCTTTCTGCTTTCCCTGAACTCCATACGGCTTATGTCTGTATTCTTATTGGTTGCCACCTTTGGTCTCATGGCCTCTGCTCCTTTTATTGCCACTCTCATCATTACTGCCTATGCCACTGCAGCTACTTGTGGCTGCACTTCTCATAAACTTTTGCGGCATAGCTTCTTTTTACGACTCTCTTTGTTTTGCTACTCTACCACTACGTGCATTCTGATCCCCTGCTGCATCCTTGTTCCTCTCTCAGTTCATATCAGGCTCATCTACTTTTCTCATTCCCGACACAACGCCCAATATCAGATCGTGCACGGACTTCTTCAAACACTGCGCTGTCACTCAACCTGTATAATATAGACTTGAAACTTTAATCCCAGCTTGTGGAAGCCTTCTCACCGTACTATCCGCCAAAATGACTGTTGCATACTCTCCTGCTAAATTTGATACGTCCGCTAAGCTCTTTTTCACAGAAACAGTACACTCGAACCTCATTATAGCAAAGTTGCCTCTTGCAAGAAAATAAGTTCGCTATATCTGGAAATCATTCATAAAGCTTATTCCTAACACTGTTACCTATTGGAAGACCATTTCTCATTCACTTTGTTATAACTCTCATTTCGTTATATCCGTGTTTCTTATAACAAGGTTTGAGTGTATTGGTACCTGTATCTTTCAAAACTTTTACCTTTTGTTCGTGCACTTCTCTGTCTACCACCGGTAAATATTTTTTTTGTGAGTAAAATTGAATTTTATTCTTTTCTGACTCTCTTTTTCTGCACCTGTGGCCCTTTCATGCTATCACTGTGCGAGTCTACTATACAGGTTACTTTGTAATCCCAAATTCTATAATCGAACCTTCCTGGGAGTCTACTATACAGATTACTTCATATGTAGTTCCTGACCTACATTCATTTGCACAGTGTCACCTTCTGTTGCGCAGCTGGCACACTACTTGTGCATGCGACGGTCCATCTCCTCCAGCTCAACAGTTCATAAGTCAGTGTAGATTGTTGTTACACGAAAAACACCTGAGTGGTCGCTGTCACGTGTTTGATATCCCCTGAGATCTACTCTGTTTCATTCAGTTTTCTTTTGTCACCGCCCTCATTTGCCTTTCCTAGGTTTCCAAGTACTGATCGGCATGCTCTGCTACACCATAAAGTGTGGTTACCTTTCTTTTAGGCTGTTACTGCAGCAAACAGTTTTTCCATGACCATGCAGTCACGTACGCCTTCATATATTCTTCCTACTTTCGCAATCTCCATCCATCTTTCAAAATAATTTGGCAAGCGACACACAAGCTGCTTTGCTGTTTCTGTATTCTCTGGCTTGCAGCCGCGAAATCGCTCCTGGAAACCTTCGACCTTCAGCATAAATTTTTGCAGCGGTGTCTTTTTTGCCTTATCATAGTCTATAGAGTCATTTGCAGGCATTCAGCTCAAAATATTTGACTTGTCCTACCAAACAAAGGGTCAGTGCTGTTGTCCACTCCCCTCTTTCCCAACCTTGACCCCTTGTAATCCGCTCAAATTTATGTAAATAGGCATCCAAGTCGTCACTTCTTTCATTGAACAGAACCATCAACTTCCTCAGACATATGCGGGTAGAAGATGCTGATATGACACTCTGGTCATCTTGCGGAACATTGTTTAGTTGCTCCAAGCTCAGCTTTAATCCAAGCACTTCCTTGCTTTAAAACTTGAGTTTCTTTTCCTTAATGTGCTCTTATTGCACATTTTCGTCATTCCAAGCCTCCTTTGCTACTGCAAACTAACATTTCCAACCATCTACACACCCCACGAGTATTAAGTGTTTGGGGAGGAAAAGAAAATGATCCTCGAATCTTCTGCTCCTGACAGTTCCCGACCCTGGCAGGCTCTCCAATTGTTTTGTCATGGATCTCGGAGGCACTTGCTATTGCCGATAGACTTCGGGCAGCCCAGCAAATAACAACCAAGGAAAAACTGAACGCTCAGTAAATAAACAACAGTGGAAAAACCTACAAACACTGCTAACAGGATCCCCAAAAGTAAATTGACATTAAAGTAATTGGTTCTTACTATATCCAGCTATAGTCGTAACTTTAGCCTGGCCGCTTCAGTCCTCGCACTCTGGCTGTAGCCCGACCCAAATTGAACCCTCTTACTTGAATTCTTTGATCGTTGTATGCTCAACCGTCATTGTGTTGGGCCCACGGCCGATGTAGCCAACAATCCTATTCAATCGTCGCTCTGACGCATAATGGACAGCCGCGCTGGCGTAAGCTTTTACTATTCACCGTTGGTGACGTGGCAATGTGCCCTCGTCGATTCGGCCTATTATGATGCCGGTCTCTGCTTGATGTGATGACGTGGTGTTCCAGGGATTGCTGCTGGCTGACGTTTGAAGCAAGTCTGCTGTGGATGCGTCTGAAACTGCTGCAAGGGGCTGCAGTCCCTCCAAGGAGCGTCACCCAAGCATTGCCCAGGTCAACGGTCGAGCCGTGGTGTGCAAGCGTCGTGGCCTCTGGAACCGAACGCTCGGTGCTCCCGTCGACAGAGTGTAGCTGCCAATGCGGCCTTCTTTTATGGCTTGTGTCACACACGTCTAGTTGTGTGCTGCTCTATGCACGCACATGTGCCTTTCCCGCATGCTTCTCCTCTTACTTCGTTGTCTTCGTCCATATGACAGCCGCAAACTAAAATTTATCTTACCAATGATATTTTACCCCGTAATTTGCATTGCTCAAAAACTGCTTCAGAACTCTCCTTTTACTCTTCCAAAGCAGCTTTGAAACTGCATTATTTTTTGAGCTGCTCCAAAAGACTGAAGCCTGCTTCTACCCCTGCATAAGCTTTATTAGCTTTCTTGCTTTTGCCTGTTGCATGAAGTATTTTGCACACCTTTAAACGTGCCACAGTCTGTGATAGTGGATGCGAAATTGTTGGGAGACTGAGTGAGGACTCGTGTGATGCGTTCACCTGACGCTATGATGATGAAACATGATTACAAGCTCTTGATGGTCTTGCGTAAAGCTTTTTGACAGCATAAAACTTATCTGTGTGCGAGCAGCCTCTTGTGCATATCATTCTGCTTGTGTTGCCTTTGAACATGGAGTGGTGACTTGTCATTAGTGTGTCAATTACTGAATTCTGGTCCCCTCAAAATGATACTGTCTCTTTCTTTAATTCTTCTTGGCTTGCAGGCATGCAGCAGTGAAGTAGGGATCGTTTTCTCCATCTGTGGTGAACAGTGCCTCACACTAAAGGCACATCGAAGGCAGACAAGATTGGCCCACTCTAAAGCAACATTATCACTACATGCGAAACCAAAAGCACGCACAAATGCAAAACTTGCCAGAGGTCTTGGCGTTGCAAGGTCTTGGTGTTGCACGTGCAAGACCTTGTGGCGAAGAGAAACCTGTCTCAAGTGCAATTCGTGCTGGGCTGCCTCCAAGCAGAATTCAGGGTCATCAGCACCGTGTCCCCACCGACACGCACTGACGAGATCCTTGTCAGAATTTTTTCAGTGCGGTACATGCCTTGAGTATACCGGGAATCAACAAGAACAAGTAGTGTTCTCAATGTTGCAAAATGCTATGCAGCTTTATAGTTAACATAGACACATAGTTGCCTCGAGTGGCAACCACGAGTCTTCTTTTTGTTAATTGATGGCGTAAAACGAATTTGCCTGTTTCTTGACGTTCACTGTTTGCGATAAAACTTTCGACAGATGTTCTATTCAATACTCTGATATTTACCAAATGGTAGGACTGCAATCGATATAGCTCTTTAAGAATCAATTTTAAGCATTGGCAGCCGATCTCAGAATCATGTCTTTGAATGCAGGCTACCCTGTGTTCGTGATTATCCTACCGCACTTTTGTGGTATTGGATGAAAGACAAATTGCGATTTTTGCATGTCCGAATAGTCTCATAATTGTATCAATCTTGTTCCTAAAGGTTGGCACGGCTCAAATAACTAATAACGTTCTATATTTATACTAGTGAGGGTAATGATAGAACATCAATTAGGCATTGCATGAAGCAGCTATTCATTTCTATTTCAAACATTACTTTTTTTTAATAACTAATGAGTTTAAATCGCTTGTATTGCCCTAGCTGCTACAGGACTGTCAGTATTGGAAAATGCCAGTACCCTTGCATGATAAAAATGTGCTGCGGTTATCCTTTTTAGCTTGAGCCTGGCATCAATGTTGCAAGCTATGGTTAATATAATGCGAAAGCATGGAGAGGCATTTGTTTTTTCTGTTTCAAAAAAGATTTGCTTGGGGTTATTTTTTTTTCTGCAAGTTAGAATACTCCTGTTTTAGTGGTACTAAGCAGCTTTCTTCTGCCCCGTGATTATTGGTTTCATGGTATTTTTCTCCCAAATGTTATACAAAAATAACATCCCGATATTGTAGAAAGCACTAAAAATAATCTGCAAGCAATCATTCAGAAGTAATATATTGTAAATATAATGAACAGACTGTATGTCCAGTGGGTTTTTATAATCACGGATGTTATGTAGTGTAAAGTCATGCCTCCTACACATGAGTTCAGAATCTCTTAAAGTACGTGTTGAACGAGGCCCCCTGTGTTCTAATATAAAACCCGCTTGCATAACTATGGCAGCTGTCATTTCACTAACATCTGACAATGCGCAGGCATTGGGAAAGTGAGAAAATTTTTGATAACCTTTTGCAAAGTGCTCACTGTCATTGAAAGTGTGCTAAGCCATGAGGGAAGAAAACTGCCACCTTGATGTTTAAATCTATATCTGTTCAAAGCACATTTCTTTAAATAAGGAGGCAAGAGTTTTCTAGGTTGATTCATAAAATCTTTATTAAGCGATTCCACTTGTTAATGATTTAATTTACGTGCAAGTCCTCGAGCTTTCTGCGTGGTAAAGTGAAACATAAAATGCTTTTAATTCAGATTTTGAAGGGTAAGTGCTAGAGCGGTTGGCATTGAGAGACGTTTATCGTTAGTGATATTGCTCTTTGCTTTCAAAATTAATATTCAATGTGCAGCATGACAAAAGGGGAATGAAAATGCTACGAGAGATGTTTTCTCTGCTGGTGAAGCAGCTCTTGGCGTTAAAAAAAATTGTAAACAAAACCATTTGTAAGCTTCCTTCACTTGCCTCTGTTTTCGTCATGGCCTTGTACCTAAGTTCTGATGGAAGGAGGCTATGGAGGGGTTGAGCTGTATTGTGTATGCTTAAGAAGCACGAACTCCTGGGTGTATAGGAGGACACCTATACACAGCTTGAGTTGGCTGTGTCTAGGTGTCTTCTTTTCATGCATCAATTGTTTCACACACCTGTTACGAAGGTGTGTATTCAATTTGCAAGGATATTATAAGATGTGAGCATGCAAGCATAGTTGTGGGAGCTGTCGCACTTATCTTGGTGATTGGCTGAACGTTTCTTCACTGTAGTACTGATATTTGGTTCTGCAGGTGAAGCAAGATTCAGTGCTTTCAGCATAGATGCTTCACTGGTCAAGTCGCAGCTGAGCACACCTTCCCGAGGAGGCGGGCGAAGTCTTACCTCAGGGAGGCTTCGGAGGGAGCGGCCCAAAGACATGCATAGCTGGAATGCGGAGGGACCACTCGCATGCCATTCCTGCCCTACTGCAACGTGCGCTTCGTTTGATTTCATGGACCTCATGCAAACTCGCAGCGGGGAACAACCCTTTAAGTGCACGAGGTGCTCGGCTGCACCCACGACGAGGATGAGCTGCTAGGACTGCTTGATTGACCACCCCGTTGAAAGAGGCCTCGTGGATGTGTTATTAGTCTGTGTCTCCAGTAGGAGAGCGAGTTCATGAAAAGGGCTGATAGCTGGCCAAGTAGGCGCCATTGCGTTACTGCAGATTGAGATAAGACAAGCAGAAAGGTTACCAGCAAACGCTGAGTTGCCACTCTGTTTGTGAAGAAAGTTAAAGACTGCTACTTAAAGTAGTACACAGCCATTATTGTGTTCATGTTGTGGCTACACATTTTCAGACGTACAATAATCTTCCCTGCTAGAGAACACTAGAATAAACACCTTTAATATTCCTTGCTCCCTCACTTTGAGCGGATGTGAAAGTACCCAATCCTTGTGGAAAGTGCTGGTCTGTTAAAAGGAGTCTGAACCTCCAGTAGCCAGGAGTCTATGCCCCTTCTGTCACATAAAATTGTTGCATAATATCGTGGTTTACCTTGTTCGTGTGAACCATTTCTGCAGACTTAGTCCACATTTCTATGCTAACTTTCATCTTTAACAACAGTGACCACGGCCCGCCGCTGTGGTCTATTGGGCGAGGTACTTGGCTGCTGACCTGCAGGTCGCGGGATCGAATCCCGGCTGCGGCGGCTGCATTTTTGATGGAGGGCTGAAATGTTGTAGGCCCCTTTGCTCAGATTTGGGTGCATGTTAAAGAACCCAGGTGGTCAAAATTTCCGTAGCCCTCCACTATGGCGTCTCTCGTAATCGTTTGGTGGTTTTGGGACGTTAAAGCCCAACATATCATCAACAACAGTGACCGTGTTCGCTTTCGTTCTAGCAAGCAAAATGTAAAGCTGTGCCTAAGTTGGCAGCGGCAGCTTTGATCTCTTTTCAATATGCACATTACACAAACATACTTAGAAGTGGTTCAGTGCCAAACATTCAATTTTAAATACAGATTTAACAGTGGTGCCATATATTACCTATGCAATTATTGTAAAATTTTTCAGGTAAGCTGGAATTTGGAAGTGATGAAAAATGTTAGGAACGCAGGTTGTCGCTGGAGAAAACGCTTTGACAAGCACTTATCTTTTAAAGGCTGTGACTGTTCCCTACCTTGAAGGAAAGTTCACTTGTTGGAATGCTGGCTTCAGCAACAACCAGTTCGAAAGATTTTTTGCTACATTTTTATTGATGACATGACTTAATAGGTGTAAATTTGTCCCTTTTCTAGGCATGTATTTCTCTGCTGTCTTATGCAACACTCCTATCCTGCACCCCTTGTCTGATTGACCGGCACTGTTTAATCAATTGCTACCCTGACAATACAGACATATCAATAGAATGTCACTACTAAGAGTCTTCAGGATACTATTGCTGGTTTTATTAACCGAATTCACTTGACTTTGCCCCAATCCACTGCCTGTGGCATCTACTTGCTTGGCAACAAAGCACCTTGCTATGTTCTTTGCTGTCTACTTAAAGCTGCCTTAGTTGTGCCTTGGGCTCAGTTGCAGTATAATTTAATGTGGCAGCTTCCCAGTGAAAATGCAAAACACCTGCCTACTTGGGTAATTATTATCCATAATGCGCAAAATGTTAGTTGAAACATTTGCATGTTGCTTGAGTTCTTAGTTCATGCAGTTTGATTTAATCATGTTATTTTGCTTTTTTTTTGTAAGATACTACCACTTTCCATTGCTGTATCAAAGCGCTTCCTTTGCTGTGCAAAATGCCTCCTGATACTATTTGTATATGTATCACATGTTGATTGTAAGCTCATCATTTGATTAGTGTAGTCTTTTTTTCTCTTTTTAACAGAGTGCTGGGACATAATTTGTTTTACTTTGCTAAGTGTTCTTGGCATGTTTTTTGGACAGGTTTTATAGCTTAGCCTTTTCCATGAGTAATTATAGCTTGTAGTCCTTTCGCCATGAGTAATTATGAGAAATAATGAGTTTACGAGTTAAATTCACTTCTTGTTAAATTGAGCAAGCATGGGAGCCGTATCGTATGCAGTTTTGCAAGTGAAGAAAATATTTCTTTCAAGCCATGCCTCCTTTGATGGCATGCCTGCGGTGTCGCTCTTTCCTGCAGAAAATATGCTTTGCCACGTTTTGGCCAAGCATTGTGGGAGAGTGCTAGCCATCATGTCTTGCAGCTGTCGAAGATAGATGCAATACTCAATAGGAGAAAAGAATGGGCAGTAAGGCGGAGAGGGACAAGCAGCGCGTTTGTTGCTGACATTGCAGGCATGTTGTTGTAGGACGCAGTTCTAGTAGTACACAGCCTTCTTTTATTCGATGTTAGAACAACCACAGTGACTTTGAGCAACAAACAGTTGGCCAAATTTTTAACTGGCATGGGCGAGTGGCGACTTTTCTGTGTGTCAGCGCCGTGTAACGGAGCCAAGTGGCGAAAGGGAAAGGGTAAGCAGGCGCAGCTGAGCCCATTGTCTACTAGGTTGTTGCCACTTACAAACATCATTTATTATTAGTGCACTCCAGATAAACCACATAATGCTTCTCTCATGAGTGGGGGGCATGTGGCATGTTGCTAAAGTTTTATTTCCTTGATAGTTTACTGCTTGGTTAACTTTGGAAGATTTGCCTGCTTACGTGGCCCGTTTTTCTTGTGTGTGCTAATATGGTCGACATCCTATAGAAAAAGCGGCCTAGCTGACAATGGGTCCAGCTGGTAGCACTTCGAGGGCATGAGCATACTCTCCCCCTTTTTGCAACTTGTCTCTGTCGTGTGGCGGAGAAATGTCGCTTCCTGCGCATACAAGATTTGGATGGCCATACTTACTCTGCCTGAAAGTTTGGTTCTTTCAATATAGCACGGACATTGTTTTCTTTCTGCAGTTGAATCGGGAGATGGCATTCGGCCCAAGAGCAGATCGTTTCTACGGTTGTGGGCTGCTAGGGAAAGTCGCGAAGGGGCAATGGAGGCCGACGGGAACAGACCCCGCAAGTTTCAACAGGTCTTTGGAAGTGCTTCCGTGGAAGGCGGTCCTACCCCTTGGGAGAAGAAGACGCCGAAGAGTTTGTTTGTCTGCGACCTCTGCCCGTACACCACTCACCACAAGACCCACATGAGAGACCACATTCGAACGCATAGCGGCGAGAAGCCCTTTAAATGCACCAAGTGCCCTGCCGCGTTCACGCAGGCTGCAAACTGTCGGCGCCACATACGCAGCCATACGAGCACGTGCCGTTAGTGTTCTGGGCCGATGTGAGGGAAAGGAGGGCATCGTTGAAAGTTCTGTCAACAACATACCAATGATTTGAAGCTTTCTTCACACAGGATTAAAAAGGCGTACATGTAGTAAATAAGGGTGCTAAACTTTTTTTTTTTGGTATGACAAGACACAAAAGGATGTGAAACTGAATAATTGGCAAGTCGATTGATTGCATTGCTCTAGCTGAAATCGGCAGCAACACTTGTAGTTGTCATATTAATGTAGGTTACCCTGCCGAGTGTCTTGGCCGTCCATTGTAATGAGTACGACTTTGAGTGCGGTGGCAGATGCTTCGCTTGTGTGCGTCGATAACTTGATTTTTGTTTGTGCAGTTTTTGTCACCATAGCAACTATGCATCATTTTATTTAAGTATGCATAGTTTTCTTGTGCTCTTTTTTTTTTTTTGGTACTGCTCACAACTGGCTTCTTGTTCTTGGTTCCGAGTGCAGCAAGAAATCTTAGCTTGCTCGTGTAGAGTGTGTTTTCTTTTTTTTTTATTCCTTTGTAAATAGTTGTGCATAGCACAATATTCTTAAGGTCACTTGTTGTAGCTTTGTCGCCAAGCGCGGTTTTTGACCCCGTGAAATTACGTACAGAGATTTAATGCCGGTAAATGTCTTTATAACCAAACAGTATATTGTCTTGCACTGAATTAATTTCTTTACCTTAACTCTTGCTGCTTTCAAGAAGTGCACCAGTATCGAGATCTGAAACGGCCAAAGAACCCAAAATTGAGTTAATGTTCACCCCACTTGAGGAAATGAAGTATGAGAGAGTTTACTGACACAATGCTAATAGAAGTTTCAATGCAGTGCTTTCAGAATTTTGTCTGCATTTGAGCTTTTCGCACTAGCCATTTTTTTTTTACTTTGAGCTCTATTTAATTCGAATAAGGTAAATGAAAATTTTACAGGATGGAGCTCATTGTCCCCAAAAAAGCAAAATTATTAACAAAAACAGGATGGGTCTATGGTGTACAGAGGTGGCAGACAACACACGAGGGATGTCGGGCATCTGTTTTTTACTGTGACTTGTTGCTGCTCGATTCATTTACAAGGCTCGTTAACTGGCCTTCCTTGCCATGCTGCAGCATTAATAACTGTTTTTGTGCATCGGTTCAATTGGTGATGTGGGGTGTCTGCAGTGTGTTGTGCTGATGCTTGCAGGGATTAAGAGCCGGATAATTTGTAGAGCACGTGGGCCGTGCACCGAAAAGCCAGAAAAGAGGAGTGTTCAGCTACATTGTGGTAAAGGCAGAGAATTAGCTGACACGATTGTGGAAGATTTGTAGGAGTTGACTTATTTTCTTGAATCAATTTCTTGTGGCAATTTCGTGGCTCATGAGTTTAAGAATTTGTTACGGTTGCTTGACAAGTTCGATCTCGCCGCTAAGCTGGAGAGCATACTCCCAGTGACAGTGGTCACATTTTGGTGGCTGCTGGATTCAAGAAAATCATAGTAATTAATTTGTGAAATATTGTAAACTTTGATGGGGTAAATCTGTCTGGAGTCCTCCATTATGGCTCATCTCATAATGTTGTTTCAGCAAGATTTTAGATGGATTTTTTTAAGTGACAAAGCCTAAAAATTCGTGCTTTGCCATGGACTTTTCTCACTAATGTTTGCTTAAATATTTAATGATGTGAGCATGCTGATTTTCTGTTGGGGTTTGCTGAAATTCATCATTATTGTCATTGCAAATAAGAAATTTCGTGTTGCTCAGCCCAGAGCTAAACACTCGTAAAACTGGCGACAGGTAGACTCATGTTTGAAAAAATGTTTTAACTAATGTAAAAATTTTTGAGAGAAGAAAGGAATGTGTGTGTGGTGGGGCAGTTTTATTAGAAAGCATGCCTTTGTGAAAGAAGTCGGCAGTGAAGTAAGAGTTTTGCCTGTGGAAATGGTTTTGTGCACTGACTTTAATATACCATTGTTGCATTTTCGCTCTGTTCAAGTGCTGCGATTTTCTGTGCTCTTTTTTTCTTCTGCATCCCGATGACTGTGTCTATCGAAACTTCACATTGAATAAGCAGCTGTGCGCTTGTTTGACGTGCTAGTCCAGTAATAAAAAGATAGACAACTGATCCCTGCATGTATAATGGTGTTGAAGGGTGAAACCGTACCGTAAAACATAATTAAAGCTCTAAGTATTGACAGGGAAGCATTTGCTAGAGCAAAGAAGTGTAAATTTAGCATCACACTTTCCACGTAACCGCTGGTGATCGTGAATGATAGTTTTCATTGCACTTGACAAAAGGAACGGGAACTGTCTATTCAATTCTTTAATGTGCAGGGATATATGTGTCGTAGGCATTTCAGAATCTCGCATGGTTTCCTTGAAAAAGCAGTGGCATTTATTTTTCTCCCGCAGATTCAATAACGTTGGACACTTCTGATGAAGATGAGGATGAAGAAGTAGATGTAGAAGAGTTCGAGGTGTCATCGCCCAACAAGCAATTTATTATCCAAGGCTTTGATGAGAGCGGCGGCGTCATACTCAAAAATGGCATGCGCAAGGAGCCGCTGCGCTGCAACCTCTGCCCGTACGCGACGCACTACTCGACCCACTACAAGGACCACATGCGGGTGCACAGCGGAGAGAAGCCCTTCAAGTGCACCAAGTGCCCGAACTCGTTCACGCAGAGGGCCCACCTTCAGCGCCACTTGCGCACCCACGAGCCCCGGAATCCTCGGAAGCTGGCCCTAGCGCGTGCCTCTGTTCGGAAAGCGAGGTTTGTCTCTTGAAGTTCTTTGAAATGACAGAGAGCCTCACTCGGTGGCTTCGAGGATTACCGATGGGAGCGTTTTGTTTAGCTGTAGACATGCTTGTAATTGGTTAGTAATTGTGTAGCAGACAGATGAAAGGTTTAACCCTTTTCAAACAAAAAAAAATTCTCGGTTGGTGGCGAAATTGGGCACATGTCGTGCAACAAAAATAAATCCTGGAACCCTGCTCAGCTCGAGACAGATTTTCATGCTTTTTGTTCTGCCCCTGTCCCTACCTTGCACTTCCTGCACTAAACATTCTGAATGTCATGGTTGAGGAATCGTTGCATGTTAGTTAGGGATGGGCAAATACTAACGTTGAGGTCCACAGCTAACATAGATTAGGTCAAATAATTTTCTGTTGAGTAGTTCCTAGAAGTGTATGGTTTGAATATGAAACGTTTGATCGGGAAGATTAAAAAAAGTAATAATGAATGTACATCAAAATAAGGAGGTTTAAAACTTTTGAACCTTTTCATTTGGCTCAGTCTTGATTCATTTCATTGTAACGTATTTAAAAAAATATATATTTTGTGTTGACTCAAATAAGTTTTTGAGACCTGAGGCTGGACATGTGTGAATGTCACTTTTTCTTTTTTTGTTGTTCGGAATGAAGCAGAAGCAACTTTGAGCTTTAGCTAAATTTGTATAGCAATAGGGAGCTAGTTATATGTAGTATGCTAAATTTCACTTTGAATGATATTATACTTAATTCATATAAGCCCATATGACTCACACTTATGAAAGCGTGCGTGTTATATGGGTGTGAGGTGACTGTGGTGTGTAAATAATCCTTTAAGTGTTGCCTCACAGCAATACTAATTTTTTTTTGGATTAGTGGTTTCACAGCATGGCACCCACACACAACAGTGAAACCATCTTTACAAAGGTTTATTTGTAAAATTTGCATATCTTTGTTCGTTTGGAATACTTTTAAAACTTTTGAATCGGAATTAGTGTCTAAGTGCATTTAAATACTGCAAGATTCGTTTGAAAAGTCAGAGTTCGAATGCTCGCTCCATCTCTGGTGTTAACGACTTTGTTGCAATCATGAAAAAGAAATAGGCATAAGTAGAGCATTTGATTAGGAAAGCTAGGTAACCTATAGTCTTTATTGGTAACGGACTGGATTCCATTAGAATGCAAGTGGAGTAAAGGGTGCAAAAAAAGCTGAGCAGGCAGATGATCAAGACAGCCTAAGCTAGCGCGGGTGCGACTTCATTGGAGAAACGTGGGAGAGACTGCGTTGCAGTGGGTGTAGTCACGATTGTGGCGACAATGCAAATTGGATTTTATTTGTATTGTATCAAGTTGTATAGAGATCTTGCATTCAGCGTGCTGTTATTCGTTTCATACAAATCCTGGAGTAGCATTCCAGGTTGTCAACCAGGCAGACAGTCTTCAGCATTCCTTTAAAGACAGCGTATTATTTTTTAAAGTTTATTTGATCGTTATGGTAAATAGCTTTTTGCAGTGTGCATAGTGTTAGTTTTCATTGAATATTTTTCCATCAGCTTTTGTTACAAATGAGTCTATAGCCATCGTAGCGCTCATTGTTGAATTTAGAGGTTTGTTGCAATAAATTGTCTTTGAGTCACTGGCAGTGGTGGGCTTGATCTTCTCTTCCACTGTAGTGCAGAAGCCGAAATATTCGAATGCCTTGAAACTTTTGTCGTTTGTGTGTTGGCCGAGCCAGTAATCGTGGTTCCCACTGTCTTTTTGCAAGGTACTCGGAGCGCGCCGATCAGTCGAGAAAGCATGCGCTTGGAGGTCAGTGGATTGCATGCTTTTTATCTTGTAGTGTTGAGCTCACTAGGGCACATTATCTCGTAATAAATGTTGCAGTCATGCTTTTCATGTAAAGAGGTGCTCTGCAAGGGTGCTGTAGATGACGTTGTTCGAAGATGTTGCAGAAAGTAAAATGATGCATTTCGGTACCATTCTGTGCTGACATGCTGAAAATTTTGAAGGTGTCTTGGAGCATATATTGTCCGCTATGACCTATGTCACTATGCATTCCTCATTTTTTTGTTGGTGTGAAGGCAGAAATAACCACGAAAATTTATGAAGCGAGCTAAAGTTTTTTACCTTGCAAATTCAAAATAGAAGCAGACACTGCCAAGAAGCACACCCTTTCACGTCATGCTTTAGTCTCAAAAAGGATTCGAGATTGATTTGTTTCAAACTTTATTTTGCTCTTAAGCATGCAAGAAAATAGGGAAACTTTATTTCATTTAAGTAACTAATTTAAACAGCTGTTAACTGAAATTCAGAATACTAATTCTGCATTAAAATTGATGACCAGAAACCCCATGAAAATCTAATTACTTCGTCATGTAGACAAGAAAGTGGACGTTTGCTGTGAAAGGCCATTTTCAAACCCGCCGTGTGTCACATGTCACAAATATGACCGACATGGAGTGCTATCTCGAGCTTAAAGTAATGCTTTCCATGTAAGAAATTCAATTTGAAGTTTCAGAAAAATATTTGCATCAAAATTAGCTGCACTTATTGAAGCAATGGCCCCAAATGGGGTCACTGGGGCTGAAGAGGATACGGGTGTAGTTAAATTTAGGTCGGACATGAAATACCCTACACGATGAAAATTAAGTTTGTGTAAATAGTGAAGTTGAGCTTCGGGGTGAATAGAGATTTTGGTAGAATAATTTAGATTCGAAATGTATATACCATATGTTATAAGGAAATAACATATTTGTCATGACCCAACTAACCTGTGCAATATTTTTTAAAATTTGAAACAAGGCATGCACAGAAGCAGTGGTGTAGCCATGGAGTGCTCACGAGCTTGTTCCCCCCCCCCCCCCGTCTTTTCAAAAGTTTTTGCTGCCATGGCATACAGGGGGGAAAATGACCATATAAAGGGTGTTGCCCCCCCTCTAAAGAAATCTTTTGATTCAAAAGAAGTTGGAACAACTTTGAATAGTAGTAGGATTTTGCTTTCGATTAAAATGCAAGAGACAGCTTGTAAAACATGTTGTGTTTTAAGGTTAACAAGCTTTTAAACTTGGAAAATGATGAACCGGTAACATGGTAAGACGTTCATTTAACCTTAAAGCCGGGCTTTGTGACAGGGTGTATTTTTTTCTGGCGAGAAGTTTCTCAATCGGTACCCCTTCGCTGCAGTGAAACTATATTTGCAGAAAAACTGCGATTTGGCCTAGTTGGAACGTATTTATATTGAAGTTTTTGCACTAACACATGAGGACAAAGATGAGAAACACCAAATCATTTTTTTGAAAACATTCACTTAAAAGCCCTCAAATCTGCACAATGTAGAAAAAAAAAAAACATGAACCCACGTGAGCATGTGATCACAAGTTGTGCCATGTGAGCTGTTCACAAGCTTTTTGACCAGATTGTGGAAAGGTGAGGGTTTTTCGAGTGAGCATCTTAAAAAAAAATAAACCAGTATTGTTAGATTGTGCTCGTTTGTGTTTCTCATCTTTGTTCACGTGCACTTGCTAGAGAACTTCATATATGACTACATTTACATAAGGTTACCTGTGGACTAAAATACATTTGAATAGGTACTTTCACAGCTTATCACCCCTTTACCACAGTGAAACCACCTTTACCGGGGACTACATACGGACTAACATCTATTCGTTCATTTAAATCTTCGAAGTATTCTACAATTTGAATTGAAATGACTTCGAGTACAGTAATATTCGTTCAGATATTCAACGCATTCAAATATTTGTGCAAGCTTGATGAAAATTATTACTCAGTCTTCTGCAACAGAGTGCTTCATGCTTATGCTAATGAAACAAAGAAATTTGATTTTAATTGCAATAGTGCTACACTGTGTTCTGTTCTTAACGTCTTATAAGTGGCGCCATTTTAAGGCGCAGTTTGAAAACAATGTAGCTCTGTCAGTGGCACAAAAAAACTATCCAGTTTGTGTATCAACTCCCGCCAGTTTTCTGAGGCATGTCAAGGCCTTATTGTTTCTGCCATCAATAAGATATATCGGCCACTTGCAAACCAGCAATGGTAAGTTCGAATGATCGAGATGCACGTGCCTTATCCATGTACAGTCGAAACCTGCAATAACAAAATCGCCGGGGAAACCGAAAAAGAGAATTTTGTTGCCGCGAGTATGAGACATAAAAACAGTGATACGGCCAGCAGAGCAAAAATTTATTGCCAGAAGTCGGTCAACTTACTTTGCCAACCCTTGCCATGCAACAACTTCAAAGCTCTCCCTTCGCACTGGAAAAAGTGGTCCATTGCTACGTCGTCGTCATGTTCGCCGAAGAAGGAGCGAAGGGTGTCCAGCAGATCCAAAACAACCCGCCGGTTAGGTTTCTCTGCGTGCATCTTTTCTTGGTTCTCGGTGTTGTCAGCTTCGCGCACGCTTTCGATAAAGGCCTCGTCGGTCACTTCCTTGTACACGACTACATTGTCATCGGCGCGAACGAACGCATCAACGGTGAGTTCATCTGGGGTGTCGATGGCTCGAAGTTCCCCCCAGGCATTGGTCAGGGATAGAGACACTGCACTGCCACCACTCTCGCCGTCAAGTGCACCTTCATCCAAATCTTTGTCTGGTGAAGGCCGAAGCGCAATCCGTGCGTGATGCTTGCACGGTGGTGGTGAAGCCCGGGTGCTTGAATCAGTTCTCAATCAGCGACGGGGATGTTGCAACCCATGCGGCGGCCACCATCTCGAAAGCCATGCACAAGTTGACGTCGGTGGCACACTTGTGGCGGAGGTGGAGTAGCAGACGTTAGATCAACCTCTCCCTGTAGGTGCACTTGACGCTCCGAATTACGCCTTGGTCGAGCGGCTGCAGAACGGAAGTGCAGTTCGGTGGAAAAAAAACCAAGCACATGTTTGTGAGCTCTGTCTCGTCGATGTGGAAAAGCAGATGTTTACAAATTTTGAGTGTGCATAACATGCATACAAGCATATTTTCAACCAGTTAACCTTTGGTGGGAGGGCAAAGTAAGGCCCACACCGTGATAGAATATTCATTATTGCGGGATCGCTGTCCAAAAACATTTTGTTGCCGCGAGATACGTAATACATGGGCTTCTACGAACGTTCGCCAGGGGATCCGGAAATATTTCGTTGCCGCGGGGATTTCATACTCGCGGGGTTTCGTTATTGCAGGTTTCGACTGTATACATAAGATGTGCGTTCTTGTACTTTTTGTATTTACTTACGAAAAATAAATTTGACCATGGAGTTCGTTTGCGACTATAACATTGTAGGTGACGCGGACTCCCGGGGAAAAGGCAGTGAAAACATCATTGCCTTTTGAAATATATTTGCATGCGGTGAGAGGCGCTGGCAAAGATGCATTGACCATAAAATTAGCTTCGTATGTATTGGGTTATAATGGACAGTTTTCAATAATATGCAAGGTGGCTTTCCTGTAAGGTTTGTTTTGCAACCAAGAATTCTCGTTCACAGACTGCTTTTATCACTCATTGTGTTTGTTCACAGACTGCTTTTATCGCTCATTGTGTTTTTGCCTTTCCCCTCTTTGACATTTTGTTGTACTTGTGTGCCTTCACTGGAATTCGGAGAGGTTAAAGCGCAATGAGCGAGAAAAGCAGACTGTGAACAAGAGTTCTTGGTTGGAAAACTAAGCCTTACAGGAAAGCCGCCTTGCAGATTATTGCAAATTGTCCATTGCCACTCGTTCAACATGAATGTCGATGGGGATTTAAAACAGTAGATAGCATTACAGTTTTAGCAATTGCACTGTATGTTTCATGGGTGCTGATTTTGCTTGAATATTTCTTGACGTATGCAAATTTATTGAAACATTATCGTTTTTTTTAATAGGTTATGCTTTCTGCATGGGCGACATTGTAGAAAATGCCTAGAAATCACTGACAACTGCATTTAAACTAAAGGTGGTGCTGTAATGTTGCCCTGTCTCTTACTATTTGAAAATTTTTGTTGCCTTGCCCTGCTAGAAGACTTTGAGAATGCAATGCCATAGTGCTTTGTAAAGTGCAATGACCAACACTCTTTTCTTAATCTATGTGTATTTCATGTTAGGCATTGTAGAGCTGTTCTGAAAGGCATGTCTCCTGCTCCAAAATGAATAACTACTGCTCAAAACCTGCTTCAATTCTGCTAATGTACTGCTTCACAGGCTGCTTGCTAAACATACAGTATTTGATACTTCCATTTCTGAGACATTGTTTTGTTAGTGAGGAGCTGATATCAGCTGGGTCTTTTGAGGAGGGCCATAAGTCAATCTATAATCAGGTGAATTGAATGATGAAGTCGGGTCTAATTGATGGCTATGACAGCATCCAGCATGTCTTTATTCTGCGCTTGCTTCCCGTGTTTGCCTGCCATCAGCTTTTGCATTGCGAAACCTGCAGTTCCTCTGCTGCCTGCTCTGACAGGTAATACTGGAATCACAATTGTATATATGAGGTGTGTTCAAAAAGAAAAATAACCTCTCTAATAGAGTGCCAATCACCAGAAAGAGCGCGCAGCAGCTTCAAGACGCACATAGCGGCAAGCTTGGGCAAGAAACTCATTTGCCACGATTCGCTCAGACCTTTAGTTTGTGAGCTACAGCTGTTAAAGTGAGCACATGGACAAGCTGTTCTTCGGAATAGTACCGAAGTGACAATGAAAGCTGGAAGAACAATTTGTGTATGTGTGTGTGGAGTTCTGCTTACAAACTTGGGAAAAGTTTCAAAAAAAAACTTGACTTTCACAGATACAGTTTCAGTTTTAGCCAAGCGTACTGGGAAGAGTGTGTGTATGAGCCTCGCGCAGTGCTACCAGTGATTCAAGTGTTTCGAATGCGGTAAAATGTCTGTCAGGGACGGTCAAAAGCCTGGACGACCTTCGGCTACAGCAGATGATGACCACATCAAGAGTTCATGCTGTCATTCGAAGGAATCTTCGTTAGACTTGTTAGATAAGTTGCTTACAAAGTAGGAATAATAGCGTGGGATAATGCCATGACATTTCGATTTCTTTGATCCCGAACATACAATCAGATTGGAAGGCCACTATTTCCGATCCATAGAGGAGACCCAGGGCAATGCCAGAAGAGACCTGTGGGCCATTCTAAAAAGTGCATTCTAGTAGAGAGAGAGAGAGAGGATATAGAAAACTTTATTATATATATATATATATATATATATAGATATATATATATATATATATATATATATACACACACACACACACATATATACAGGGAGTAGGAGGGAGATCGCCTGGTACGGACCACCCCTCACTGGCAATAGGCGGGCTCCTCGTAACAGAACTCCAGGGCGCCTTCCAAAAATGGTAAAAACTTTGGGAACGGTGTATTGCTAGTAGAGGGGAGTTGCTTCACATGGCAAATGCTTTAAAGGTTGCACCACAAATAGTAAAGGTGCTATAGAAAGAGTTCATTTTTTTTTTCAATGCCCCTCATATGTTGTTGAAATGAGGGGGGGGGAATTGGTGAGTAGTGACGGATGATCTGCGAACCCCTTCTACCACACTCCTACCCTCTGTTTCGTTGTGCGAGCCTTGTGCAACAGTTATCAGTTATAGCGATGAAACCTTTTTGGCACTTGAAAATGCTGGAAGTGGGTTTGACTGCATATGATATACCTCTCGGTATACTGTAATCACGTATGCTGGTCTGTTTCAAGGTCTTTGTGCTAACTTATGACGGACGCGATTGTTGACTTTGCGTGGCTTTTTGCAACGATTCCCACTGCTACGTTTTATGCTTTCCTCTTTGCTTGTTCGTCATGGGACTTGAAGCTGAATACTTTATCTCGCATGTGTTACTGATTCGGAGATACTGGAGCAGAACGCTTGCAGGACTGGGATCGCATACTTTATTTAGTATTGGTGGGTGGCTACTGAAGAGGTGCAGCATACAGTTTTTTCAATGAGCATGGGCTGTCAGTGTTCTGAATTTAATTCGGATAGATGCCCTCTTCTATCACCTTTATTTCTATAGTTTATTGACTAGCTCTAGCGTAGTTTTTAAGCACAGTGATTGAAGTAACTTGTTCCTACTTGAATTAATCTGACAAAACTTTGTGGTGTATACGTTGCCCAAATTAGGGGAGATGCTACTCGAAGAACACTTTTTTGAATATGAAATTTGAGATATTTATGGAACTTTTTATGTTTATTTCAAATATATAATTAGTTTTCTTGCAAGTTGCATACTTTCAGCTTTGCAACATGACAAAGTAAAATTTTAACCCTTTTGCCCCCCCCCCCCCTTTTTTTTTCATCCTGTAAACTTCCCTAATATCTTACCATTCATAGATCATAATGTTTAAAATAAGTGTAGAATATAAATAACTAATTAGGAAGCACATACAAAATATGCATAGGCGTGAAAAATAATAGACGTAAAAAGCCCATATGTCCCTACCCTAGTAAAAGGTTTACATACAAACTTTTCATTATATAATAAGATATTGAAATTTAAGCTAGATAATTTGTATGTTGTCATACTTTGGAAAAAAATATAGGCAAAATTTCATGCAGATCCAAGCACTAGAAGTGCCTGAAAAAAGAGGGACACTTTAAAAAAATGGCAAAAACTTGTGTTTAAAAACAAAAAAACAAGTTTTAAAGTTACAATGGAGTTTTTTATTTACAAAAGATCTCCTTTAAATTCGATGAAATTTGCACAGCAAGAACAATCCTTCTTATAGTGGCCACTGCCACTAAAATACATCAGCACCATGAGTTTGTCCTTCTCGGCATTTTCGAGCAGACTCCTCACAGACATTTCGCTCACGGACAGGGCCATGAAACGCTTGCCAGACTTCTTCCACTCATCTGGCAGAGCCTTGTGCCAACTGCAAGCTAGGGAAGAAGTTCGACAGGACTGCAAAATCTAAACCAAGTCCCGTGTCGTGGGACACACAGTTGCAATGCCATTTTGTGGCCACGTTTGTGCCATATACCGTCGTACATAATGGCAATGTCGTCCCCGCTAAGTTTCCTCCAGTGAGCTTTTCGACCTCGGAAGATTGGCGCTGGACGTCATCCATGTACTCATCACGAACTTTCTGGCTGGATGGCCATTTTGTGGCCACGTTTGTGCCACATAACCGTCGTACATAATGGCAATGTCGTCCCGCTAAGTTTCCTCACAGTGAGCTTTTCGACCTCGGAAGATTGGCGCTGACGGTCATCCATTTACTCATCACGAACTTTCTGGCTGATGGCTGTGAATAACTTTTGATGCATTAGTTTTTGCAGGCGAACAACTGCCGCGAATCAGACCAGCCGCTCGTAGCCTTTTCTTACAGAGCGCGCCATCACAACAGCTTTAACGGGCGAGCATGGCTTTTTTCATTCATAACGAAGATATATACACGATAAAAGCATTGTTCAGCTGCGATTCTAGCCAAGAAATGGACCCCGGCAAGTAGGCTCCACAGCACATACAGGCGAGCCAGTGGCCAATGGTGGTCGTACCACGTGACAAGCCAGTCGCCGAGCTGAAAAATGTGCGAAAGCGTGCTTCCTTTTTATTGTTTTCTTGCGCCGCATCAGCGAGGGAAACTGTCCTTTTTTGAAGCGTGAGGCTCGACTGTTCACCTCATGCAATTGACAATGACAAGCGGAGGCGCATTATCGGTGGCAAGGTACTTGAAGACTGCATACTTGGGCCTTTAAACAGGCACCTTGTGCTCTCTAGATGCAATCAATTGTAGGTCTCGTCATTTTTTTTTTTTTTTCAGAACAGTAGATGGTATTAATCCCATCACAACAGGCGAACATTAAAAAAAATGGGTAATATTGAAAAAAAAACGTGCGGTTTTGGACCCGCATCTGCCCTTAAAGACCTACTATGATGGTCTAGTTACTGCTTATGGTGCTCGGCTGCTTGCCTCAGTGGTGCGGGTTTGATCACAGTTGAGGTGTATGCATTTAAGTGAAAGTGAAATGTCAGGGGCCCATGTACTTGAACTTTCTCATTTGAAATGCCAGGTTCTATTTATTATGCAAAGCTGCGAAATGTAAAAATAAAAGCGATGAATCAAAGACTGTTTCGATTTTATAAGATTTCGATGTAGTAGATCGTGCCTGGTGTAGCCAATGTTTTGACAATCTTGTCCCCGTCAAGGTTCCAGCTGCGTACATTAGCGCGAATATGTGTATCCTTTGTGCCATCTCCTCCTCCTCCAACCTTGCTCTTTTGTTTGGGTTGGAGGAGAGGCTGCAAGACATGTACACTTATGAGAGAATCTATATGGACCATGGCTGTTTGTATGTGTTTGTTATCTGCCAAATCTTTGCGTCGTTTAGAGAATAGTTGTCGTGTTCAGAGCATTTCTTGACGACTTCCGTCTCAGTAATTCTCTCAAAGGCTATTTCGTCAAGGCAGTGCTTTCAACAGCAGACAGCCCGCGACTAGACATCGTAACAGCGATTTCGGTACTCGCTTTGTGGCTTGTATACTTTTGCACAAGGGTGTGCGTGCATGCATGGGCCAAAGTTGGCAGTTGCAGAATTTACCAAGACAAAACAGCTAGCCGAAACGTTAGCTCCAGCAACTCCCTGCGTTCTAAAACTTTTCTCCTATTTGAGCTTCCACCTTCCCCTGAACATTCCTATCGTAAGCTGTCTTATGTGCGGTGAATAGGTAATATACCTTCAGTGGGAAATGTATTTATTGTAGGCGCACTTCATTGTTGAGAAACATCCCTCAACACATTGAACAGGATTTGTAATCTACAGAGGGTTCATAAGACGTCAGGCATAAACAGTATTTTTTTACTTCGTCATGCTCATGAAGTGCGAGCTATTTTTATTCACTTAGTTCGAACTTTACCTTGCTGGCAGACGACAGAGCCAAGTTTGTCCCGGCATTCCATCACGCTTTGGTCAACAGGCACATTATGGCATGCCTGTTATGGTGGTCTGTTAATTATTTCAAGATTGATTGTGGAAGAAGTACGTAAAATTATGCAAGCAAAGAGCCAGCAATCAGCACAAAGGCTATCTTAAAGGTTGCTAGAATGAAAATGCAAGCCTAATAATGGTTATGGGTAATTATTCTGCTCTGTACCTGTCGCAGTGGTCTAGTGGTTACGCGGTTTGTTAGTTGGTACCAAGGTTTGTTAGTTTGTATCCTGGCCACAGCAAACACATTTTGATAGACGACGAAATACTTGAGGTACATGTACTTGGATTAACATCCTGACAGAAGCTTCAAAGCAGTGAAGAGGAAACTTGGGATAGGCAAAAGTCGGATGTATGCACTAAGGGACAAAGAAGGCAAAATAAACTACGAATATGGATAGGATAGTCAAAATAGCGGAGGAGTTT
>WOVY01010946.1:0-48286 GCA_013436015.1 Rhipicephalus annulatus | reverse complement strand
TCATTATAGCAAAGTTGCCTCTTGCAGAAAATAAGTTCGCTATATCTGGAAATCATTCATAAAGCTTATTCCTAACACTGTTACCTATGGAAGACCATTTCTCATTCACTTTGTTATAACCCTCATTTCGTTATATCCGTGTTTCTTATAACAAGGTTTGAGTGTATTGGTACCTGTATCTTTCAAAACTTTTACCTTTTGTTCGTGCACTTCTCTGTCTACCACCGGTAAATATTTTTTTTGTGAGTAAAATTGAATTTTATTCTTTTCTGACTCTCTTTTTCTGCACTTGTGGCCTTTTCATGCTATCACTGTGCGAGTCTACTCTACAGGTTACTTGTAATCCCAAATTCTATAATCGAACCTCCCTGGGAGTCTACTATACAGATTACTTCATATGTAGTTCCTGACCTACATTCATTTGCACAGTGTCACCTTCTGTTGCGCAGCTGGCACACTACTTGTGCATGCGACGGTCCATCTCCTCCAGCTCAACAGTTCATAAGTCAGTGTAGAATGTTGTTACACGAAAAACACCTGAGTGGTCGCTGTCACGTGTTTGATATCCCCTGAGATCTACTCTGTTTCATTCAGTTTTCTTTTGTCACCGCCCTCATTTGCCTTTGCTAGGTCTCCAAGTACTGATCGGCATGCTCTGCTACACACATAAGTGTGGTTACCTTTCTTTTAGGCTGTTACTGCAGCAAACAGTTTTTCCATGACCATGCAGTCACGTACGCCTTCATATATTCTTCCTACTTTCGCAATCTCCATCCATCTTTCAAAATAATTTGACAAGCGACACACAAGCTGCTTTGCTGTTTCTGTATTCTCTGGCTTGCAGCCGCGAAATCGCTCTGGAAAACCTTCGACCTTCAGCATAAATTTTTGCAGCGGTGTCTTTTTTGCCTTATCATAGTCTATGGAGTCATTGGCAGGCATTCAGCTCAACACATTTGACTTGTCCTACCAAACAAAGGGTCAGTGCTGTTGTCCACTCCCCTCTTTCCCAACCTTGACCCCTTGTAATCCGCTCAAATTTATGTAAATAGGCATCCAAGTCGTCACTTCTTTCATTGAACAGAACCATCAACTTCCTCAGACATATGCGGGTAGAAGATGCTGATATGACACTCTGGTCATCTTGCGGAACATTGTTTAGTTGCTCCAAGCTTAGCTTTAATCCAAGCACTTCCTTGCTTTAAAACTTGAGTTTCTTTTCCTTAATGTGCTCTTATTGCACATTTTCGTCATTCCAACCTCCTTTGCTACTGCAAACTAACATTTCCAACCATCTACACACCCCACGAGTATTAAGTGTTTGGGGAGGAAAAGAAAATGATCCTCGAATCTTCTGCTCCTGACAGTTCCCGACCCTGGCAGGCTCTCCAATTGTTTTGTCATGGATCTCGGAGGCACTTGCTATTGCCGATAGACTTCGGGCAGCCTAGCAAATAACAACCAAGGAAAAACTGAACGCTCAGTAAATAAACAACAGTGGAAAAACCTACAAACACTGCTAACAGGATCCCCAAAAGTAAATTGACATTAAAGTAATTGGTTCTTACTATATCCAGCTATAGTCGTAACTTTAGCCTGGCCGCTTCAGTCCTCGCACTCTGGCTGTAGCCCGACCCAAATTGAACCCTCTTACTTGAATTCTTTGATCGTTGTATGCTCAACCGTCATTGTGTTGGGCCCACGGCCGATGTAGCCAACAATCCTATTCAATCGTCGCTCTGACGCATAATGGACAGCCGCGCTGGCGTAAGCTTTTACTATTCACCGTTGGTGACGTGGCAATGGGCCCTCGTCGATTCGGCCTATTATGATGCCGGTCTCTGCTTGATGTGATGACGTGGTGTTCCAGGGATTGCTGCTGGCTGACGTTTGAAGCAAGTGTGCTGTGGATGCGTCTGAAACTGCTGCAAGGGGCTGCAGTCCCTCCAAGGAGCGTCACCCAAGCATTGCCCAGGTCAACGGTCGAGCCGTGGTGTGCAAGCGTCGTGGCCTCTGGAACCGAACGCTCGGTGCTCCCGTCGACAGAGTGTAGCTGCCAATGCGGCCTTCTTTTATGGCTTGTGTCACACACGTCTAGTTGTGTGCTGCTCTATGCACGCACATGTGCCTTTCCCGCATGCTTCTCTCCTCTTACTTCGTTGTCTTCGTCCATATGACAGCCGCAAACTAAAATTTATCTTACCAATGATATTTTACCCCGTAATTTGCATTGCTCAAAAACTGCTTCAGAACTCTCCTTTTACTCTTCCAAAGCAGCTTTGAAACTGCATTATTTTTGAGCTGCTCCAAAAGACTGAAGCCTGCTTCTACCCCTGCATAAGCTTTATTAGCTTTCTTGCTTTTGCCTGTTGCATGAAGTATTTTGCACACCTTTAAACCTGCCACAGTCTGTGATAGTGGATGCGAAATTGTTGGGAGACTGAGTGAGGACTCGTGTGATGCGTTCACCTGACGCTATGATGATGAAACATGATTACAAGCTCTTGATGGTCTTGCGTAAAGCTTTTTGACAGCATAAAACTTATCTGTGTGCGAGCAGCCTCTTGTGCATATCATTCTGCTTGTGTTGCCTTTGAACATGGAGTGGTGACTTGTCATTATTGTGTCAATTACTGAATTCTGGTCCCCTCGAAATGATACTGTCTCTTTCTTTAATTCTTCTTGGCTTGCAGGCATGCAGCAGTGAAGTAGGGATCGTTTTCTCCATCTGTGGTGAACAGTGCCTCACACTAAAGGCACATCGAAGGCAGACAAGATTGGCCCACTCTAAAGCAACATTATCACTACATGCGAAACCAAAAGCACGCACAAATGCAAAACTTGCCAGAGGTCTTGGCGTTGCAAGGTCTTGGTGTTGCACGTGCAAGACCTTGTGGCGAAGAGAAACCTGTCTCAAGTGCAATTCGTGCTGGGCTGCCTCCAAGCAGAATTCAGGGTCATCAGCACCGTGTCCCCACCGACACGCACTGACGAGATCCTTGTCAGAATTTTTTCAGTGCGGTACATGCCTTGAGTATACCGGGAATCAACAAGAACAAGTAGTGTTCTCAATGTTGCAAAATGCTATGCAGCTTTATAGTTAACATAGACACATAGTTGCCTCGAGTGGCAACCACGAGTCTTCTTTTTGTTAATTGATGGCGTAAAACGAATTTGCCTGTTTCTTGACGTTCACTGTTTGCGATAAAACTTTCGACAGATGTTCTATTCAATACTCTGATATTTACCAAATGGTAGGACTGCAATCGATATAGCTCTTTAAGAATCAATTTTAAGCATTGGCAGCCGATCTCAGAATCATGTCTTTGAATGCAGGCTACCCTGTGTTCGTGATTATCCTACCGCACTTTTTGTGGTAGTGGATGAAAGACAAATTGCAATTTTTGCATGTCCGAATAGTCTCATAATTGTATCAATCTTGTTCCTAAAGGTTGGCACGGCTCAAATAACTAATAACGTTCTATATTTATACTAGTGAGGGTAATGATAGAACATCGATTAGGCATTGCATGAAGCAGCTATTCATTTCTATTTCAAACATTACTTTTTTTTTAATAACTAATGAGTTTAAATCGCTTGTATTGCCCTAGCTGCTACAGGACTGTCAGTATTGGAAAATGCCAGTACCCTTGCATGATAAAAATGTGCTGCGGTTATCCTTTTTAGCTTGAGCCTGGCATCAATGTTGCAAGCTATGGTTAATATAATGCGAAAGCATGGAGAGGCATTGTTTTTTTTCTGTTTCAAAAAAGATTTGCTTGGGGTTATTTTTTTTTCTGCAAGTTAGAATACTCCTGTTTAGTTGTACTAAGCAGCTTTCTTCTGCCGCCCGTGATCATTGGTTTCATGGTATTTTTCTCCCAAATGTTATACAAAATAACATCCCGATATTGTAGAAAGCACTAAAAATAATCTGCAAGCAATCATTCAGAAGTGATATATTGTAAATATAATGAACAGACTGTATGTCCAGTGGGTTTTTATAATCACGGATGTTATGTAGTGTAAAGTCATGCCTCCTACACACGAGTTCAGAATCTCTTAAAGTACGTGTTGAACGAGGCCCCCTGTGTTCTAATATAAAACCGCTTGCATAACTATGGCAGCTGTCATTTCACTAACATCTGACAATGCGCAGGCGTTGGGAAAGTGAGAAATTTTTGATAACCTTTGCAAAGTGCTCACTGTCATTGAAAGTGTGCTAAGCCATGAGGGAAGAAAACTGCCACCTGATGTTTAAATCTATTCTTTCAAAGCACATTTCAAAGCCTGGTCTAGTGGCTAAGGCACTCGCTGCTGACCCGCAGGGCGCGGGTTCGAATCCCGGCTGCGGCGGCTGCATTTCCGATGAGGCGGAATGTTGTAGGCTGTGCTCAGATTGGGTGCATGTTAAAGAACTGGTCTAAATTTCCGAGCCCTCCACTACGGCGTCTCTCATATCATAGAGTGGTTTTACGTTAAACCCCACATTCATCAACATTTTCTTAAAAGGAGGCAAGAGTTTTCTAGGTTGATTCATAAAATCTTTATTAAGCGATTCCACTTGTTAATGATTTAATTTACGTGCAAGTCCTCGAGCTTTCTCGTGGTAAAGTGAAACATAAAATGCTTTTAATTCAGATTTTGAAGGGTAAGTGCTAGAGCGGTTGGCATTGAGAGACGTTTATCGTTAGTGATATTGCTCTTTGCTTTCAAAATTAATATTCAATGTGCAGCATGACAAAAGGGGAATGAAAATGCTACGAGAGATGTTTTCTCTGCTGGTGAAGCAGCTCTTGGCGTTAAAAAAAATTGTAAACAAAACCATTTGTAAGCTTCCTTCACTTGCCTCTGTTTTCGTCATGGCCTTGTACCTAAGTTCTGATGGAAGGAGGCTATGGAGGGGTTAGCTGTATTGTGTATGCTTAAGAAGCACGAACTCCTGGGTGTATAGGAGGACACCTATACACAGCTTGAGTTGGCTGTGTCTAGGTGTCTTCTTTTGATGCATCAATTGTTTCACACACCTGTTACGAAGGTGTGTATTCAATTTGCAAGGATATTATAAGATGTGAGCATGCAAGCATAGTTGTGGGAGCTGTCGCACTTATCTTGGTGATTGGCTGAACGTTTCTTCACTGTAGTACTGATATTTGGTTCTGCAGGTGAAGCAAGATTCAGTGCTTTCAGCATAGATGCTTCACTGGTCAAGTCGCAGCTGAGCACACCTTCCCGAGGAGGCGGGCGAAGTCTTACCTCAGGGAGGCTTCGGAGGGAGCGGCCCAAAGACATGCATAGCTGGAATGCGGAGGGACCACTCGCATGCCATTCCTGCCCTACTGCAACGTGCGCTTCGTTTGATTTCATGGACCTCATGCAAACTCGCAGCGGGGAACAACCCTTTAAGTGCACGAGGTGCTCGGCTGCACCCACGACGAGGATGAGCTGCTAGGACTGCTTGATTGACCACCCCGTTGAAAGAGGCCTCGTGGATGTGTTATTAGTCTGTGTCTCCAGTAGGAGAGCGAGTTCATGAAAAGGGCTGATAGCTGGCCAAGTAGGCGCCATTGCGTTACTGCAGATTGAGATAAGACAAGTAGAAAGGTTACCAGCAAACGCTGAGTTGCCACTTTGTTTGTGAAGAAAGTTAGACTGCTACTTAAAGTAGTACACAAGCCATTATTGTGTTCATGTTGTGGCTACAACATTTTCAGACGTACAATAATCTTCCCTGCTAGAGAACACTAGAATAAACACCTTTATATTCCTTGCTCCCTCACTTTGAGCGGATGTGAAAAGTACCCCAATCCTTGTGCAAAGTGCTGGTCTGTTAAAAGGAGTCTGAACCTCCAGTAGCCAGGAGCCTATGCCCCTTCTGTCACATAAAATTGTTGCATAATATCGTGGTTTACCTTGTTCGTGTGAACCATTTCTGCAGACTTAGTCCACATTTCTATGCTAACTTTCATCTTAACAACAGTGACCACGGCCCGCCGCTGTGGTCTATTGGGCGAGGTACTTGGCTGCTGACCTGCAGGTCGCGGGATCGAATCCCGGCTGCGGCGGCTGCATTTTTGATGGAGGGGGAAATGTTGTAGGCCCCTTTGCTCAGATTTGGGTGCATGTTAAAGAACCCCAGGTGGTCCAAATTTCCGTAGCCCTCCACTTTGGCGTCTCTCGTAATCATTTGGTGGTTTTGGGACGTTAAAGCCCAACATAACAACAGTGACCGTGTTCGCTTTCGTTCTAGCAAGCAAAATGTAAAGCAGTGCCTAAGTTGGCAGCGGCAGCTTTGATCTCTTTTCAATATGCACATTACACAAACATACTTAGAAGTGGTTCAGTGCCAAACATTCAATTTTAAATACAGATTTAACAGTGGTGCCATATATTACCTATGCAATTATTGTAAAATTTTTCAGGTAAGCTGGAATTTGGAAGTGATGAAAAATGTTAGGAACGCAGGTTGTCGCTGGAGAAAACGCTTTGACAAGCACTTATCTTTTAAAGGCTGTGACTGTTCCCTACCTTGAAGGAAAGTTCCCTTGTTGGAATGCTGGCTTCAGCAACAACCAGTTCGAAAGATTTTTTGCTACATTTTTATTGATGACATGACTTAATAGGTGTAAATTTGTCCCTTTTCTAGGCATGTATTTCTCTGCTGTCTTATGCAACACTCCTATCCTGCACCCCTTGTCTGATTGACCGGCACTGTTTAATCAATTGCTACCCTGACAATACAGACATATCAATAGAATGTCACTACTAAGAGTCTTCAGGATACTATTGCTGGTTTTATTAACCGAATTCACTTGACTTTGCCCCAATCCACTGCCTGTGGCATCTACTTGCTTGGCAACAAAGCACCTTGCTATGTTCTTTGCTGTCTACTTAAAGCTGCCTTAGTTGTGCCTTGGGCTCAGTTGCAGTATAATTTAATGTGGCAGCTTCCCAGTGAAAATGCAAAACACCTGCCTACTTGGGTAATTATTATCCATAATGCGCAAAATGTTAGTTGAAACATTTGCATGTTGCTTGAGTTCTTAGTTCATGCAGTTTGATTTAATCATGTTATTTTGCTTTTTTTTGTTAGATACTACCACTTTCCATTGCTGTATCAAAGCGCTTCCTTTGCTGTGCAAAATGCCTCCTGATACTATTTGTATATGTATCACATGTTAATTGTAAGCTCATCATTTGATTAGTGTAGTCTTTTTTTCTCTTTTTAACAGAGTGCTGGGACATAATTTGTTTTACTTTGCTAAGTGTTCTTGGCATGTTTTTTGGACAGGTTTTATAGCTTAGCCTTTTACATGACTAATTATGAGTAATTATAGCTTGTAGTCTTTTTTCGATGAGTAATTATGATAAATAACGAGTTTATGAGTTAAATTCATTTCTTGTTAAATTGAGCAAGCATGGGAGCCGTATCGTATGCAGTTTTGCAAGTGAAGAAAATATTTCTTTCAAGCCATGCCTCCTTTGATGGCATGCCTGCGGTGTCGCTCTTTCCTGCAGAAAATATGCTTTGCCACGTTTTGGCCAAGCATTGTGGGAGAGTGCTAGCCATCATGTCTTGCAGGTCGAAGATAGATGCAATACTCAATAGGAGAAAAGAATGGGCAGTAAGGCGGAGAGGGACAAGCAGCGCGTTTGTTGCTGACATTGCAGGCATGTTGTTGTAGGACGCAGTTCTAGTAGTACACAGCCTTCTTTTATTCGATGTTAGAACAACCACAGTGACTTTGAGCAACAAACAGTTGGCCAAATTTTTAACTGGCATGGGCGAGTGGCGACTTTTCTGTGTGTCAGCGCCGTGTAACTGAGCCAAGTGGCGAAAGGGAAAGGGTAAGCAGGCGCAGCTGAGCCCATTGTCTACTAGGTTGTTGCCACTTACAAACATCATTTATTATTAGTGCACTCCAGATAAACCACATCATGCTTCTCTCATGAGTGGGGGGCATGTGGCATGTTGCTAAAGTTTTATTTCCTTGATAGTTTACTGCTTGGTTAACTTTGGAAGATTTGCCTGCTTACGTGGCCGGTTTTTCTTGTGTGTGCTAATATGGTTGACATCCTATAGAAAAAGCGGCCTAGCTGACAATGGGTCCAGCTGGTAGCACTTCGAGGGCATGAGCATACTCTCCCCCTTTTTGCAACTTGTCTCTGTCGTGTGGCGGAGAAATGTCGCTTCCTGGGCATACAAGATTTGGATGGCCATACTTACTCTGCCTGAAAGTTTGGTTCTTTCAATATAGCACGGACATTGTTTTCTTTCTGCAGTTGAATCAGGACAAGGCATTTGGCCCAAGAGCAGATCGTTTCTACGGTTGTGGGCTGCTAGGGAAAGTCGCGAAGGGGCAATGGAGGCCGACGGGAACAGACCCCGCAAGTTTCAACAGGGATTTGGAAGTGCTTCCGTGGAAGGCGGTCCTACCCCTTGGGAGAAGACGCCGAAGAGTTTGTCTGCGACCTCTGCCCGTACACCACTCACCACAAGACCCACATGAGAGACCACATTCGAACGCATAGCGGCGAGAAGCCCTTTAGAGTGCACCAAGTGCCCTGCCGCGTTCACGCAGGCTGCAAACTGTCGGCGCCACATACGCAGCCATACGAGCACGTGCCGTTAGTGTTCTGGGCCGATGTGAGGGAAAGGAGGGCATCGTTGAAAGTTCTGTCAACAACATACCAATGATTTGAAGCTTTCTTCACACAGGATTAAAAAGGTGTACATGTAGTAAATAAGGGTGCTAAACTTTTTTTTTTTGGTATGACAAGACACAAAGGATGTGAAACTGAATAATTGGCAAGTCGATTGATTGCAGTTGCTCTAGCTGAAATCAGGCAGCAACACTTGTAGTTGTCATATTAATGTAGGTTACCCTGCCGAGTGTCTTGGCCGTCCATTGTAATGAGTACGACTTTGAGTGCGGTGGCAGACGCTTCGCTTGTGTGCGTCGATAACTTGATTTTTGTTTGTGCAGTTTTTGTCACCATAGCAACTATGCATCATTTTATTTAAGTATGCATAGTTTTCTTGTGCTCTTTTTTTTTTTTTTGGTACTGCTCACAACTGGCTTCTTGTTCTTGGTTCCGAGTGCAGCAAGAAATCTTAGCTTGCTTGTGTAGAGTGTTTCTTCTTTTTTTTTATTCCTTTGTGAATAGTTGTGCATAGCACAATATTCTTAAGGTCACTTGTTGTAGCTGTGTCGCCAAGAGTGATTTCTGACCCCGTGAAATTACGTACAGAGATTTAATGCCGTTAAATGTCATTATAACCAAACAGTATATTGTCTTGCACTGAATTAAATTTCTTTACCTTAACTCTTGCTGCTTTCAAGAAATGCACCAGTATCGAGATCTGAAACGGCCAAAGAACCCGAAATTGAGTTAATGTTCACCCCACTTGAGGAAATGAAGTATGAGAGAGTTTACTGACACAATGCTAATAGAAGTTTCAATGCAGTGCTTTCAGAATTTTGTCTGCATTTGAGCTTTTTGCACTAGCCATATTTTTTTTACTTTGAGCTCTATTTAATTCGAATAAGGTAAATGGAAATAGCATATTTTACAGGGTGGAAGCTCATTGTCCCCAAGAAAGCAAAATTATTAACGAAAACAGGATGGGTCTATGGTGTACAGAGGTGGCAGACAACACACGAGGGACGTCGGGCATCTGTTTTTTACTGTGACTTGTTGCTGCTCGATTCATTTACAAGGCTCGTTAACTGGCCTTCCTTGCCATGCTGCAGCATTGATAACTGTTTTTGTGCATTGGTTCAATTGGTGATGTGGGGTGTCTGCAGTGTGTTGTGCTGATGCTTGCAGGGAATAAGAGCCGGATATTTGTAGAGCACGTGGGCCGTGCACCGAAAAGCCAGAAAAGAGGAGTGTTCAGCTACATTGTGGTAAAGGCAGAGAATTAGCTGACACGATTGTGGAAGATTTGTAGGAGTTGACTTATTTTCTTGAACCAATTTCTTGTGGCAATTTCGTGGCTCATCAGTTTAAGAATTCGTTACAGTTGCTTGACAAGTTAGACCTCGCCGCTAAGCTGGAGAGCATACTCCCAGTGACAGTGGTCACATTTTGGTGGCTGCTGGATTCAAGAAAATCATAGTAATTAATTTGTGAAATATTGTAAACTTTGATGGAGTAAATCTGTCTGGAGTCCTCCATTATGGCTCATCTCATAATGTTGTTTCAGCAAGATTTTAGATGGATTTTGTGAAGTGACAAAGCCTAAAAATTCGTGCTTTGCCATGGACTTTTCTCACTAATGTTTGCTTAAATATTTAATGATGTGAGCATGCTGCTTTTCTGTTGGGGTTTGCTGAAATTCATCATTGTCATTGCCGGTCAGAAATTTCGTGTTGCTCAGCCCAGAGCTAAACACTCGTAAAACTGGCGACAGGTAGACTCATGTTTGAGAAAATGTTTTAACAAATGTAAAAATTTTTAAGAGAAGAAAGGAATGTGTGTGTGGTGGGGCAGTTTTATTAGAAAGCATGCCTTTGTGAAAGAAGTCGCCAGTGAAGAAAGAGTTTTGCCTGTGGAAATGGTTTTGTGCCCTGACCTTAATATACCATTGTTGCATTTTCGCTCTGTTCAAGTGCTGCGATTTTCTGTGCTCTTTTTTTCTTCTGCATCCCGATGACTGTGTCTATCGAAACTTCACATTGAATAAGCAGCTGTGCGCTTGTTTGACGTGCTAGTCCAGTAATAAAAAGATAGACAACTGATCCCTGCATGTATAATGGTGTTGAAGGGTGAAACCGTACCGTAAAACATAATTAAAGCTGGAAGTATTGACAGGGAAGCATTTGCTAGAGCAAAGAAGTGTAAATTTAGCATCACACTTTCCACGTAACCGCTGGTGATCGTGAATGATAGTTTTCATTGCACTTGACAAAAGGAACGGGAACTGTCTATTCAATTCTTTAATGTGCAGGGATTTATGTGTCCGTAGGCATTTCAGAATCTCGCATGGTTTCCTTGAAAAAGCAGTGGCATTTATTTGTCTCCCGCAGATTCAATAACGTTGGACACTTCTGATGAAGATGAGGATGAAGAAGTAGATGTAGAAGAGTTCGAGGTGTCATCGCCCAACAAGCAATTTATTATCCAAGGCTTTGATGAGAGCGGCGGCGTCATACTCAAAAATGGGATGCGCAAGGAGCCGCTGCGCTGCAACCTCTGTCCAGTACGTGACGCGCTACTCGACCCACTACAAGGACCACATGCGGGTGCACAGCGGAGAGAAGCCCTTCAAGTGCACCAAGTGCCCGAACTCGTTCACGCAGAGGGCCCACCTTCAGCGCCACTTGCGCACCCACGAGCCCCGGAATCCTCGGAAGCTGGCCCTAGCGCGTGCCTCTGTTCGGAAAGCGAGGTTTGTCTCTTGAAGTTCTTTGAAATGACAGAGAGCCTCACTCGGCGGCTTCGAGGATTACCGATGGGAGCGTTTTGTTTAGCTGTAGACATGCTTGTAATTGGTTAGTAATTGTGTAGCAGACACATGAAAAGTTTAACCCTTTTCAAACATAAAAAAATTCTGGGTTGGTGGCGAAATTGGGCACATGTCGTGCAACAAAAATAAATCCTGGAACCCTGCTCAGCTCGAGACAGATTTTCATGCTTTTTGTTCTGCCCCTGTCCCTACCTTGCACTTCCTGCACTAAACATTCTGAATGTCATGGTTGAGGAATCGTTGCATGTTAGTTAGGGATGGGCAAATACTAACGTTGAGGTCCACAGCTAACATAGATTAGGTCAATTTTCTATTGAGTAGTTCCTAGAAGTGTATGGTTTGATTATGAAACGTTTGATCGGGAAGATTAAAAAAAGTAATAATGAATGTACATCAAAATAAGGAGGTTTAAAACTTTTGAACCTTCTCATTTGGCTCAGTCTTGATTCATTTCATTGTAACGTATTTAAAAAAAATATATTTTTGTGTTGACTCAAATAAGTTTTTGAGACCTGAGGCTGGACATGCGTGAATGTTCTTTTTCTTTTTTTGTTGTTCGGAATGAAGCAGAAGCAACTTTGAGCTTTAGCTAAATGTGTATAGCAATAGGGAGCTAGTTATATGTAGTATGCTAAATTTCACTTTGAATAATATTATACTTAATTCATATAAGCCCATATAACTCACACTTATGAAAGCGTGCGTGTTATATGGGTGTGAGGTGACTGTGGTGTGTAAATAAACCTTTAAGTGTTGCCTCACAGCAATACTAATTTTTTTTTGGATTAGTGGTTTCACAGCATGGCACCCACACACAACAGTGAAACCATCTTTACAAAGGTTTATTTGTAAAATTTGCATATCTTTGTTCGTTTGGAATACTTTTAAAACTTTTGAATCGGAATTAGTGTCTAAGTGCATTTAAATACTGCAAGATTCGTTTGAAAAGTCAGAGTTCGAATGCTCGCCCATCTCTGGTGTTAACGACTTTGTTGCAATCATGAAAAAAAAAATAGGCATAAGTAGAGCATTTGATTAGGAAAGCTAGGTAACCTATAGTCTTTATTGGTAACGGACTGGATTCCATTAGAATGCAAGTGGAGTAAAGGGTGCAAAAAAAGCTGAGCAGGCAGATGATCAAGACAGCCTAAGCTAGCGCGGGTGCGACTTCATTGGAGAAACGTGGGAGAGACTGCCTTGCAGTGGGTGTAGTCACGATTGTGGCGATAATGCAAATTGGATTTTATTTGTATTGTATCAAGTTGTATAGAGATCTTGCATTCAGCGTGCTGTTATTCGTTTCATACAAATCCTGGAGTAGCATTCCAGGTTGTCAACCAGGCAGACAGTCTTCAGCATTCCTTTAAAGACAGCGTATTATTTTTTAAAGTTTATTTGATCGTTATGGTAAGTAGCTTTTTGGCAGTGTGCATAGTGTTAGTTTTCATTGAATATTTTTCCATCAGCTTTTGTTTAAAATGAGTCTATAGCCATCGTAGCGCTCATTGTTGAATTTAGAGGTTTGTTGCAATAAATTGTCTTTGAGTCACTGGCAGTGGTGGGCTTAATCTTCTCTTCCACTGTAGTGCAGAAGCCGAAATATTCGAATGCCTTGAAACTTTTGTCGTTTGTGTGTTGGCCGAGCCAGTAATCGGGGTTCCCACTGTCTTTTTGCAAGGTACTCGGAGCGCGCCGATCAGTCGAGAAAGCATGCGCTTGGAGGTCAGTGGATTGCATGCTTTTTATCTTGTAGTGTTGAGCTCACTAGGGCACATTATCTCGTAATAAATGTTGCAGTCATGCTTTTCATGTAAAGAGGTGCTCTGCAAGGGTGCTGTAGATGACGTTGTTCGAAGATGTTGCAGAAAGTAAAATGATGCATTTCGGTACCATTCTGTGCTGACATGCTGAAAATTTTGAAGGTGTCTTGGAGCATATATTGTCCGCTATGACCTATGTCACTATGCATTCCTCATTTTTTTGTTGGTGTGAAGGCAGAAATAACCACGAAAATTTATGAAGCGAGCTAAAGTTTTTTACCTTGCAAATTCAAAATAGAAGCAGACACTGCCAAGAAGCACACCCTTTCACGTCATGCTTTAGTCTCAAAAAGGATTCGAGATTGATTTGTTTCAAACTTTATTTTGCTCTTAAGCATGCAAGAAAATAGGGAAACTTCTATTTCATTTAAGTAACTAATTTAAACAGCTGTTAACTGAAATTCAGAATACTAATTCTGCATTAAAATTGATGACCAGAAACCCCATGAAAATCTAATTACTTCGTCATGTAGACAAGAAAGTGGACGTTTGCTGTGAAAGGCCATTTTCAAACCCGCCGTGTGTCACATGTCACAAATATGACTGACATGGAGTGCTATCTCGAGCTTAAAGTAATGCTTTCCATGTAAGAAATTCAATTTGAAGTTTCAGAAAAATATTTGCATCAAAATTAGCTGCACTTATTGAAGCAATGGCCTCAAATGGGGTCACTGGGGCTGAAGAGGATACGGGTGTAGTTAAATTTAGGTCGGACATGAAATATCCTACACGATGAAAATTAAGTTTGTGTAAATAGTGAAGTTGAGCTTCGGGGTGAATAGAGATTTTGGTAGAATAATTTAGATTCGAAATGTATATACCATATGTTATAAGGAAATAACATATTTGTCATGACCCAACTAACCTGTGCAATATTTTTTAAAATTTGAAACAAGGCATGCACAGAAGCAGTGGTGTAGCCATGGAGTGCTCACGAGCTTGTTCCCCCCCCCCCCCCCCCGTCTTTTCAAAAGTTTTTGCTGCCATGGCATACAGGGGGGAAAATGACCATATAAAGGGTGTTGCCCCCCCTCTAAAGAAATCTTTTGATTCAAAAGAAGTTGGAACAACTTTGAATAGTTGTAGGATTTTGCTTTCGATAAAATGCAAGAGACAGCTTGTAAAACATGTTGTGTTTTAAGGTTAACAAGCTTTTAAACTTGGAAAATGATGAACCGGTAAGATGGTAAGACGTTCATTTAACCTTAAAGCCGGGCTTTGTGACAGGGTGTATTTTTTTCTGGCGAGAAGTTTCTCAATCGGTACCCCTTCGCTGCAGTGAAACTATATTTGCAGAAAAACTGCGATTTGGCCTAGTTGGAACGTATTTATATTGAAGTTTTTGCACTAACACATGAGGACAAAGATGAGAAACACCAAATCATTTTTTTGAAAACATTCACTTAAAAGCCCTCAAATCTGCACAATGTAGAAAAAAAAAAACATGAACCCACGTGAGCATGTGATCACAAGTTGTGCCATGTGAGCTGTTCACAAGCTTTTTGACCAGATTGTGGAAAGGTGAGGGTTTTTCGAGTGAGCATCTTAAAAAAAAATAAACCAGTATTGTTATATTGTGCTCGTTTGTGTTTCTCATCTTTGTTCACGTGCACTTGCTAGAGAACTTCATATATGACTACATTTACATAAGGTTACCTGTGGACTAAAATACATTTGAATAGGTACTTTCACAGCTTATCACCCCTTTACCACAGTGAAACCACCTTTACCGGGGACTACATACGGACTAACATCTATTCGTTCATTTAAATCTTCGAAGTATTCTACAATTTGAATTGAAATGACTTCGAGTACAGTAATATTCTTTCAGATATTCAACGCATTCAAATATTTGTGCAAGCTTGATGAAAATTATTACTCAGTCTTCTGCAACAGAGTGCTTCATGCTTATGCTAATGAAACAAAGAAATTTAATATTTAATTGCAATAGTGCTACACTGTGTTCTGTTCTTAACGTCTTATAAGTGGCGCCATTTTAAGGCGCAGTTTGAAAACAATGTAGCTCTGTCAGTGGCACAAAAAAACTATCCAGTTTGTGTATCAACTCCCGCCAGTTTTCTGAGGCATGTCAAGGCCTTATTGTTTCTGCCATCAATAAGATATATCGGCCACTTGCAAACCAGCAATGGTAAGTTCGAATGATCGAGATGCACGTGCCTTATCCATGTACAGTCGAAACCTGCAATAACAAAATCGCCGGGGAAACCGAAAAAGAGAATTTCGTTGCCGCGAGTATGAGATATAAAAACAGTGATACGGCCAGCAGAGCAAAAATTTATTGCCAGAAGTCGGTCAACTTACTTTGCCAACCCTTGCCATGCAACAACTTCAAAGCTCTCCCTTCGCACTGGAAAAAGTGGTCCATTGCTACGTCGTCGTCATGTTCGCCGAAGAAGGAGCGAAGGGTGTCCAGCAGATCCAAAACAACCCGCCGGTTAGGTTTCTCTGCGTGCATCTTTTCTTGGTTCTCGGTGTTGTCAGCTTCGCGCACGCTTTCGATAAAGGCCTCGTCGTTCACTTCCTTGTACACGACTACATTGTCATCGGCGCGAACGAACGCATCAACGGTGAGTTCATCTGGGGTGTCGATGGCTCGAATTTCCCCCCAGGCATTGGTCAGGGATAGAGACACTGCACTGCCACCACTCTCGCCGTCAAGTGCACCTTCATCCAAATCTTTGTCTGGTGAGGCCGAAGCGCAATCCGTGCGTGATGCTTGCACGGTGGTGGTGAAGCCCGGGTGCTTGAATCAGTTCTCAATCAGCGACGGGGATGTTGCAACCCATGCGGCGGCCACCATCTCGAAAGCCATGCACAAGTTGACGTCGGTGGCACACTTGTGGCGGAGGTGGAGTAGCAGACGTTAGATCAACCTCTCCCTGTAGGCGCACTTGACGCTCCGAATTACGCCTTGGTCGAGCGGCTGCAGAACGGAAGTGCAGTTCGGTGTAAAAAAAAACCAAGCACATGTTTGTAGCTCTGTCTCGTCGATGTGGAAAAGCAGATGTTTACAAATTTTGAGTGTGCATAACATGCATACAAGCATATTTTCAACCAGTTAAACTTTGGTGGGAGGGCAAAATAAGGCCCACACCGTGGTAGAATATTCATTATTGCGCGATCGCTGTCCAAAAACATTTTGTTGCCGCGAGATACGTAATACATGGGCTTCTACGAACGTTCGCCGGGGATCCGGAAATATTTCGTTGCCGCGGGGATTTCATACTCGCGGGGTTTCGTTATTGCAGGTTTCGACTGTATACATAAGATGTGCGTTCTTGTACTTTTTGTATTTACTTACGAAAAATAAATTTGACCATGGAGTTCGTTTGCGACTATAACATTGTAGGTGACGCGGACTCCCGGGGAAAAGGCAGTGAAAACATCATTGCCTTTTGAAATATATTTGCATGCGGTGAGAGGCGCTGGCAAAGATGCATTGACCATAAAATTAGCTTCGTATGTATTGGGTTATAATGGACAGTTTTCAATAATATGCAAGGTGGCTTTCCTGTAAGGTTTGTTTTGCAACCAAGAATTCTCGTTCACAGACTGCTTTTATCACTCATTGTGTTTGTTCACAGACTGCTTTTATGGCTCATTGTGTTTTTGCCTTTCCCCTCTTTGACATTTTGTTGTACTTGCGTGCCTTCACTGGAATTCGGAGAGGTTAAAGCGCAATGAGCGAGAAAAGCAGACTGTGAACAAAAGTTCTTGGTAGGAAAACTAGCCTTACAGGAAAGCCGCCTTGCAGTTTATTCAAATTGTCCATTGCCACTCGTTCAACATAAATGTCGATGGGGATTTAAAACAGTAGATAGCATTACAGTTTTAGCAATTGCACTGTATGTTTCATGGGTGCTGATTTTGCTTGAATATTTCTTGACGTATGCAAGTTTATTGAAACATTATCGTTTTTTTTAATAGGTTATGCTTTCTGCATGGGCGACATTGTAGAAAATGCCTAGAAATCACTGACAACTGCAATTAAACTAAAGGTGGTGCTGTAATGTTGCCCTGTCTCTTGCTATTTGAAAATTTTTGTTGCCTTGCCCTGCTAGAAGACTTTGAGAATGCAATGCCATAGTGCTTTGTAAAGTGCAATGACCAACACTCTTTTCTTAATCTATGTGTATTTCATGTTAGGCATTGTAGAGCTGTTCTGAAAGGCATGTCTCCTGCTCCGAAATGAATAACTACTGCTCAAAACCTTCTTCAATTCTGCTAATGTACTGCTTCACAGGCTGCTGCTAAACATACAGTATTTTGATACTTCCATTTCTGAGACAATGTTTTGTTAGTGAGGAGCTGATATCAGCTGGGTCTTTTGAGGAGGGCCATAAGTCAATCAATAATCAGGTGGATTGAATGATGAAGTCGGGTCTAATTGATGGCTATAACAGCATCCAGCATGTCTTTATTCTGCGCTTGCTTCCCGTGTTTGCCTGCCATCAGCTTTTGCGTTGCGAAACCTGCAGTTCCTCTGCTGCCTGCTCTGACAGGTAATACTGGAATCACAATTGTATATATGAGGTGTGTTCAAAAAGAAAAATAACCTCTCTAATAGAGTGCCAATCACCAGAAAGAGCGCGCAGCAGCTTCAAGACGCACATAGCGGCAAGCTTGGGCAAGAAACTCATTTGCCACGATTCGCTCCGACCTTTAGTTTGTGAGCTACAGCTGTTAAAGTGAGCACATGGACAAGCTGTTCTTCGGAATAGTACCGAAGTGACAATGAAAGCTGGAAGAACAATTTGTGTATGTGTGTGTGGAGTTCTGCTACAAACTTGGGAAAAGTTTAAAAAAAAAAAAACTTGACTTTCACAGATACGTTTCAGTTTTAGCCAAGCGTACTGGGAAAGTGTGTATGAGCCTCGCGCAGTGCTACCAGTGATTCAAGTGTTTCGAATGCGGTAAAATGTCTGTCGGTGACGGTCAAAAGCCTGGACGACCTTCGGCTACAGCAGATGATGACCACATCAAGAGTTCATGCTGTCATTCGAAGGAATCTTCGTTACACTGTTAGATATGTTGCTTACAAAGTAGGAATAATAGCGTGGGATAATGCCATGACATTTCGATTTCTTTGATCCTGAACATACAATCAGATTGGAAGGCCACTATTTCCGATCCATAGAGGAGACCCAGGGCAGTGCCAGAAGAGACCTGTGGGCCATTCTAAAAAGTGCATTCTAGTAGAGAGAGATATAGAAAACTTAAATATATATATATATATATATATATATATACATACACACACATGCCCCGCCGCGGTGGTCTAGTGGCTAAGGTACTCGGCTGCTGACCCGCAGGGCGCGGGTTCGAATCCCGGCTGCGGCGGCTGCATTTCCGATGGAGGCGGAAATGTTGTAGGCCCGTGTGCTCAGATTTGGGTGCACGTTAAAGAACCCCAGGTGGTCTAAATTTCCGGAGGAGCCCTCCACTACGGCGTCTCTCATAATCATATGGTAGTTTTGGGACGTTAAACCCCACATATCAATCAATCAATCAATCAATACACACACATACATATACAGGGAGTAGGAGGGAGATCGCCTGGTACGGACCACCCCTCACTTGCAATAGGCGGGCTCCTCGTAACAGAACTCCAGGGCGCCTTCCAAAAATGGTAAAAACTTTGGGAACGGTGTATTGCTAGTAGAGGGGAGTTGCTTCACATGGCAAATGCTTTAAAGGTTGCACCACAAATAGTAAAGGTGCTATAGAAAGAGTTCATTTTTTTTTTCAATGCCCCTCATATGTTGTTGAAATGAGGGGGGGAAAATTGGTGAGTAGTGACGGATGATCTGCGAACCCCTTCTACCACACTCCTACCCTCTGTTTCGTTGTGCGAGCCTTGTGCAACAGTTATCAGTTATAGCGATGAAACCTTTTTGGCACTTGAAAATGCTGGAAGTGGGTTTGACTGCATATGATATACCTCTCGGTATACTGTAATCACGTATGCTGGTCTGTTTTAAGGTCTTTGTGCTAACTTATGACGGACACGATTGTTGACTTTGCGTGGCTTTTTGCAACGATTCCCACTGCTACGTTTTATGCTTCCTCTTTGCTTGTTCGTCATGGGACTTGAAGCTGAATACTTTATCTCGCATGTGTTACTGATTCGGAGATACTGGAGCAGAACGCTTGCAGGACTGGGATCGCATACTTTATTTAGTATTGGTGGGTGGCTACTGAAGAGGTGCAGCATACAGTTTTTTCAATGAGCATGGGCTGTCAGTGTTCTGAATTTAATCGGATAGATGCCCTCTTCTATCACCTTTATTTCTATAGTTTATTGACTAGCTCTAGCGTAGTTTTTAAGCACAGTGATTGAAGTAACTTGTTCCTACTTGAATTAATCTGACAAAACTTTGTGGTGTATACGTTGCCCAAATTAGGGGAGATGCTACTCGAAGACACTTTTTTGAATATGAAATTTGAGATATTTATGGAACTTTTTATGTTTATTTCAAATATATAATTAGTTTTCTTGCAAGTTGCATACTTTCAGCTTTGCAACATGACAAAGTAAAATTTTAACCCTTTTGCCCCCTCCCCCCCTTTTTTTTTTTTCATCCGTAAACTTCCCCAATATCTTACCATTCATAGATCATAATGTTTAAAACAAAGTGTAGAATATAAATAACTAATTAGGAAGCACATACAAAATATGCAATAGGCGTGAAAAATAATAGACGTAAAAAAGCCCATATGTCACCTACCCTAGTAAAGGTTTACATACAACTTTTCATTACATAATAAGATATTGAAATTTAAGCTAGATAATTGTATTTGTCATACTTTGGAAAAAAATATAGGCAAAATTTCATGCAGATCCAAGCACTAGAAGTGCCTGAAAAAAGAGGGACACTTTAAAAAAATGGCAAAACTTGTGTTTAAAAAAAACAAGTTTTAAAGTTAAAATGGAGTTTTTATTTACAAAAGATCTCTTTAAATTCGATGAAATTTGCACAGCAAGAACAATCCTTCTTATAGTGGCCACTGCCACTAAAATACATCAGCACCATGAGTTTGTCCTTCTCGGCATTTTCGAGCCGACTCCTCACAGACATTTCGCTCACGGACAGGGCCATGAAACGCTTGCCAGACTTCTTCCACTCCATCTGGCAGAGCCTTGTGCCAACTGCAAGCTAGGAAGAAGTTCGACAGGACTGCAAAATCTAAACCAAGTCCCGTGTCGTGGGACACAACAGTTGCAATGCCATTTTGTGGCCACGTTTGTGCCACATACCGTCGTACATAATGGCAATGTCGTCCCCGCTAAGTTTCCTCACAGTGAGCTTTTCGACCTCGGAAGATTGGCGCTGACGTCATCCATGTACTCATCACGAACTTTCTGGCTGATGGCCATTTTGTGGCCACGTTTGTGCCACATACCGTCATACATAATGGCAATGTCGTCCCCGCTAAGTTTCCTCACAGTGAGCTTTTCGACCTCGGAAGATTGGCGCTGACGTCATCCATTTACTCATCACGAACTTTCTGGCTGATGGCTGTGAATAACTTTTGATGCATTAGTTTTTGCAGGCGAACAACTGCCGCGAATCAGACCAGCCGCTCGTAGCCTTTTCTTACAGAGCGCGCCATCGCAACAGCTTTCACGGGCGAGCAATGGCTTTTTTCATTCATAACGAAGATATATACACGATAAAAGCATTGTTCAGCTGCGCTTCTAGCCAAGACATGGACCCCGCAAGTAGGCTCCACAGCACATACAAGCGCGCAGTGGCCAATGGTGGTCCGTACCACGTGACAAGCCAGTCGCCGAGCTCGAAAAATGTGCGAAAGCGTGCTTCTTTTTATTGTTTCTTGCGCCGCATCAGCGAGGGAAACTGTCCTTTTTTGAAGCGTGAGGCTCGACTGTTCACCTCATGCGATTGACAATGGCAAGCGGAGGCGCATTATCGGTGGCAAGGTACTTGAAGACTGCATACTTTGGGCCTTTTAACAGGCACCTTGTGCTCTCTAGATGCAATTTTAGTCTCGTCATTTTTTTTTTTTTCAGAACAGTAGAGGTATTAATCCCATCACAACAGGCGAACATTAAAAAAATGGTAATATTGAAAAAAAAAACGTGCGGTTTTGGACCCGCATCTGCCCTTAAAGACCTACTATGATGGTCTAGTTACTGCTTATGGTGCTTGGCTGCTTGCCTCAGTGGTGCGGGTTTGATCACAGTTGAGGTGTATGCATTTAAGTGAAAGTGAAATGTCAGGGGCCCATGTACTTGAACTTTCTCATTTGAAATGCCAGGTTCTATTTATTATGCAAAGCTGCGAAATGTAAAAATAAAAGCGATGAATCAAAGACTGTTTCGATTTTATAAGATTTTGATGTAGTAGATCGTGCCTGGTGTAGCCAATGTTTTGACAATCTTGTCCCCGTCAAGGTTCCAGCTGCGTACATTAGCGCGAATATGTGTCTCCTTTGTGCCATCTCCTCCTCCTCCAACCTTGCTCTTTTGTTTGGGTTGGAGGAGAGGCTGCAAGACATGTACACTTATGAGAGAATCTATATGGACCATGGCTGTTTGTATGTGTTTGTTATCTGCCAAATCTTTGCGTCGTTTAGAGAATAGTTGTCGTGTTCAGAGCATTTCTCTGACGACTTCCGTCTCAGTAATTCTCTCAAAGGCTATTTCGTCAAGGCAGTGCTTTCAACAGCAGACAGCCCGCGACTAGACATCGTAACAGCGATTTCAGTACTCGCTTTTGTGGCTTGTATACTTTTGCACAAGGGTGTGCGTGCATGCATGGGCCAAAGTTGGCAGTTGCAGAATTTACCAAGACAAAACAGCTAGCCGAAACGTTAGCTCCAGCAACTCCCTGCGTTCTAAAACTTTTCTCCTATTTGAGCTTCCACCTTCCCCTGAACATTCCTATCGTAAGCTGTCTTATGTGCGGTGAATAGGTAATATACCTTCAGTGGGAAATGTATTTATTGTAGGCGCACTTCATTGTTGAGAAACATCCCTCAACACATTGAACAGGATTTGTAATCTACAGAGGGTTCATAAGACGTCAGGCATAAACAGTATTTTTTTACTTCGTCATGCTCATGAAGTGCGAGCTATTTTTATTCACTTAGTTCGAACTTTACCTTGCTGGCAGACGACAGAGCCAAGTTTTGTCCCGGCATTCCATCACGCTTTGTTCAACAGGCACATTATGGCATGCCTGTTATGGTGGTCTGTTAATTATTTCAAGATTGATTGTGGAAGAAGTACGTAAAATTATGCAAGCAAAGAGCCAGCAATCAGCACAAAGGCTATCTTAAAGGTTGCTAGAATGAAAATGCAAGCCTAATAATGGTTATGGGTAATTATTCTGCTCTGTACCTGTCGCAGTGATCTAGTGGTTACGCGGTTTGTTAGTTGGTACCAAGGTTTGTTAGTTTGTATCCTGGCCACAGCAAACACATTTTGATAGAGACGAAATACTTGAGGTACATGTACTTGGATTAACATCCTGACAGAAGCTTCAAAGCAGTGAAGAGGAAACTTGGGATAGGCAAAAGTCGGATGTATGCACTAAGGGACAAAGAAGGCAAAATAACTACGAATATGGATAGGATAGTCAAAATAGCGGAGGAGTTTTACAGAAATCTGTACAGTAGCCGAGACAACCACGACCTCAATACGATAAGAACTAGCAGTAACCCAGATGACACCCCACCAGTAATGATAGAAGTCGGAAAAGCTTTGGAGAGCATGCAAAGAGGCAAGGTGAGGATCAGGTAACATCAGATCTGCTGAAAGATTGAGGACAGATTGTGTTAGAAAAACTAGCCACCCTGCTTACGAGGTGTCTCCTGACGGTAAGGGTACCAGAGTCTTGGAAGAATGCTAACATCATCTTAATACATAAGAAAGGAGATGACAAGGACTTGAAGAATTATAGGCCGATCAGCTTGCTCTCTGTAGTGTACAAGCTATTTACAAAGGTAATTGCTAACAGAATAAAGAAAACATTAGAATTCAATCAACCAAAGGCACAAGCAGGATTTCGAACAGGCTACTCAACAATTGACCACATTCATACTATCAATCAGGTAATAGAGAAATGCTCAGAGTATAACCAACCACTATACATAGCCTTCATAGATTACGAGAAGGCGTTTGATTCAGTAGAAATATCAGCCGTCATGCAGACACTGCGGAATCAGGGCGTAGATGAAGTATATATAAACATTCTGGAAGCAATATACAGGGGATCAACTGCTACCATAGTGCTTCATAAAGAAAGCAACAGAATACCAATCAAGAAGGGTGTAAGGCAGGGGGACACAATCTCCCCAATGCTATTTACCGCGTGCTTACAGGAGGTTTTCAGAAGCCTAGAATGGGAACAGTTAGGGATAAGTTAATGGAGAATACCTTAGTAACCTGCGCTTCGCCGATGACATTGCATTGCTGAGTAACTCAGGGGACGAATTGCAACTCAAGATTACGGAGTTACACAAGGAGAGCAGAGAGGTGGGTCTTAAAATTAATCTGCAGAAAATGAAAGTAATGTACAACAACTTCGGAAAGGAACAGCGCTTCGAGATAGGTAAAAGGCTATGTCTACTTAGGGCAGGTAATAACCGCAGAGCCTAATCACGAGATTGAAGTAACTAGAAGAATAAGAATGGGGTGGAGCACATTCGGCAAGCACTCTCAAATTATGACAGGTAGATTGCCATTATCCCTTAAGAGGAAGGTATATAACAGCTGTATCTTGCCGGTTTTTAGCTACGGAGCAGAAACCTGGAGGCTTACAAAGAGGCTTCAGCCTAAATTGAGGACGACGCAGCGAGCAATGGAAAGAAAAATGGTAGGTGTAACCTTGAGAGACAAGAAGAGAGCGGAGTGGATTAGAGGACAAACGGGGGTTAAGCATATCATAGTTGAAATAAAGAGGAAATGGACATGGGCCGGGCATGTAGCGCGTAGACAGGATAACCGCTGGTCATTAAGAGTAACTAACTGGATTCCTAGAGAAGGAAAGCGGGTTAGGGGGAGACAGAAGGTTAGGTGGGCAGATGAAATTAAAACGTTTGCGGGTATAAATTGGCAGCAGCAAGCACAGGACCAAGTTAACTGGCGGAGCATGGGAGAGGCCTTTGTCCTGCAGGGGACGTAGCCAGGCTGATGATGATGATGATGAGATATGAGTGAAAGCGAAACTGCTCTAGCTCACTCATAATGGACAGCGCTACCTGAAACTGCCAGCAGCAATCAGTGAAATCTTCAAGGTTTGCGATATTTTTCTCATCTAGTGAAAATTCGCTGCAGTGTTCCAGAATAATCTTTGGGCAGCACTGCTTTCTCTCTCAGCCCTAGCACTACCCATATATTCCACAAAATGCAGTTGCCACAATTCAATTAAAAATTACTACAAAAAATTTTTAAGTGTTCTTTTTTTTAGGTTTCATTTTTTTAGGTATTAAAAGATTCTGATGACATGTGAAGGATTAGGAAACTGAGCACCAATTGATGAGTGTAATTTACTTTGCATTATGGTGCTAAGCTGACTGCATGAAAACTAATTTTAGGTGCATATCTCTTCTTTTGCTGCGTAATTTTGTTCCCTTGAAATATGTGTTAGTGTTTTTCTTATGCTTCGAGTTGTCGGTTTTTTTTTTTCAATTTTTTGTTTTATGCCAATTCCTCGGTGTTATTGTTATCAACTTTCTGCATTCAGTTATACTTATTTTAAGACAGATCTTGGATCTTGTATCTTTGTAATGCGCTTTATATTATTGTTCTGACCAAACTTCATGGAGTAAATATTTCACTTTTAAATAAACGAGAGCCAACTTAGTCTGACGACATCATCCTGTTTTTACCATGATTTGCATTTTTGTTTACGCAAGAAACAGTGTTCTGTAGCATACATCATCCGTGTTCACCTTCCTGAATATTTATTTATTGGAAAATACCTTACTAGGCCAAAAGGCACGGAGTAAGGGAGGTTACAATGAAATGAAAAGTAAACTTATTAGGAGCAACTTTACAGTTCATGGGATACTGTGCAAGTACTTCGGCACTGTAACACAATTATTTTGAAGACATTTTTAAGCTGTACAAAAAAGACAGCACATTAACATAGAACATACATGCACATGGAGCACTGTTCTGTGTGTGCATTCTATGTTTCTCACGTGTTACCTTTTTTACGTACTTTAAGCATGTCTTCAAAGATCGATGAACCAGCTAGCCCATTACTGCAGCTGGTCTGTCTTCTTGCAGTGCCAACAGGACGCAATTCACGAGGTAAAAGCCGCTCGTTTCTCCAGTGGTGGGCAGTGAAGGAAGATTCCGACGAGGAGGAGCGGGCCGAAGGGACGAGGCCACGCAAGTTCCATCAAGTGTTCGGGCATTCCAGCATGGGCCCCCCAGTGCGGCTGAAGAGAAACAAGAAAAAAGCTTTCGCAAGGAAAGATCCGCTGGTCTGCGGCCAGTGCTTGTACACCACGTACTACGTGACCCACATGAAAGACCACATGCGGACGCACAGCGGGGAGAAGCCCTTCAAGTGCTCCAAGTGTACGGCTGCATTTACGCAGGCAGCCAACCGTAAGCGCCACATGCGCACCCATCACCAGGGGATCTAATCTCACGGCTCTGAAAATTTCCCTTCTTCAGAGTCGATTGTAGCAGACAACAGAGGACTGTCATTTAATTTCTTTTTTTTTTTTCGAAAATTCAAGAATGCAAGTAGCGAAGACAGGTAAGGGTGGATGACAGGAGGTGCCCAGTGTTTTGCCTTTGCTAAAGAGGATAAGCTTGTACAAACTAGACCAACAATCACACTCATTCAAGTGAATGTGGTCGTTGTTGATTGTCTTATGTAGGGCGAGCATCATGTTGATATAGCTCGGTCTGGGACAATGGATCTGTGAGCATGTCCTTAGATTGCTGCTAAATATCAGTGTTCATTTGTGATTTTGTATGTTGACCTTGAAAATAATGGCTTAGTGTAAAAGGTTGATTCAATAGACCTCATGACTAAGCCACTCGGTGCGTTGCTGTTACCTATACCATTGCTCTTGTCTAAATAGATGGCTACTGTGGTTGAGCAATGCATAAAGAACATTGGATAACAAAGGCATATTTTGGGCACAGTAATTAGGCACAATTACTGAAGGTAGGGTGCTAGAGCAGTGGTTTGCACCTTGCGTGTTGACCAGTATTAAGACCACTTTAAAAGTTTCAACTTTAGTTTCACAACACTGTGTGTGTGTGTGTGCTTTTATTTTAACGGTATGCATTGATATCATGCATCCCATTTCTTTTTTCTCCATTCATCATTAATATTTGAGGCTTCTTCATTTTGATTGTACACATGAAATACTGTTTTGCTGTAGACATGTGGTAGTCCTTGTTTTTGCCTCTGAATACGTTGTCAAGGAGTACTGTGCTCTTGTGGACCTGCATTTCATAACTTGTCAGAATGTCAGGCTGTTTGAATCCAGAATGAACCTCGAGCAATGTCTGTAAGGGTGAATATATTCATTATGTACGCACATTGCTCGTCATGCTACAAGTTTTCTAATTTTCTCAATGTGTAATTTACTTCGAGAAATGCACATGCCTAGCCTTGTCTTCAAGTGCTTACTTGAGGGGAGATTTTCGAGCCAGTCGCCTGTGCAAGATGCGACTAGCGTTGTCAGACTTGTTTGGCTGTGCACAGACCACGTCGTCGTGGCACTGTGCAAAGTTGGATATGACAGCCTGTCATTACTGTTACTGAGACATCACCTCAACCCGCACCAATGTTGTGAAAACTCTAGAAAGTGAAAGTGTTGTCAGGGTTTAATCCTTCGCAACCCTGCCCTAAGTCATTTTGTACAGTTATGAATGTGCGTAATGCACACATCTTAAGATGCTATTCTTTCACCCATAGGCTATAAATTTCATAATTTTTGTAAGCTGAAATGTCTTATCTTAGTGTGAAGTTACATGGATGCAACATGCTATGTAAAGCTTTTTATGTTTTGTTGTTGCTTTCTTTTTCTTTTTCTTTAGAAAATCACTGCAAGTTAGGTATTATACTGCTGCTTATCACTAATGTGAAAAAAGACATATAAGGTTTCTAATTCCAGCAGATGACATAACTGGGAGCAAAAAGTGAAGAGTGGGGGAAGAGAATGTGATGTGTCGCGTACCTGATATGTGTGTAAAGAAAGAGATATATGTTTCTTTTTTTCCTCAAAGAACTAAAGGAATATGCACTATTTGTATAGGCAGTGTTTGGGTAGTCAGGTCAAGCAGTACATCACGAGAATTGTACCTCACAGGGTTACAATGAACTGGCTGCAGAATGATTCTACGAAAGATTTTCCTGGATCTGAGGGGGCTGTGTCTGTATGTGAGTGACTCTGTACATGTGCAAATGTTTTCCTTTTGTCTCAATAAAGACAACTTTGCATTGCTTGAAGCATATTCTCGAATATATACTTTTACGTGCAGTCATTATGTCATGTATTCACCACCGTAATAAATTTAAGAGACAGTGCATTCATACTGGAATATACATTGTTTTTCACTCCTGCGGAGTACTAGTGAAATCAGCCATGCTGTTATTACTGTTTGATAAGGGGGCCAATATACTGTTACTTTGACAATGCATAATTTTGGTTATAGTAAGAGTACCCGTTGGTCAGAGACATGGAATAGTGTGTTAAACTAAGACTTAAGCAAAACATTATAAGGGATTACTGTCGCACAAGCATGTAGTGGATACAGTAATAATGAGATCTAACAGACAATCGTACATTTACCGCCGGTATCCATAACCACTTTGCGCGAAATTAGAAACAAAAGCTTAGCACCTATGGAGACATTGGGGCTCGAACCTGGGTCCGCTGGGTGCCAGCCCAGTATTCTACCATTGAGCTATGCCGGTACTTTTTTTTTCCCATGGTATTTAATAAAGTATTTGCACAATAAAGACAAAATCAAGTGAACAAAAGTACAATCAAATCGCGAAAGTAAGCGCTCAAGCATTACTCATAAACACTAAATGGCTAACACAGCGCGAGTTCCTTACATGGAGAGTTCTTCACATCGTGTTATACAAACAAAAAAAATTCCGCCATATCCACGAAGTGAATGATGATGAATGGGCGAAGCTCCGGAGGTAAACCTGGTAAACCATGAATCCTGTGTACATTTTGCCCACTCGATTTTATTACATCGCTCCCCCTAGCGTACGTCGCCGCACTAAATCGAACGATTGCCTTCAACCAATGACACGCGCCATATGTGACATCATTCCTATTTTATAAGATCTCGCGTCTTTCATCAACTACAAGTACCGCTTTCTAGTTTATAACATCTTGCATCTTTTCATCATCAGCTACAAGTACCACCATCTAGTAAACACTACAAGAACTAAACGAGAGATGGCTACATACAGGAGACGGTACCGCCATCTAGTGAACACTGCAAGAACTAAACTAGAGGTGGCTACATACAGGAGACGGTACCGCCATCTAGTGAACACTGCAAGAACTAAACTAGAGGTGGCTACATACAGGCTACAGGGGACGCACAGCCCACGCCCTAAGGAGCTTCGCCCCTAAAAAGGGGTGAGGTCAAACAGTTCTCTAAGACGGAGTACCAGTCCGGTCTAAAGTCTAGCTCGTCGTAAATGTTTTTTAGGTGGATAGACATTTGAATGAAGTGTGCGCTTGAAGAGGTGGTGGGCTCTGCATTGCGGTCTTGCATTCGTGTCTTCCACAAGCTGTGCATACCCATGAGGAAAAACATATCATATGGTACTTCCTCAAGCGCTGCTGGTAGAAGATAGCGTATTGTGTGAGAATTAATGACGAAACGTTTTTTCAGTGCTCGCTGAAAAACATCCCAAAACAGTATGGCATCTTTGCAGCTAACAAAGCAATGTTCAATCGTTTCCGGCACATCACATAGACAGCAGTTAACAGACGGAATGAAAATACCCTTTCTTTCTAACCATGTGTTTACCGCCAATGTTTCAGAGTGGAGTTTATAGAAGAATGTTTTTGAATTCGGTGGAATGTACATTTCGCACACTCGCTTCAACACATCGTGGCCTGGAAGATTGGAGTACATTGAGCGGTACAATGGAGGTGGGAAGAGTGTACTCAGTAGGTCCTTATACAGCACTTTGCGCGATACTGTGTACAGGTATTCTACAGAAAAGCGAGCTTTAAGGAACTGAACTGTGAGGTAAACTTCCTGCATGAATCCCCCACAAGTATGGGCGTTCGGAGAAGTTCGATGAAACAATTAAATCTGGTAAGCAATTAACAAGTGTAACCTGCAAGAAGGAACGGATTACAGGATGGGAATTGTCTTGAAAAAAGAAGAATCGGGACACTATTTGCCATAGATAAAGGTGTTTTAGTCCTAACCCACCCTCACTAACTGGCTTGAATATATTGTCACGACGCATGGGCTCAAAAGTCGAAGACCATATGAAAGTAGCAAAAATCCGATGAAAGCATTGTATATAGAATCTTGCGCAATGAATAAGTTGCCATACATAGTAAAGTTTTGTCGCTAAGAAAGTATTGCAAGCTTCAGCTCTCCCAAATATCGAAAGTCGATAGGGAACAAAAGCCATCCCCACACAGAAGTGGCTGCTGCACCGCACGAAAGTGACGTCACTTTTAAAAAAGTTAACGTAAGGCTATTAAGATGTGCAAATTATTACTTTATAATGCAATAAACTTACAAAAGTGTCATTAAACAAGTGTGTAACGTGTTTTTTATAGTGCATAAATAATTATTAACGCATTGTATAAAAATATTTGTTTTGTATACTGTTTTTGTAATATTAGTATATATTGCTCAATTTAACAACCTAATAAATTATTTGTTGGTTTATAAGTAGTATTAGAAGGAAAATAACTTGATTGTTTGTTCTGTGCTCGAGGGTGCAGCGGGTTTGCCCCTGGTTTCGGTTTGGAGCGTATTTTGATCCTACGACTACCCTAATACAGTACATGTGTACAGTATTGTACACATACAGTACACATACGTACAGTATCGCACACAATATTGTACAGTACCTGTGTACGTTCTACATCGCAATGTGCCATGTCAACAGCATTCGCCGAACACCGTGTGATAAATCTGCATCGCAACGTCAACAGAGTGTTTCTTTGATAGACCGAGAGGAAATCGGTGGTCTGGTGTCAAATTAATGTGCATCCTTGCCTGTCGACAGAGTGTTTCTTTGGTAGACAGAGAGGAAATCGGTGGTCTGGTGTCAAATTAATGGGCATCCTTGCCTTTCGTTCGCGAAATCTATGCGTCCAGTGACGCTGTTCTGGTACCACGTCTACTGCGGCGCGTTTTTCTGTCATCAGAGCCTCAATAAATAGCGTGAACAGCATTGCTTACCCAGTGGCGGAGGAAACGATGCAGTCAGTTGCATCGTTTTCGCTTACGGGCCTGGAGTTTTGTGTGTCCTTGTACGTCTCGGCAAGAAAGTGCATCGATTGTTGAACAAGCGTATAAATGTCAAATTCTGCGAGGATAATCAAACATTCGAAATCAAAGGAGGCGGCATTCAGGAAGATCAGTCCAATATGTGCTTAGGAGAAACTTGTTAACTTGTGTCGCAGACATTACATTATTGTTATTGATTTCAGCAGTGCTCTGAGGGACGAGGATCTTTCAGTGTGCTGCTGAAATCAAGAATGCGATCCAACTTGCGTATGCAATTTTCAGTTTCCATGCAGCACATTATTGATCGCCTTATATGAAAAAGTTAACAAAAAAGTCATTTATGTACGTGCTATGCATGCCATGTTAAGCTTCTGTGCTAACTATACCCTTGCACTGGTTATTAAAATGTTTACATGCTTACACTCTGAGGAAGAGATGGTCCGCTTATTTCTTTTAAACAAATCTGGAATGTTGGCCATGTTGTCGCTTGTGCCTCTAGACCAGGTAGTCGTGTCTGGACCACCAAGAACCAGCTTGACCTCCCTCATGCCCAGGGTCACACATCTTAATTCATGCGGCTACGATGTGCTGCTGCACTTCCACTAAGTATGAGTTGAATATGTTCGCAAATAGACTGCCATATAAAGCACTTGCAGGTGCTCTTCAGTTTTTTTTTGTTTTTTAGCCCGTTATAGTGCAGCGATTGGTTCGCAGGTAGGACTTGCAAACCTTGTACAGCTATGGACAGGGCTGACTATTGTAGCTTCGTATGCATGTAGAAACCTTTTCCAAGTAGAAAGGTTATTATCATCAACATAAGAGAAAGGTATACAAGCTGTTTTTATCCAACCTTTCTTCACAAATGAGATAAAAATGACTAACCCATTACTACTTGAATTACTAGCCATACTGTACAGGTTGCCATCAATTTAATCAATGCAACACCCAACATTAAAACCACACTAATTCATTAATTTCACCTGTGATGGCAATGTTAGTACAGTCAGCATTAGGCTGGCAATCCTGGTACTGCACGAGAGCCTCTTTCAATGTTGCCTATAGCAGCTAGATTACAAAAGCACTACAATTTTGTCGAAAAACTCACATGATCTACGAAGTCTTCACGTCTCGCTATTGAGGTGACCAGGGCATGGTTGGAATTGCTGCGATCATATGTCTGACTAAGGAGCTGAAGTACTTGCTTCATGTGTGATGCCTGTATTGCGTTGATTTGCTTGCATCGGATCCATGCATTCATTGTGCACGATGACCTAAACTGATACGACACATGCATTTTAATCTCTCATAACATAGACAGATTAAGAGATGCCCTTCTTGGCTACTTAGTTCATAACTGAAGCTCAACAGTGGCAGGACAAAAACATGTGGGACCGGGCAAAATCCTCCTGACCTTATATGATGGTCTACTGACAAATTTTGTCGCCTCCTCACCTACGTCAAATTTAGTGTTAGTTATAAACGTTCGGCGATTTTAAACTCCATTCCAGGCTTCAGTTTTGTCACTTTATCTATCTCGGCTAGTGATAAGGTAGCCTATGCCTTACTATAAAAGCTTGTTAAGACTTTCGCCTAACTCAGTTTATTACGAAGCCTATACAAATTGTAGGTTCTGATTTTGATGAGATAAACCTTGAAACTTCTTTTTCTGAGAGCCTTTTAGCTCTATGTTCTCCCCATTTTATTGAACAAAATTAGACGCCGCTCAAAACTACCCGAACTCATGATATGACACATACCTGTTACAAAAGTACGGTGTAGTAAATGTGCATTTTTGCCTCAAAGAGCCAATAAAAAGAAGGAACAAAAATGTCTGTGTAGGTCTACACTGTACCCTATTAATCCTTGGGAATTCAACAGCAAGTGATATGGATTACAGAAAAATGCTCAAAGCCTCAAGCCGTCAGTTGAGGTGCTGTCCACTATCATCATCATCATCAGCCTGACTACGTCCACTGCAGGACAAAGGCCTCTCCCATGTTCCGCCAGTTAACTCGATCCTGTGCTTGCTGCTGCCACTTTACACCTACAAACTTCTTGATCTCATCTGCCCACCTAACCTTCTGTCTCCCCCAAACCCGCTTGCCTTCTCTGGGAATCCAGTTAGTTACCCTTAACGACCAGCAATTGTCCTGTCTATGCACTACATGCCCAGCCCATGTCCATTTCCTCTTCTTGATTTCAACTATGATATGCTTAACCCCGTTTTGTTCCCTGATCCACTCTGCTCTCTTCTTGTCTCTTAAAGTTACACCTACCATTTTTCTTTCCATTGCTTGCTGCGTCATCCTCTATTCAAGCTGAACCCTCTTTGTAAGTCTTCAGGTTTCTGCTCCATAGCTAAGTACCAGCAAAATACAGCTGATATATATTTTCTTCTTGAGGGATAGTGGCAATCTACCTGTCGTAATTTGAGAGTGCTTGCCAAATGTGCTCCACCCCATTCTTATTCTTCTAGTTACTTCAATCTCTTGGTTCGGCTCCGTGGTTATTACCTGCACTAAGTAGACATAGTCTTTTACTAAAAACTCGCGCTCAGCTTGACGACTTAACTCATCGCCGCAGAACTGCCCGCCTTTCGCTTCTCCACAAACTCTATCATCACCCATACCTTCACCGCATTTTCGAAGCACCAACAGTCATCTTTCCACGCACAGACCATATCTTCAAGATAAAATGTATAACTTGTCGCTCAGCTCATTACGCTAATTCCTTCATTCCCCGAACATTAGTTGCATGGAATAGCTTGCCATCCCACATTGCCACTCAAGCAGATTTCACAACATTTAACGAACTTTTACTCAACATTTCCGACTAGATATCCACCGCGCGTACTCTCATTAAGCTTCTTCATATGTACATCAGTGTTTAATTTTCTTGTTATCATGTGTTAATGTTTTTCACGACCATTGTACACGCTTGATTTGTAATATTTATGTGTTAATTGCGAACATTTGTATCTTAAGATCATGCCATCATTTTAGTTTTTTTCCTTGTATACTGTATTTGTTAGTGCCCTTAATTTATGTTTCCAGTATTCAATATTTCATCTCTACTTATTTTTCTTTTTTTCATAGTATCTGATTTTGGTTGTTGTTGTTGCTTTTTGTATTTAGCTTGCTTTCATTATTTTGTTTAATCTTGTTTTTAGACTGTATAAGCGTACAAAAATTTGTTTCATGTGTCCGTTCCCCTATGTAATACCCCTTCGGGGGCCTTTAGGGGTATTATGAAATAAAAATAAATAAACAACTTGAAGTGCACTATTAACTATCTTGAAGCACTGCTCTCTTCCGAGGTTGTTGTACATTACTTTCGTTTTCTGCAGATCAATTCTAAGACCCACCTTTCTGCTCTCCTTGTCTAATTCTTTAATCATGAGTTGGAATTAGTCCCCTGAGTTACTCAGCAATGAAATGTCATCGGCGAAGCGCAGGTTACTACGGTACTCTCCATTAACTCTTATCCCTAACTGTTCCCATTCTAGGCTTCTAAAAACCTTCTGTAAGTACGCGGTAAATAGCATTGCGGAGATTGTGTCCCCCTGCCTTACACCCTTCTTGATTGGTATTCTGTTGCTTTCTTTATGAAGCACTATGGTAGCAGTTAGTCCCCTGTAGATTTCTTCCAGGATGTTTATATATACTTCATCGACGCCCTGATTCTGCAGTGTCTGCATGACGGCTGATATTTCTACTGAAGCAAACGCTTTCTCGTAATCTATAAAGGCTATGTATAGTGGTTGGTTATATTCTGAGCATTTCTCTATTACCCGATCGATAGTGTGATTGTGGTCCATTGTTGAGTAGCCTGTTCGAAATGCTGCTTGTTCCTTTGGTTGATTGAATTCTAATGTTTTCTTTACTCTGTTAGCAATTACCTTTGTAAATAGCTTGTATACTACAGAGAGCAAGCTGATCGGCCTGTAGTTCTTCAAGTTCTTGTCATCTCCTTTCTTATGTATTAAGATGATGTTAGCGTTCTTCCAAGACTCTGGTACTCTTCCCGTCAGGAGACACCTCGTAAACAGGGTGGCTAATTTTTTAACACAATCTCTCCTCCATCTTTCAGCAGATCTGATGTTACTTGATCCTCACCAGCAGCTTTGCCTCTTTGCATGCTCTCCAAAGCTTTTCTGACTTCTTCTATCATTACTGGTGGGGTGTCATCTAGGTTACTGCTAGTTCTTATGATATTAAGATTGTGGTTGTCCCGGCTACTGTACAGATCTCCGTAGAACTCCTCCGCTATTTTAACTATCCTATCCATATTGGTAGTTATTTTGCCTCCTTTGTCTCTTAGTGCATACATCCGATTTTTGCCTATCCCAAGTTTTCTCTTCACTGCTTTGACGCTTCCTCCGTTTTTCAGAACATGTTCAATTCCCTCCATGTTATACCTTCTTACATGGAATACCTTACGCCTATTAATCAACTTCGAAAGTTCTGCCAGTTCTGTTTTGTCTGTTGTACTTGAGACTTTCATGCTTTGACGCTCTTTAATGAGGTTATTCGTCTCCTGGGACAGCTTGACAGTGTCATGTCTAAGTACCGTACCTCCAACTTCCACTGCACACTCCATAATGATACTCTTCAGATTATTATTCATTGCGTCAACGCTAAGGCTGGTTTCCTCGATAAGAGCCGAGCACCTGTTCTGAAGGGAGACTCTCAATTCCTCTACTTTCTCTCACAGTGCTAGCTAATTGATTGGCTTCTTGCGTATCAGTTTCTGTCGTTCCTTCTTCAAGTCTAGGTGAAATCGAGACCGTACCATTCTATGGTCACTGCATCACACCCTGCCAACCACTTCCACATCCTGCACGATGCCTGGGTGTGCACTCATTATAAAGTCTATTCCGTTCTTACTTTCCCCATTAGGGCTCCTCCATGTCCACTTACGGTTTCCTCGTTTTTGGTAGAAGGTATTCAAAATCCGTAAATTATTGCGTTCTGCAAATTCTACTAGTAGCTCTCCTTCGGCATTTCTAGTACCGATGCCATAATCTCCTACTGCCTGGTCTCCAGCCTATCTTTGCATTAAAGTCTGCCATCAGTATAGTATAGTGTGTTTTTACCTTACTCATTGCTGATTCCACGTCCGTCTTCATAGAAGCTTTCAACTGATGCGTCATCGTGGCTGGATGTAGGCGCGTAAGGTTGTATCCTTCATCTTGTATCTCTTATTGAGTTTAATTACGATACCTACCACCCTTTCATTAATGCTATAGTATTCCTATATGTTGCCAGCTATGTTTCTGTGAATTAGGAACCCCACTCCCAGTTCTCTTCTGTCAGCCAAGCCTCGATAGCAAAGGAGGTGCCCATTCTATAGCACTGTATAGGCCTCATCTGTCCTCCTAACCTCACTGAGTTTTATTATATCCCATTTAACACCCTCTAGCTCCTCGAGTAGTACAGCTAGGCTTCCCTCACTAGATAAGGTTCTAGTGTTAAACGTTGCCAAGTTCAGGTTCCAATGGTGGCCTGTCTGGATCCAGAGATTCTTAGCACCCTCTGCTGCATTGCAGATCTGACCGCCGCCGGGGTCAGTTGCTTCGCAGCTGCTGGGGACTGAGGGCCGTGAGTTATTTGACGTATGCATGTGGGAGGTGGTGGCCAGATACTGCACCAGGGTGGCCAATCCATCTCTGGTGAGACCCCCCCCCCCCCCCTTAGCTCGGGTCCGTGGTGTCACTACACACTAAACGCCTGCTTATGCAGACGCCCCTGCGTGTCCACTGTGCTATGTAATAAACCCTGGAGATTTTGGAATGTAATATAAGCCGCATTTATATCCTGATCCATCTGAACATTGACTAGCTGAATGGCGTCTATTCTGCCTATCTTATTATAAAAGCGTTCTCATCTGTTTTCACTCTTGAAATGGTTACTCCTTTTCGAATCTTTAGTTCATTTCATGATTTCTGTATTCTATGCAATAAATTTGTAGTCGTCAGTAAAGATGGTATTTTTTCTTTATTTACAAACAATAAAAATGCTGCAAGTATAGATCTCCTTGTTTTTAGCCACGATATATTAAAATATATTTGGGAGCATTTTTGAAGCCTTTACTGCACTTTTTTTATTGATCATTATCCTTTTGCTGCATTCCTCATCACTGGTGTGAAGCCAAGTTATGCAATGTTCTAATCAGGCACCTGCCCTGATTCTCTAAACTACAGACCCATTCCTTTCACTTACACTTTTTCCAAGCTTCTCGAAGGCATCATTCAAACTCAAATAAATAATTATTTCAAAGATTACATCATGTTTAAATAGCACAGTTTCTGTAAGGAATTTCCTTGTGATCATCAGCTGACATAATTTACTCATGGCTTATTAATAGACACTGGCTTTCAAGTTGAAACCTTGTTTCCCAGTTTTTTTGGTGCACTGATTGGGTCTCCGACCATAGGCCTGTATTCACTAACCATCCTCGGTGTTACCTCAAGTTTTTGTTATCGGTTGTAAGCCTTTATTGCGCTTGATGTACAAAGTTGGCCAGTATTCGTGAACCAGTCTTGTTGTAGTTTTTTACCTCCTTACCATTTTTGTGCCTTTATAACACAAGTAGAGGGTACAAAAGCTTGAGGAGAACTCGAGGAAAGGCCAAGGTTGGTTTGTGAATACGGGCCATAGACTCTGTAGTTAACACAACTGAACATTCACACACACATCTTAGTATACAAGGGTTCCTCTGATATCGCAGTCAATTCACCTCTGTTAATGGCTCTAACTCTTCGACAGCTCAAGTAACATGCGGCACTCCGCAGGGAAGTTTCCTTGGTCCCCTGTTCTTTTCTAATATTTGTTAATGATTTGCCTAAATGTATTTTTTCTCAAACAAGGCTTTTTCACTGATGACCTCATTTGTAGTGTACTGAGCCATGAAAAGTAACTCTGGCTATCAGTTATTATAAAGCAACCTCTGTTCAATTACAACTTGGTGCTCATCATGGCTACATTTCTAAATAAGTGTAAGGCTAAACTTGTCACGTTTACAAAAAGTTTCATGCTGCTTCCTGAACTTCACATACTCCAAATACATAAATGTTGATTCAGCTTGCACTGACAACTATTTAAATGTTCATTCTATGTTTGACCTGACATGGAGCCGTCATACCTATTTCGCTTTGTAGTTGCCACTACCTCTCTGCCTCTCAAATTGTAAATCTACAACATGCTCCTGCACAGGTGCTTAATCTCACCCACTTTACTTTAATTCATCCTAAAATATAGAGTATACTTCATAGATGTGGCACCTGGATTAGGCCTACATCATAGGTAACATCGATCTCTCCGAAAAAATGCAACAGATTTTTTTTTTTCTGATTACTACCATTTCATTGGTGTGTCAGTCCTAAAGGCTTGTGCTGGTCTTGATAACCTTTACCATCATTGTACACTAGTTTGTTTACCTCTTTTTTATAAAATATACTGCCACTCATTACTTTCATTTTTTTTCCAATCATATTTCCACATCACCATCGTCCTTTCAAAATTAAACACATAGCTTGCTGTACTTCCATCTTTGCTAAATCATTCATCCCCAAAACCATTATCGAGTTGAACTGGCTGCCTCCTTATATTGCAACTAAAATTAATACACTTAAATTTAATAAACTTATTAAAAATATTACCCATTTGTAGGCTGTCTCACTAGAGCTTTTCTATTTTCAGAATTGCATTTTTGTATATTTTGTTTGTTATGTCACACTTTTTTAGGTGTTTGTTTGATGAGTATTGTTGTTCTGCTGTTTATTGATGCTACAGCCTATCTGTTTTTCCCTCCTCTTTATGTAATATATCCCTACAAGTAAGGGCCTTGAGGCATTTCTTGCAAGAAAATCAGTAAATGACAATTCTAATGTACCAAAGTCTCCTTCCCTTTTAAATGAAACCGCTTTATGAATTTTTAGGCTGGTTAGTCATTATCAATAAAGTTTGTGAATGTCTTTTTTATGCCATTTCTAAGCCTGAAGAAAAAAATAGCAAGAAAATACTTTAGCCACAAAAAAAATCATTTTTTATTCAAGAGAAGCACTTGCATGTATAGGCTGGTGCACATGTATGCACTTATATTTTCAGAGGTGGTGCCGCTTCAGTGGCTCATACAGTACTCGCCTACTCACCCAATAAATGCAGCTTTGATTAATCCAGGCACCATGGTTGCATTTCTGTAGAAGTGAAATCCTAGAGAACCACACAAGGTGGAATACTAGGGCACAATAAAGAACCCAATGGGGTTCAAATTGTCTGGAGCCTTCCAATACACTGTCTCGAAAAGGTCGTACTACTTTGTTAAAGTCTGTAAACTTAAATTTAGAGGCAAAACTCTAAAGTAAATGATAACAGTACACTGATGAAGTCATGCAATAAAAGTTTGGACACAGCATGGTAGAGTTGACGTGTCAGAATTAATGGTGTGAAAGTATTTGAAAAGTGCAAGTAATATTGTGCAGTACCATTCAATTTGGTCTTTTGTTTGAATAACTCTAGGGGAATATTTTTTGATTGTTTAAAATTACAGCAAAATCTCAATAGTATCAAACAAACACGAGATAAAGGTATGATAAATATAATACAAAATGCCAGAATTTGTTAGATATAGACAGCAATCACTTATACTTTTTAAGGAGAGTCACCAGATATTTTAGGCCCATGGCAAAGTAGCTCCAGTGCGTTACATGCCACAAAAGTGCTACTGACATTCTTTTGGCCCCAAATCTGAACGAAACATCGTAAATAGTGTAGTGCACGTGTGTGAGTGTATGTGTTATATGTTTATCACTGCATATATCATAGTTATCACCCAGTATCTGGAGTAACATGTCAGGCGAAAAGCCAGACAAACATCTACAACTCTCCACTAAAATGATTCTCACTCTTCAACAGCTTTTTGCAAAATCTGGCTAAAAAATCACCAAATTTTTCTTTGTGTTTAAAACTTGCTCTGCTTGCTAATTTCTGTAGACGAAAATTTTCTTGCCTGTTCATGCTAGTTTATAGCTTTTCGCCGACTCAGCTAGAGAGTATCAAACAACAATTTTCATTCAAAGGATGTCTATAGGATGCACTCGATAAAATGGTGTTTATGGCAAGCTAATGAGATAATGTAACTGTAATGAATTACTTTTTTATGTATATAAACTCATTAAGGGATTTTGGCATGAGCCAAATTGAATAAATTTGTGAAATTCGATATTCAGTGTAGAAGCATGTCAAAATAAAACGGCACAAATAATATGTCATAGCAGCCTGTTCAACATGCTATGAAGTAAAAACGATTAAGGTGCTCAAGATATATCGACTGAAAAATAAATTCCAATTTCGCTTTTTTTTTAGAAAAAAGCTCAGTGTTCATTGAAAGCCAACTTTTCTGGTCACTTAGTGGACTAAAAGTATTCATAAAGTTATATATATTAGCTAAAGATATGTGAAGTTACATGGAAGTATTGTTTTTTGAACTCGAGAAATACTTTATTTTTTTCAATTTTGTAACACTGTAAACTTTTTGACGATGTAATGCAAGTGGCAACACGCGTTCGCAACAGCAGCCTTCAGCCCAAGCCCACTGATCTGGGATGTAGGCAGTAAGCTTGGCACTGTCTATGAATGAAATGGGGTTATCATTGGCGTTTTATTGCCAACAGAGGCAATACAAGCAATGTGGTCAGAGAGTGACAACATCTCAATGAGCCATCCAGCCATTACAGATTTACGATCATAACATGCTACTTTCTTCAGAGGGTTCTGCAAATGAAATAGGTGTGTTTTTTATATTTATATAACAATAAATTAAATAATATACATTTAATAAGCCAGATAGAGCACTGGTGCCATTCACGCAATATACTAATAAAAGCTGACCTTTTACAATTGTTTAACTTCAAGTGCAATGCATTTCTTAGTGAATTTCTGTGACTTTGAATCAATCAATCATACAATCAAATGATCTCTCTCTCTCTTTCGATATACATATATATATATATATATATAATTGGTACACTCGCAGCCGTTTCATTACATAGATATATGCCAAATATGATATGACGAGATATTTTTGTACAAATAACATAAATTAATGGTCTGGTAATGGAAAAACCATGACATGCATGTCACGAATGGTCTCACATGCATGTCACAAATGGGCTCACATGCATGTCACGTTCATGGTGTGCTTGCGGTTATTTTGCTATAGCTTGGTTTATACCAAAATTAATATGACGTGACCATAGGTCAGCAAAACTTATGCAGCTCATTCAGACTGAGGCTCACAGCTTGATCTGAGTTTGATTGAGTCGACTCGTGGGTGAGTTCGTCAACCTATGGACGTGACTGCATGATGAACATAAAGAGCAAATGGTAACATGTAAATTATGACATACAATCATGCACCACGTGATTTACATGCCGGACTCCTGGTGTGCTTGCGGCAATTTCGCTAGCTTAATATACAGCCAAATTTGCATTGCATACCACTGTATGATGACCATAAATGACATTTCCTAACATGCAAATCATAATATCCACGTCTTAATTGTACAGCATGGTTTCCTCCTTCCTGGCTGCTTCGCATTATGCATCGATTCCTGTATACTGTGCATGGGATCTGCCTTTTCTTTTTCTTTTCAAGAAAAGCATCCTGCTCCTTGGGAGCCAAAGAATATCATAAAACTAAAATATAGTCTAGCCTTATGACGCTGTTTATGTTACAGTAACATGATGTACTGCGAGTGTCAACGAAAGCTACTGTGCATGCTTTTCACAGCAGCCAACCCATGAGTGGGGCCATGTGTATATGTCAGGTTGTTAGAATGGCGTATATGAATTGCTGTGTGAATATATATATATATATATATATATATATATATATATATATATATATATATATATATATATATATATATATATGCATCTGCAGCAATGTTTTTCAGTGTTCTGCTGTAACAATGCTTCAGAAACAGGCGGGAACTCTGAATTAGTGTCCACTGTGTAAATTTACAGGTGATTTTGCGAGCACATTTATAAAGTACATGTAGCTATAGTTCGTAGTATGCTCCATGTAAATTAACTGATACTTTTAATGTGCTGAACCGAATGGCAGCCGGTAATGTGATCTAGCGTCTGCAGCCTACATTTCTTTGGCGGAAAATCTTCGACTGCAGATCCAGCAATTTTCTCTCGTACACTGGGGCCACTTTAGACGCCAAGCGTGTTATGGTCGAGTTCAATGCTGTGTGCGGCGTGACCACCCTTGCTGCGCATGCGCGTCCCATCCCCGTCTCTCTTTTCTACTACACTCCCCCTTCTCTCGACTCGCACCACCGACGCAAGCAGCATCTGATAGCGAGTTCCTTGATAAAAAAAAAATGACTGCTAGCACTGCCCAACCGTTCACTGGCCACCCCGTATTAGGCACTGGATATTGACCTCCAAGGTAGTGCTGGTGATAGATTTCTCTTGTGCGTTGTTGAACAATGAAAATGAGCAGAGTGCGCATTATACTTAGTTAAAAGTGTACTGAGGGTCTCTGCATTTAATAAAGAGTCTTGTGTCTCTCACCCATTAGCAGTGATTGGCATGTTACAGAAAGAAACACCGGTCCATCACTGCGTGCTTAGCGCCTCGTCCCCAGGTTGATCTCCTGCGCAACGCCGCGATGAGAGCCAGCGTCCACGGCGCCGCCTGTGTAAGCGTTAGCGCCCGCTGCTTCACACGTATGCATGGTTCCCTTTAGTGGGAGAGAGCAATTTTTCTTCCACCATCAGTTTGTCTATCGGCGCAGATCGCAGACTGCGCAGCTCGTAAGCAGGAGCCGTACATTAGGAATAAGCCCTGCATGCCTTATCAAATGCATCGCGTACCACGAGATTTTAAATATTTATTCCCCATCTGCAGCAGTTAACCTAAACAGCACTGCGCGCGCAATCAAAGCCACGCCACGTCAATCTATCTATATAACTCGGTGACAGCTAAGACATCATGTGCGAAGATGGCACGTGGCTAAGTTACTCAAGGACTCATGCAAATTCAACTTGCGATCAACCAGGTATAGTTCTCAAAGTGAGCAAATAAAGAAATGTAACAGCTATTATCACATCAGGTATTGCCTCTCACTCACATAATAGCCTGCCAAATGTGAGCAGCTTTAATACACCAACAGGTGCGTACGATGAATAAGGCATATATCCTTTGATTGCTGCACATCATTTACTTATAGGCTTTACCGCAATGCTTTCGCAATGCAGTGAAGCTTAATCATCTTTTGGTAATTGTCTTTTTGTCTGTTTGAAAAGGACTCGCCAAGACGCATACTTGGCCTGAGCAGTCACAAATGCTTATTTTGTTTGATGCACAAGTGGCCTGTGCATGCGTTCATTTCGTATCATGTAATGCTCTTCTGCTCACGCTGGCTTTACCGCAGTGCTATGGCGATGCAGTGAAGCTTAATTATCTTTTGGTAATTCTTTTTTTGTCTCCCTGAAACGGACGTGCCAAGATGCATACTTGGCCTGAGCAGTCGCAAATGCTTATTTTTGTTTGATGCACAAGTGGCCTGTGCATGCGTTCATTTCGTATCATGTAATGCTCTTCTGCTCGCTGGCTTTACCGCAGTGCTTTCACAAGGCAGTGAAGCTTGACCATACTTGCTTTTACGTGTATTGCGACTTATCAAAGTTTTGTAATAGCTCAACTGTTGACGCTAGAAGTGATGCATTATATGTGAAAGTTTTATACTTAACTTCGGGGATTCATGTTTTCATAAAGTTTTCACAATATATCAGTAAGGTCGAGTTGGAAACTATGCATTCTTGGGAAACGCCCACGAACACGACGGAAACACGAGTTTAGAAAGACTCAGTACTTCGCCTTTGTCTTGTGCCTCCGTCGTTTTCACGTTCATTTTCAAAGTATCTATCAAAATGCTGACAACGCTGTTTCACTGCCAGCAACCTTTGGCGTGCAAGAAAGGGAGCTAAATTTTCTCTCGGCTTGTAAACCAAGCGATTGCGGCTACTCGATGTGCGATAAATAAAAGACCAAAATTAAGAATGACCAGCTGATGTTGATAACAGGTGCTCATAGCAGCACTTATTTGCTGTGCACTTGAATTCCTGTCTTATGTAATGTTATGGTCCGTGAGTACACAATGACACTACTACAACCAAGAAAAATTTTACTAACATTTATTTGTAGAATAACTGCTACAAAATAGAATTGTGATCCCCTTCTTAGTAGTTGCATAATTTAGCTAGAAGAAGACAGCATCATCCAACTTCCTGACGACTTGACAACAGGGTGAGTCCACAATGTACTGGACCTGTACAAGATGAAGAAAACAGACGAAAAAAACAACAGATAAATCAAAGAGTTTAAAAAATGGCACCTGAAACTTTCAACTTGCCCACCACAGCAGTGAAAAGACTCCTGTTGTCATATGTATTTTCTGCCTGTTGGTCTGCGGGCACAAGTGCCAGTCTTGTTTATTAATAGAAGCTGCTTAGCATTACTTCATTGCAAGACTTTTCTCTATCCGCCACCCGAGAACGCGCTCTGTAGCGGTCAGGCTCCGCCTAGAGACTTGTGGCAGTGTGACGTTAATGTGGACAATATATACACAGTCTTTGGTTGCTTAATTTGTAGCAAACTCATTGTGAGCAAATTTCATAGTTGCATTCATAAAATATTTGAATGTTATATTGTAATATAACACTAAAATGCTGAGGCTTTAGAACATTACAAACTCAGCCTGCCTACATTAACAATCCCAGTGCCACAGGCATGCAAGAACTGCTTGTATAATCATGAATCAACAAAACCATTTTGATATATTGACAGGTTTTCAAAAATGACTATTTTTGAAAATTTGATATTCATATTTTTCTCTTAAAGGGCAAGTTACTGTTGCTGAAAAGAAAAAAAAGCAAATCATATACAATATCTGATACTTTTTTTTGCAGTTTACAGCTGCACATGGTAAAAGGCTGCATGCATGAGTGTTTGTTGTGTGCCATTCATGGTATTATTTCCGAAATCCTTATTCAGTTGACATTTAGTGATCAGCCTATAAATTTTCTTGTTTTTTATTTTTCTTTCCGTGCATTAGATATGAATATATTTTAGTTCAGGAAAATTTGCTCAACGAAGGAAGTTTTTCTACTTTTGGCAAAAAAACAAAACAAAGCAAGAACTAGTTCTAGAAGTTTTATGAAAGAGACAGGTTTGAGGTTTGATGTGATGAGAAGTCAATAAAGAAGGAATGCCACAGAAAGGATTGCCTCAACAAAGGAATTTGGTTCGTCGGGATAACATACATTTGGCAATGTTTTTATGTACTTCTAGTTAACGCTCCACCACTAGCTTACAACAAGGAAAAAAAAAAGGTGGTGCATGCAGAAAGTTAACTCATCACATAACGTGAAAATTTGACCCAGAACAAGAGAAGGAACAAAGACGAGTGCTCACCTCCAACAAGATTTATCTTGAAGAGCAAACATATATACTCTTGAAATGCAAAAAATAGACAAATCATTCAAAAAGCCCACAACTGCCATGCACGAAAACCTTGCATCCTCAGGAAAGACAATTCGTTTTGACAAATCCCTAGAGAGAGAGTGAGAGAAAGTACTGATGCAGTTCAGCTCTAGTCTACAAATCTTTTTTGCCACGACAATTTCTCTTATAGTTTTTTTTTTCCCAATGATAATGGTGTCACACAAAAGTGGTTTGGAGCCACACCTGCTGCAGTGCAAGGCCAAGAAACGATTGCGACCATTCTTGAGGTTACAAGGGTGTTCATTGCAGCACGTGTGGCTGCAAAATGATTTTGCGGGACATCATTATTGCTGGAAGAAAAAACAACAAATAAAATGACAAGAGAAATTATCGAGGCAAAGAGGATTTGTAGACTAGAGCTGAACTGCATCAGCACTCTGTCTCGGGCTTTGTCAAACTGTCTTTTTTGAAAATGTAAGATATTTGCGCATGGCAGTTGTGGGCGTCTTGAATGATTTGCCTGATTTTCACATTTCAGGAGTATATATGTGTTCGCACTTCAAGATAAATCTTCTTGGAAGTGAGCACTCGTGTTTGTTCCTTCTTTTGTCCTGGGTCAAATTTTTGTGCTATGTGATCCGTTATGCATTACCAACATGCCTAACTTCATACTTTCGATCCCTGAAGTCGGTCCTTTAAGGGCCACTCACCAGGTCCCATAACAAACTGTGGAAGTTGTGTATCTAACGGAGAGCATTATACCACAAAAAGTTTTTCAATCGGTTCATTACGAGCTGAGAAAACACTTTCTTCTTTTTTTAACAGCAGGAAACAAGGATGAAAGGAGGCAAGCTCAAAACCCTTGCCACTCCCCCATGTAGCCTTCACAAGCCAAATCTCTTTCCTACCCTCTCCAGCATCCAACCAAGAGGTCACGTGCACATGACGTGCTCAAACAAGCCCAACCCTCGAGCGCGCGAGCGGTGTTGTTTTGTTGACCAGCATTGTATTGTGTCTACTCCCGATGTACGCATTGCACTTGTCAGCTCAAAATCGCCAAACCCGGTGAGTGGCCCTTTAAAGAAAAGCAAAAATTAGAGAGGAGACATGAAGAATGCTTAGAAATTTTGCCATATGTCTACACCAGAATGGAATGCTATTATTAATTAGAAGAATGTATCTTTTCCTTGGCAACCAGCAAACATGACTGAGAACACACGAATACTTTTTTGTCCAAGTTAGCTGCTAAAGAGCCGAGACAAGCTCCGTGAAATCCTCTTGAACAACTTGCACAAGTAATGTCCAATACTACCCCACTATATTGTGGTTGCCGGCAGACACAATGTAACTTGTAAATACTATCTCTTGGCTGTACGCGAGCAGCCATGGAGTTTATGAGGGGAAAGTCTTCGATCATACCATTCTGTATGCATTGCAGCAAATGTTTGCGTAGCATAACTTGGTTAAGGTTCAAAGTTTCTGGTTTTCTGCCTGACGCTATATAATACATGTTGGCAATTGCAAACAAGCCACAGTGAAGTGTGTTGCACTGGTTTTGTGCCTTCATTGTTTGAATGGTTAATGTTGGCGATTGTAATTTTAGAATATGACAGATTTGCCTAACAGCGTCAGGAGGGGTATCTTGATCAATTGAATCATATATGAAGACTGTGTTTTTGCCCGCACCAACATTTGTTACTGTAAGCCAATGATTGGGGTTCTGACCATGCAAGATTTGAACGAAAGGGCCTTTGATTTGAGTGAATTGTAAACATCGGCCCAGTAAGACATCTTGAAAGCCGACACAAGTAGGATACTTTTTCTGAATTAAATACTGTGCGACATTGATTACGCTATCTGATATGGAGGTGCCCTGTACCAGAACATTTAAATCTGCATCTGAAAGAGAATACCGTTTGTAGACATTTAGCATGTCTACTTTAACAGTTGCAAGGCCTACCTTTTTTACTTGATTTGGGAAAAATTTACGCTTGACAGCTCTCACTTTTTTTGGCCGCCCCCTTCTTGCTTTAACCAAAGGTACCACAAGTTTTGTACTGTTAGAATGCCCAAGATAACTTGTGGCAGTAGTTTGTGCTAACTGAGCTGGTGCAGCCTTTATGGCTGCTGAAGTTTGGTTACGAGGAAATGTGGTTAAATTTCTGAAGAAAGCCTCGCAGGACGAAAGTTTTTCCATTAACTCCTTCTCACCACAATTAGATAATACGTTAGCCACGGTTTTTTGACATTTCGCAAAGGACTCCTATAAGCATAAGTATACTTCTCTTGTGCAGTGTCAAGCTTCACACAGGGTGGTGACTGAATGCTGCTTGTTACCACTGGTGTGGCACTAGTGGTTGTGCAGCTGTCACTCAGGAAATGATCCTTGCACCACCTGTCTGGTATGCAAGCCTTGTCGAAAAGATCTTGCTTAGTAAAGTCATGCACTGCTAAAATATGTGCACAAGGCAGAGTGTACTGGTTATAAAAAGCACATGTGCAAGAAGTCAAGCACAATGAAACACTGTACTGTGATCTTGGTGAAACTACAACATAAGAATTAGGAGTGGAAGTGACTTGATAACTTACACTTTTAAACTTCTCATACCACTCTAGTACTTTACTTGTAGCCTCAGAAGTGCAATTACGGGACAATTCTAGCTGAAATGGGTCATTGAAATCATTTATGTTTAGGTTCAGCTTCATTTCTTTAAGCTTAGAGAACTGTAGAGATAAAGAATCATTATCAATGTACCTACCAATGCTTCTATTGCTTGAACCAAATGCATGCTTGAAGAGAGATAATTTTTAATCTTTTGATTGTGGCACTCAATGCGATTATTAGTATTATTGCCAAATGTAGGAAGGGTTGCCGATATGCATGTACCCACATTTCTTACACAAGTGCCAGTTATGCATTATAGTAAGAAATGAAATCTGTGCAAGTCATAGCTTGGAGGTTAGCAAGCTATCGAGAGTAGTCTTGCTCAGTGGGGAATAA
>WOVY01010945.1:305000-403497 GCA_013436015.1 Rhipicephalus annulatus | reverse complement strand
TACGGCTGTTGTGACCGGCGCCGGAGCTGAAGAGGGAGCGGCGCTCCTTTAATCTTCAAAGTAACCGAACGACCGGCTGCCTACTGTTAGGACCGGCGCCAGGTCTGACAATGGATCGGCGTTCCTTTTATGTTCCTTTTTAGTCGCCAAACGGGTTGGCGGCCTGTGTCGCCATGTATTGTTCCCCCCTGGCCGGAGGGTGCGGCGTCTTGCCGCCACGACACCGTGAGCAGTTCGGGAGACCACAAGTGCAGCTTCTTTTTTGGAAGATGACGGCGGCGGCGGCGGCCGGAAATCGTCCCGCTAATTGAACGAGTCGTTCGGCGACCATTTGAAGCTTGTTTACGGCGGCCCTTTCGATGGATGCAGTCATCAACTTCAGACCCCTCGCCCAGCGACACCCCTTGACGAGGAGGAGCCACGTTCGTGCCACATGGCCGTGCAGTGACCACGCTTCAATTTTGAACGTTTCACGTGGACCGTGCGTGCTCGTCACCCTCGGGGTAATGTGTGATCCGTGGTTGGACGGTGCCCTCTGTACGCGGTCCCCGATCTAGGGATCTGGGGAGGACAGACCCTTTATAATGAGCCCCCACGGCTCATTCGGTGTGCTTTTTTCGAGAAGAGACCAGGCAGAACAGAGCAGAACCGAGCAGAACCATGTAGAACCAAGCACCATGGAGCGCTATGTTAGGAGTCATGTAGAGGCCTGCCACGTTTGAGGGCTCACGTGTAGGGAGTTCGCAATGTATATATTTGTAATAAACCCTCTTCAAGTCTCTCTTTCCTCCGCCTCGACAACTTCATCCCGGACCCCGGTGTCTGGAAACCCCGGTCGCAAAACTGGTTGGCAGCGGTGGGATACGAGTCTGCGACGGAGAGCGACATGTACCGGAGGCCAGCCGAAAGCCCTGGAACTCGGCGGGATCGAAGCAGCGTACACCACCGCACGTAATGGGGTGAGTGCCTGGCTTTGTGCTTGAGATATATCGAGTTTTAGCCTAGATTCGTTAAAAGATAGATATATACCAACAACTGCCTGGCCACTGTGGTTGTTATCTCAGCACAAGGGCAGCACTGGATGATTATCTGAGCAAGTACGCTAAAGCAGGAAAGCTTAGATGATTCAATAGGAACAAGTGGTAATGTTTCAAAATTTCTAAGGGTACGTTGCGGGTTAAATTTTAGGATGTTGTAAAAAGCAGGAGTGAAAAATTAACAAGAAAAAGTAGAGAGGGATGTTGGCCACGTAGTGCTACTTGGGTGCTTAAGCTTGTGGTCTCCGCTGTGAGATTTGCCAGGCTTCAATTTCTCTAGACCCAGAATTGAAACGCTGGTGGGTTTGTGTTTGTCACAGCTGAGCCAAAGCAAAGTAGTCGCCATGGATCTTACGAGATTGACAGAGAGAGGACCTGCTGAACCTGTGTTGGGATCTGGAGCTAGATTTTAATGATGATATGCCTGCTTCTAAACTCCGCGAAGTGATTCTCGAAAGCAATAGTGACAATGAGGAAATCGAGCACTTCGGGAATATACTTATTGGACCAGGAGGAGGAAGTACAAAGGGCGCAAAGAAAGGAAAGATGGCGCCAGGAGGAATTGGAAGCTGAGCGCAGGCATGAAGAACATATAAAAAGGATGCAGGAATTAGATGAAGAGATAGAAAGGCTAATTGTGAATTGGTGGCATTGCAGCAGAGTGGTCAATCCATAGATGTAGCGCACGAACGGTGCGATGTAGCGGCGGTGCCATTTAAGACCGAAGCGAAGGCTACAGGTCAGACATCTGTAGATGAAGTGCACGAACGGTGCGACGTAGCGGCGGGTCCGATTAAGGCCGAAGAGAGGGCTACAGGTCAGAAATTTGCAGATGTACCGCACGAACGGTGCGTTTCAGCAGCGGTGCCGTTTAGGGCCGAAGAGAGTGCTGCGGGTCTGATATCTGTAGATATAGCGGCGGTGCCGTTTGAGGCCAAAGAGAAGGCTAGTGCCTGTAAGGGAATGGAACAGGTTTTAACCCATTCTGAGGGAAAAGAGCTCGCGGTCACAGCAGGGTGTGAGGGTTCCGTGGTGGTGGAAACGAAGTTAAGATTAACAGAGTGTTCCATCGAACCTTGCAGCCCTGTAGACCATGTTGATGAGCGTCAGAGGCGGACGAAAGGCTCCAGGTTTGGCACCAAGGAATGTGCCAAAGACGAGAAAGCGTCCGAAAAACAGAAGCGCGGCAAGGCTCGCGATCAGCGCGGCGCGTTTGACGAGGACCTTCAAACGGCGTGGCGGATTTGCGAGAAAAGGCCCGTTGTCTTCTCTGACTGGCTTAAATCGCATGCGTCTGAGCGGCCGGAGAGTAAGGAAAGAAGTGCGCAATCTACGCGGCCGCGGTCTAACGATGAACTGATAGGCAATCATCAGGACTGGGCGCGCGAGATGGCGGAGGAGCATATCGGTGATGAAGAACGTCAGAGTAGGACGAAAGGCTCCCAGGTCCGCACAAAGAAGCGTGCACAGGGGAGAAAGCGTCCGAAGGGCAACAAAAAGGCAAAGCTCGAGATGAGCACAACGCGTTTGAGTAAGGGTTCAAACGGCGTGGTAAAATCGCGAGAAAAGTGCCGTGTCATCTCTGACGGGTCTGTATCGTATGCGTCCGAACCGCCGGAAAAGAAAAGCGCATCGTACGCGGCAGTGTTTGAAGGATAGATTGCTAGGCAATTATCCAGACAGTCCGCGCGAAAAATCAGATGAGCATGTGGGTGCTGGTGAGCATCAGAGATGGGCGAAAGGCTCCGTAGACGGCACCAAGAGACGTGCAAAACGGAGAAAGCCCGTAAAAACAGGCAGGCAAAAATCGCGACGCGTTTGAGGAATGTATTCAAATGGCGGAGCGAAATTTCAAGAAAGTTGCCGTATCGCAAGCGTCCAAGCGGCCAGAGAACAAAGAAAAGAGAAGCGCATTGTGTGCGTAAGTGGTCGAGGGGCAAGAGACCCTTCCGTTGTTCTCGCGGTGCATTGGACGGGGTGCGGGGCAAAAGAGTCGGTGGTTTTCGAGGGGCAGGAAGCGACAGCAAGTCGGCTTCGAGGAACGTCGCGGGGTTCGGTAGCAGGGCGATTGACGCGTGTTGTAGACCCCGCTTCTCGAGAAAATCGTTCCGGGCGCGACCACCGCGAGTTCGACTCAGAGTTGTTGCGAAACAGCTGTTAGCCTCTCGGAAAACGTCGACTCGGGACTGTTGAAAGGAACATTTTGTTTGTTTTTGTGATTTTGTAAATAACTCGTTTGTACTTTGTTTTCGTTAGCGCTCTATCATTTTGGTAGCCTATATGCGTTGTATAGATCTATTGGAAGGATAGTGACACGCATTAGAGCGTACAGAATTAGGCGTTTGTCATCGGCACCGGAGTTGGTTTGTATGCGTCCGAGCCGCCGGACAAAACGAAAAAAAAAAAAAAAGCACGTTGGGTAGAAAGGCAGACCCTTTCGTCGCTCTATCGACGGCATGTTTGATGGACTGCGGGTGCGAGGTACTCAGCGAGAGTAAGAACGCAGGTTGTCAGCGCAGAGCTTTGCGGGAGGTCGGAGGCGAAGCGAATGGGTTTTGCCATTGTTCCATTTCCCGTTCGCCTAGAAGAACCACAGGACGCGACACCGCGCGTTAGTCCCAAAAAGGAGTAGACATCCGTGAGCTTTGACGATGGTCATTAGTGGATTTATTTTGTTTTGAAATTTGCTTTTTGACTGTTTAAAGTGTTTTGGATTTTAATGTGTTTTTTTAAGAATCTCGTCTACCAAATAGTGTTTAGGGTAACACATTTTTTGGTTTTGTTCATTTCTTGGGCGTTGTACGTTTAGCTAAGGTAAGCGTTGTGCGATTGCATAAACGACACGCATAGGAGCCTGCGTCATGGTAGATACGTGTAAATGAGCAGGAGCAACGTTATGAACTAATTATGGACTGAGCGTAGAGACGCAAAGTTATTGCTTGCGAGATTTTTCAGGATTCATGCGAAACTTTTTTTTGTTGTTCATTTAATGTTTTGTTCGCATTGTGTCCGGTTGTGTAAGAAAGCTAACTCGTGAGTTTATATGTATGCTTTGTGAAAGTGGCAACAGCAAGGGAACGGTTAGGTGGTATCTCCTCCAGGCAGGCGCACTGTGATGTGCGTTTGCGGATGTATAATAAAAGACTGTTCCTAATGCAGGTGCAGCACGGCAGTTATGCTTTCGTCTTCTCAAAAGGGAATTGACGACTGGCTTTGGCGGCACTAAATTTCGGGAACTAAAAAGATAGCGTGAAGTAAAATGCTTCATTTTATGAGTATGATACCTGGTGGGTTACGGCGGATTACTCACGCAAGCACTCGGGTCTGCCACGGTTGAGCGCATCACTTGACAATTAGTTTTTCTTGAAAGCAGTTTGATGGGAAGATTATTATCGGATCGGGATTAGGAGTTTGGTGAAACCTCAGAGAAACGTCCCGATTGCTGCTTTGTGTTTGGTAATACTGCTTAAGTAAGGTTGCTTTTGGATAATTTGTCGGACTCGACGTGTCTCAGTGCGGGCAGGGTGCTCTCCCGTGCCTGTGGTGGTGTGTATGAATGCTTTTCCAGAGGGGAGCCACAAGGAACGAGAGGGAAAGAGTCCTTGGCTGAGCGTCATCAGCAGTGGCCTGGAAGACAGCACTACACAGCGACACTTCGAGCAACTGTGCAGCTGGTCACCCTCAGGTCGCTTCTCCCGCCGGCGGACGAGCTGTTGTGACCGGCGCCGGAGCTGAAGAGGGAGCGGCGCTCCTTTAATCTTCAAACAAGTAACCGAACGACCGGCTGCCTACTGTTAGGACCGGCGCCAGGTCTGACAATGGATCGGCGTTCCTTTTGATGTTCCTTTTTAGTCGCCAAACGGGTTGGCGGCCTGTGTCCGCCATGTATTGTTCCCCCCTGGCCGGAGGGTGCGGCGTCTTGCCGCCACGACACCGTGAGCAGTTCGGGAGACCACAAGTGCAGCTTCTTTTTGGAAGATGACGGCGGCGGGCGGCGGCCGGAAATCGTCCCGCTAATTGAACGAGTCGTTCGGCGACCATTTGAAGCTGTTTACGGCGGGCCCTTTCGATGGATGCAGTCATCAACTTCAGACCCCTCGCCCAGCGACACCACCTTGACGAGGAGGAGCCACGTTCGTGCCACATGGCCGTGCAGTGACCACGCTTCAATTTTGAACGTTCACGTGGACCGTGCGTGCTCGTCACCCTCGCGGGTAATGTGTGATCCGTGGTTGGACGGTGCCCTCTGTACGCGGTCCCCGATCTAGGGATCTGGGGAGGACAGACCCTTTATAATGAGCCCCCACGGCTCATTCGGTGTGCTTTTTTTCGAGAAGAGAACCAGGCAGAACAGAGCAGAACCGAGCAGAACCATGTAGAACCAAGCACCATGGAGCGCTATGTTAGGAGTCATGTAGAGGCCTGCCACGTTTGAGGGCTCACCGTGTAGGGAGTTCGCAATGTATATATTGTAAATAAACCCTCTTCAGTCTCCTCTTCCTCCTGCCTCGACAACTTCATCCCGGACCCCCGGTGTCTGGAAACCCCGGTCGCAACAGTAAGTGATGTTTCCTGGACGCAGTGTTAGTCTATTACGCAAAGAGTTAAAAGAGCAGTGTACAGCGCGCTTGGCGTCCGCGAAAAGGGCAAAAGAGACTCAGAAGCTCGGACTTCATGGCTGTTACATCAGCCCGGTCACCTGACTATTTAATGTTTATTTATTTTGAGTCTTCTGTTCCCACAACAGAATAGCGGTTACCAGTCGATGGAACCGATATCTTGCAACGCTTCGTGTAACCGCAAGTACAAACACGTTAGTTTTGTTTCGCCTAGTCTCCCAGTAGAGAAGGGGGGTTAAAACTCAACTCAGTCAGTATTAGGCCACTGCCTCGAATTTATACTACCAGAAAAGTAAAAGCGCTAGGGTTTGTGCAATAACAATTACATGCTTGCCTAGTCCACCTCGGCCCCGCTAAATGGCCCCACCTGTCTTGCCTCTTATACGTTTACGGCTATGGTGTCCGGTATGAAAAGTTTTGCAGACAGACTAAAGCTCTCTGTAAGCCACTGGCTAGACAAGGCCCCCACCTGTCTTGCCTCTTATACGTTTACGGCTATGGTGTCCGGTATGAAAAGTTTTGCAGACAGACTAAGCTCTCTGTAAGCCACTGGCTAGACAATGCCGGTAATACGCTGGTAAAAATTGGCCGGGAATAAACAGTGTGCCGCATTACATGAAGTGAGCGGTATTTCCTTGGGAATACTACGATGGTAAGTGTCGTTTAAAGTTTGCTGAATGGATAATTACAAGGGAGCTTCTTCTTGGGCAAGTTGTTGCTTTGATTGACGAAGTATCGGGTGCTAAGTACGTATCACGAAGAGGAGACACACTCGAGACAGTCGTGGCCATGGGCGTCGGCAGGGGGGCGCAAAAGGGGCCCGTGCAAGATCACTTGCTTGCACCTCTTAACACATTCTGCCAAGAAGAATGGTAGGAAGCAGTTGAAGAGAAAACGGAGATACGTTTACTTATTTATTTCTTTGGTGGGGTATCGGGTGAACACAATGTGGACCTTTTTAACGAAATGACGTACAGCCTTATTCTTTTTAGTGGCGCCTCACTGCGGTGCGACTTAGTGGTCGTGTGATGACGTTACGTTGTGCCTGCGGCTGGTTGTTGCAGTGCAAGACTCCATCAGGCCTTCGACATACGAGTGGTTTGAGCGTAAAATTGGCAATTAGGGAGCACGGCGCAGCGAAGTTGGGACGAGGGGGAAGATAAATGAAAGAAGAGGGAGAGAGAAAGAAAATGTCACCTTGTCGAGGAGAAATGGGCATTCATAACGCCGAGCACCAAACCGGGCACCTATCTCCAAACACACAGAACACATGGTTATGAGAGGCAACCGTAGTGGAGGGCTCTGCGGAAATCTTCGGACGCCCACTGACATCGTACAGAAGACGTGAATCCATTTCGCATCTATCGAAATGCGACCGTCACGGCCGGGATAGAACCCACGACCTGCGAGTCGGCAGCCGAGCACCACGGGCATTACCGAGAGGTATCTGCGTAATCTTATTGTAGTAGTATGCCACACTTGTGTACTTATCCCTCGGGCTGAAAACCTCTAAATATCCCGTATATACAACGGATACCTCAGCAGGTTCAGCTCTTGTTTGATGGTCGAGGTCTTCAACGCATACCCGCGGGTAAGCTCTACAGGAGAGTCACGATGCTGGGATTGCACTCCCATTCTACAAAACTTCCTCTTCGCGCGAGTATCCGTTGTTGTTGCTTTGTTTCTTTGTTTTGCTCTAGAGGCGCACAATGTCGCCGTAGCTTTTGAAGGCGGAGCCACAGCAGGCGATCCGATCTTCTCCCGCCGACGCCGCATGCATGCAGCAGTCGAAATGCGAAACCTGCCGCAACACACTCACAGTGAGAGGAGGGGAGTCCCCGTAAAACGTCATCGCAATCTTAGCTGCTGACACACGCACAGCACACATCCTTACGAGCGGAAAAAAACACTCGGCGACGTGGCGCGTGCATACACATGCATGTAGCAAAACAGCGTGCCTCCTGTATGCTTGAGCATGGCGCAGATTCCAGCGAGAGAAAAAAAAGAAAGCTTGACGACATCAAGATCGAACAGCCTCGTGCAAGTGCCGTCTCCTGAAAACACCACGTACTGTGCATGATTTCCTCTGCGAATGTGGCCGTAAGTGCACATGGACGCAACACCAAGTTATATGCAAAAGAATACAGCGATATGAGGGTAGTTTTAGATACCGTTTGCAAGCGCTGCAGGCGTTGCGGGTGCCAATGAGCTTTAGAATAGCGTTTGCCCCTACTGCGATCCGCAACGCATGATCGCAGCGACACCGTATAGCCTCGAAACCAGCGCTTGCGGCCACATGCGGGCCGCCATCACCGCACGCATTTCGGGTTTTTTTGCGTGCGGTCCACGAACGCGAACGCCGACCCGCGTTACGACGCAATGCGCAGTGACAGCGTCCCCATCACAAGGGCTCGTGGTGCGCTATTCTAAAACTCCATATTAGGGAGTTGGAGAATAGCGTATGCCAAGTTAGCGGGCGTAGTGTTTGCCTACGAGTGCCACATGAGTTTTCAAATAGGCGTTTGGCCTCGCAAAACGCGGACGCACGCTCATTCACCGCATCGGGCTTTGCGGGTCTTGCGGGCCGCACGCTATTTCGGATTTCTCGCGGGCGGACCGCAAGCGCGAACGGCGGCTCGCGTTACGACGCATGCGCAGTGGCAGCGACGGCACCGCAAGGCTTGCGTTACTCCATTGACAAAGAGGAAAACCCCGCTGACTGCGCCGTAGTTGTCTAGCGCACAGATCAGTCATGAATGTGCAGTCGCGCTAAATATGAACCCGCAACAGCCTTCCCAGAGGAGGGGGCAGCTGTCTTTCTCCTGTTAACCCTTATGTTTCAATAGTGAGTTTTAGTACTGCGGAATGGTGCTACGTACGCATCACGCAAGCGCCTTGCGTTACGTGGCGTCGTTTGCCACTAATCGGCTTTTAGTACGCCGTAGCACCCGCGTACGTAACGAGCGTGAAGCGTGTTGCGTCATCTGGTAGATCAAAATAGAAGTACGTGTTGTTGACAGCCAATGTGAGCCAATCCATGTGCTATAGCCAGATTATGGCCATATTTTAAGCCACAGAGCCGGTCGGTGCTTGCCTTCGATGCCGCCATTTTGCAAAATGAAGTCTCACGCTGTCACGAACTTGTTCGAGAGCGGCGCGATCACCTCATACGTACGCACGCATGCATCTCATGCGTGCGTGCGTTGCGGCTGCGTACGTAACGCGATACGTGCGCGTTGCGGTCTGCGCACGCGCACTACGCAGAAACGTGGCGTCCTTACGTACGCAACGCCGCCACGTACTAAAACTCTCTAATGTCGCGTCTGCTTCATTACGTTTCTTACGGAATTTAGGAACGCTGTCTGTGGTCCATTAAAAATGTGTGAAGTAGGTACACAGGCCTTTCTGAACGGTTGTAGCCAGAACGCCCTTCCTGTGTGTGTTTTCGTTTTCTCATTAGTGCACCCGCGTTTTTTTTTCTCTCTCTCCCTAACTTCTCTTTCTTGCCCCTATTTCCCCACCCACAGTGCTGGGTAGCAAACCAGATGCCAATATCTGGTTAACCTCCCGGCCTTCCTTCTCTCTCTTGTCTACTCTCTCTCTCTTTCTCTCGGTGCGCAGTACATCGTGGGTATACCAGTACATCGCGGTATACGATGCTTAGTATGAAAAAAAGACTATCGTCTTTAAAATCCCGGCTACGGCACCGACGCAGCAGTTAGTATGAGGTAGACAAGAGTCGGTGGGTTGTGTGGCGCAAGTTATGCGGGTGCCGAAAAGCGAGTTCCCGCGCTGCAATTCTGACCGTTTCGGTTCTGCGAACGGGGACGCGGAAGACCCGCGCGCGCATGGGAAAGAAAAAGGCGACTCGGACGTTCACACGGTTCACGAGCAGAGCCGTCAAAGTCACCCCCAGTTAGGGACAAAAAGGGGAACGCCGATCGGAAAAGCGCGTCTCGCAAGAACCAGGCGAAGCGCGGTCGTCCAGTTTCAAGTTGGTTGTTTGATATGCACGTGTGCCGTTTGAGAACGTTTTGAGGACGCGACCACTGGGCCGACCGAAACGTAGTTGCGGTACGCAGTCACCCTTTGGTGACAATACGGCCTTCGAAGCATGAGGCGGAGCTACATCGAACCCGCGACCATCGTATCCTCAGCCCAGGGTCGTAACCACTGTACTGCAGTGGCCCGTTTAGAGCGAAGTACATTGTGATTGAGAGGATGATGTTGACTAGATCAAAGACACAACGGCACTGTAGCAGGCGCTATGCACAGCTTCGCTTGAAGATACACAAAAGTCAAAGGCCACTTTTCTCATCTGAATAACAATTCGAAAATCTCTCCCCGTTTACCCCAACACGCTTGGTAAGCGAGAAAACAAACAACGTCCAAAAAGAAAATGCGGGTTGCGATGGCAGCTTGCGATTCCCTCGCCAAACGTCGATCACGACGTTACATATTTTGACGGCGTCCACTAAGTGCTACGCAGTTACAAGCTGTAGTACAAACGAAGTGCATTGTCCTTTGAGGGGCCCATTGATTTAACATACTAAATTTAAGGGAATTTCTAGGAACCAATGTGGCGAAATTTCAGCGGGACTTCTTGAACACGTTTTTCTTTATCGCCGTATTCCTTCCTCATCATCATGAACAACTTCTATATCCGGTTTTTACCACCTCTTCTCTTATCCTAACACCCAGCAGCAGGTCCAGGCCGACCTCTCACCTTTTCTGTCACAATAAAGATTTTCTCTTTCTCTCTCTCTCTTTGTTAGCACTCATCTCTCTTTTTTTTTTCTTGTATAATCAGGGTGAACAGTGGAAGTGCCTCAGACCGGCTGGCCGACGTTTCGATAGGGTGACCTATCTTTGTCAAAGGCACCTTGTCATCTTCGGCGTGTTAGTTTTAAGGGGGTTAGTCGTGATGTCGTTTCCTGGTGGTCTGAGGCACTTCCACTGTTCACCCTGATTATCCCACTACGTGCTTCCATCTGTCGGCTCCCATCTAGATTATCTCTCTTTGTTAGCACTCTTCTCGTTTATCAACACACGTATGGTGACGAAACTACAGTCACTAGAGATTTTCGTCAATTTAACCTAACTTATTGCTTCACTTAAATGTCCGTCTAACGGATGAAACCGGTAAGGATGCTGTAACAGGTCAACCAGGCAGCGTTTCGCTTAACGCTTAAGCGAGGGCACCGCAATACAAATAGACCATGCACTGGTAACAGTCGCTGCACCACGTAGTGTGTGGGCATTACGCAACCCCTCTCCTTCAACGCCACCGCAGCCGGCAGCTCATAGACGGTGCCGTAGGCAAGCAGCGTCGAGAGTGGTACGAAGATGATGAAGAGGGTATAGAAGCGGCCATCCGCCGCTCTGTCCGCAAGTCCCTGACCTTCATCCGTCCCCGCCAATCGACTAGCCGCCCCCCGCCCCATCCCCTTATAACTCTCGGCTGCACATCGCCACGCTCTACTTCCAAGGCGCGCCAGATTGCAACAACAAAAAAAAAAGCAGAAGAGCAAAAGATCTGGATTAGCGACCAAGGCTAGCCGCGCCGCCGCCGCCGAACTCTCCCCCGCACAAAGAAACGGCTTCGTGATTTGCAGCCGCACGTGGGGCTTGCTTCTTCGCTTTCTATACTCCGCTTTTCTTTTTTTTTCCCTCTCATTTTAAAGCATCTGGCTTAGTGCTCGCTGTCCTTGGAACATTTAATATATTTGAAGCGATTCGCCACTGTCGCGCTGTTACAAAAGCGCGCGAAATCCAGTTAACGCCAGCTAAAGACGAAATATAACTGTTCAATTGTGTAAAAAAAAACAAGGGTAGGGGGGAACCCTTACGCTTCGCCTTTAAGAGTTGGGCGCGATTGCGTTATCCTGTCTCATAGTGCGTACTTCGAACACTTCGTGCATGATATCTTTTACGAATTTGCTATGCGTTTAGAAAAAGCTGTTAACGATTAAGAAGAGCACTGGGTACTCTACTATGGGAGAGCATAAAGCCGGTCCGTGGGCCTCACACTTGATGAGGCCGTATCAACAAAAAATTAGGGCTCCAAAAGCTTTTTGGAGGAATCTCTTCGTTTTGGTGACGAAAGCGTGGCCTTAAAAGAATTAAGACGCAGTAACGTGTGTGCATCTGTAGTGGGTGACCGGCTTTAAACCATAAAGTCATTATGATAATCACATGCGACGCCTGATGTCAATTTACGCTTGTACCACGCATTATTACAGCAATATTTCATGTTGTATTGTGAAACATGTATACGAGACGCGTGTGTTTATAAAGAACGAAAGTTACTTTCTCTGCACTTCCAAGCACAAGTTATTTTCAGCAGACGCATGGCACCTGAATTTTTATTTTTTTTTCGAATTCCTCGCAAATGACATAGCTGGAAGCTCGGGAATGTCGTTTGGCCCATGAACTTATAAGCCAACCAATTTCCAGTGTATTGAATGGTACTGTGTGCCACCTATAGATCAAGTGCACATCATTGGAAAGAACGTGTATTCACCATGTAAGTTAGTAAAGCGAGGCATAGCACGAACCTGTCTTGAGAATGCCTTGAATAAGTCGTGCGTTCACAACATCTCTGCGAGCTTCAAAGCTCAAGTTTCCCGGCTTAAGGCTTCGGGTTTCCCCGAGGCGTTTATCACTTCCGTTGCTGAGACTATCCTGCGGACTAATAGGGCAGAGCAGAGACAGGATCTGGGCAACACACACGGATACAGAGCGTGAAAGGATAGCCGTTGTTATCACACAGGCTAAAAAAAATCAGAAAACGTGTAGGGAGTTCGTGTGCTGTTCTCTGCACCGTTCAAATTATTCAGCCCCTGAAATCTACAAACCCCCTGAAAACGCAGTCATCAACTGATTGTAGAGTTCAGCATAGAAACAGGTATGTGGCATGCTCCCGGGAAGTTGTCTGCTGCTCGAATACCCTTTCAGACACAGTGTTATGCCTATGGTATGTTTGTAATGCCTATGGTACATTCGTCGAAGAGGTCTTCAGTATTATGTACGCTATGTATGTACCGTAAACCGCATTTGTATTAAATACCACGGAGAGGGGGGGGGGAAGCAAAAAAAAAGCAGACGCGTGGCTGTGTGGTAGAACACCCTATTATCGCAAACGACCCGGGGTTCGATCCCCATTAGGACAGAGAATGTTTTATAATTTATTTTACTTGCATCTTTTTCGATTTTTTTTTTCGGTCTCGCACATGATTTTTCGCTTACAACCAACGACGCCGGAATTTCTGCTAACCGAGCTCTATAACGAAATCTCGTTAAAATGACTGTCGCATTCGTATTTACTGAAGCAATTGGGGCGAAACGCTGCAGCAATCATCTGTCATGTCATTGGTATATGCACTCCCCCCCCCCTTTTTTTTTTTGTTGAAATAGATCACCGACAGAGATCAGGTTTATTTTACTACCCCCCCCCCCCCGCCCGTTCCGCCTTTTTTTCAAAGTAGAATAAAAGTCAAACCTGTGATTTAAGCATGGCAAGCATACATTTTAATGATACTCTTATCAAACTTACTATTGTTCACTCGTCCGTGTACTTTCATTTACTGCATTTTCGGTAACTACTCCATCGAGTGATATGTCCCAAAACCACCGTATGGTAATTACTCCATAATGTAAACAAAGGAACTCCCCCCGTCAGTTATACCGTAACTTTGGAACTTCCTGCTGTAATATGCTAACCATATATGACTCAACTGAAGTATATACACGTGTATACGTGCCACACACGTGACATACATCACTGTTCCTATTTGTGCGAAAAGGAAAGTTACGGAGCTAGCCAAGTCTAAATGTGCCAGGATGTCCCTTTACAAAAGCCACTCGGGAGAACTCTACGAAACGAGCCACTCGGCGATTTTTCAGCCGAACAAGCTGGGGGGTCCGGCAGGAACACGCCCAGCACTTCCGACCGGAAAGAAAGCGTGAGCGAAAACGAAACAACGAAGGCTACCTATGCTCAGAGCCACGACACAGACACACACCAACAGATCGGCCCCACGGCAAAGAGCGCTGCTTCGCAAATCCCTACCTGTGTACACACGGACGGACCATCTACTGAGATCTACGGGAGAGGCGACCTACCCGCCAGGAAAGAATGCCAGCCTGGCGAGTTTTTTACGCGGCAATAAATCACGGCCGAAATGAGCCTTCTCGCCGCTTTCGAATTTTTGTTCTTTTTGTTTGCCTCCCCCCCCCCCCCACGATCCGGCAGTTACGTAACTCCAAGACCACGGAAACAGCGAAAACTAGAAAAACGTAGCGCCAAAACAAAACGAAACCACCAAAATCGCGGCTCAGGCGAGAGTGGCGAAAAGAAATGTAAATGTGAGAAGCACGCCACTAAGCTTGGAGAGCAACCGCGGTCGACGGAAGCCTCTATCTAATCCGGCTTCCTCCCCTCCGACCCCCACATCTTTTTTTTTTCTTTCACGTCGCTAGTTTCCCCGGCGTCCATATTATGTCAACGTCGGTTAATGTCACAACTACGTGCCGCCTAATAAACGGCCAAGGGGTTGGTTGTGTCGTGACAGCCAAGTATTACGACGTAAAAAAAGCGTACATCGCATGCTATGAAAGGAAACGCGCGACAGCAGTGAAACTGGGAGAGCAGGAAAAGTTAACAACGCGGTTAAAGTTCACAAAAAGTGCGCCGGAAATTTTTGGTGCTCAGCGCTAGCTGTAAACGTCCGTGCACCCAGAACTACCGCGGATCGCTCGCAATGTTTTCTGGGCCACGTGCTACGTAGCGTGAAAGGATGTAGGCTTCCCTTTTTCTGCAGACAAGCCGCTCATTCATCTGGACAGGCGGCGACCTTGGAGTCGACACCCAAGGAAAAGAACACAGGAGGCATAGAAAAGAGGGGGAGCACGCGATCCATCCCGTCTACTACATAACATGGCTGCGCCTTTTCGCCGAATAAATAAAACGTGATGGAAAACGGCGCCCTTCCCGAAGAGCCGACTGGGGCGACTTCTTTTCTCTCTCTTTCTTTTTTAAAGGGAACCGGCGAGTCAGCCCTTGACGACACGCTCATTTTTCAAGGTCGGCTGCAAACACTGCTAGCAGCCGCTAGCTAGCGCGCCGATCCGCACATGCAGGCGTGTCGTGCCAGCGTGACTCGAAAGGGAACACACGCCAGCAAGTAGTGAAAATGGGAGCAGGCCAGACGGAAGGCAATAAACAAGGCGTCGCTACGTCTACACACGCTGGCCAGAAAGGTTACCGCAGCGGGACCAGAGTGTTTACCTGTCGATTTGTGCGAAAGTACGATCTAAAGTTAAGGGGAGACGGCGAGACAAATTGTTTTTCAGCCCGCAAAACATGCTCGGCACGCCTGCTTAAACCGCGTCCGATTTTCCTAGTGGAATAAAAGCCGCAATGAAACAGTGCGAAAGGTGAGACTTACCGTTATGGGCGTAAAAAGAAAAATAACAAAGCTGCTGTCGCGAGCCACGCAGATCTCGTTCAGAACTCTAAAGGCCGCACACACACGCGCTCAGTTTGCGTATCCAGTTTCGGCGCACACAGGATGAGTGGCAAGTTGGCTGGAGGCACAGTAAATCCAGCGAGACAAACAGCGTCTGAGTAGTGGGGGATGCCGCGCAGATACGCGGAAAAAATGACGAAATTGCGACACAAATAAACGATAAAACAACCGAAAAACAAGGTCAGCCACTGGGTGTCACGGAGCCGACGCGTCGAGACAGGAGGGCCTGAGTGTAAACGGGGAGGGGGGCAAATTATTGTATAATCCGCACGCACGCACACAGGGCGCCCACCGCGCGAAAACGAAGTCGTCTCTGGTCGTCCCTAGAGGCGCTGCTCCGTCGGCCGCCGCAGCGCCTGGGTGTTCGCGTTCATCGCGGGAGGTCTTCTATGCACGGTCCTGTAGCAGCGTGGCGTGGTGCGGCGGCAGCCTGCTGCAGACCGGCGAGAGTTGTTGGCCGCCGGAGGAACTCAAGTGCGTCGGCCGGCACCGATGTCATCATGGCGCACGCGGCCAGGTAGAGGTGCGGCGGCGCTACGGTCGCAACGCTGGCGAGAGCGAGCGTACAGGCCCGGGCGCATGCGCGATCGGGGCCGCCGCAGATCGCCGCGCCTGTCGCGTCTCCCCGCGGCGTGCAGGCGCTCGAGAGAAGAACTGGGGTGGTGCGACGAGCACTGGCGCGGCCGTATGTCCAATACATATAGTGGTAGTTCAAACGAAAGAAAAAAAAAATGTATTACTACTGAAAAACAGCTGTGTGAGTCATAATTACGAATGCGAAATATTTTAATGTGCCCATTTATTACGCAGTAGATCGGGTGTCATTAAAAGCACCTATGAAAGAGTGGTAGGCTCTCTCTAAAATAATACTGTAATGTGAGCACCCAGACGTAGGGGAATAGAGATAGATAGATAGATAGATAGATAGATAGATAGATAGATAGATAGATAGATAGATAGATAGATAGATAGATAGATAGATAGATAGATAGATAGATAGATAGATAGATAGATAGATAGATAGATAGATAGATAGATAGATAGATAGATAGATAGATAGAAATGCTCAAAATGGTTGCAGCTTTCTAAGAAATCCAGAAGAATGGCTTGTTCTGCGAGAGGTTGATTAAGAAAATAAAAACAGGCCCTGTTGTTGGTTGCAACTTGGATGTGAAGGCGAAGCATAAGGAATTTGGCGTTCTTCCATGTGTTCATGGTTTTACCCACTGCCTAAAAAAAGGTGGCATCAAGATATGACGTCCAAGTAATTATTTCTGCGAAAAACAAGTTATCCACTTTATGTGCCAAAGTAGATGGAGTCGTGAAACAGATGTATGTCCAGCAAAATACATGCAATGTTAGTCACATTAATAATTATGTGTCATGTATCACCGGTGTTGTCCACTACATATCCTTGTCATGCAATCGTGCATACGTGGGTCAGACAGGTCGCTGTCTACATGTTAGACTTGGAGAACATTTTAATTCTCTGAAAGGCCAATGCGGCCTTCATCTAGCAGCCCACTGTAGCGAATGCGGCTGAGTGCCGCTCTTTGATGATACTTCTGTGTTGTTTCGGCATAATAACCAAAGAGTGCGCGAACTTATTGAGGCTGCGCATATTCACAAGATTTCTGAGTCATGCGTCAGTGTTCCCTCTGTGGCCATACACGATAAGGAGTTGAGCTTTCTAGGTTTTGTAAGACGTGCGTGCTATTCTCGATGTCGCCTACGTTTTGTTGATTTGACCCCTCGTGTATCATTCTCCTCCCTCTTTGCCCTCCCTTGCTTTTTATCCTTTCCTTTATATATTGCCTCCGTCTTGCAATAAAGCTTCAGCTGATAGCCTGCGCTTGTCTGACCTTTTTCTCTATACTTCGCGTTTCCATCCGTTTTTTGCGCCGTACATTATGGTTATAAGAAATGCTTCGCACTTAAGAGCACTGTTCTGTAGTGGGTATATGTGCCGTTTTGAGGATGCGCACCGACAAAAAGCAGTTCGCTTTTTAAATGATCTCTTTATATTAACCTTGAATAAATATTTCAGCAGTTTGGCTCCTGTCCTAAACAAACTTATGCTCGCATCACATATGCATCATATACAATCACTCACTTTTGTCATTATCTTCTTTATATATAAGTTTTTATTTTTTATCGCGGATTCGTAACATTCTGTTAAAAGCTCCGCATGTTGATGCGCTCATTAAAAAAACATAATATCGTCAGGCGCTTGCGCCATAGAAAACCTAGATCGTCGAGTATTCTGTGGGAGTGTTTTGTAAGAGAAGCGTGAACTTTGCTACCAATCGCATGCTGTTTTGTAGCCGCATTATGCTATGTGTTGAAGCGGCTGGAGCTCATTTTGTTTTTCATGGCGTCTGCGTATCGCGCTGTAGCAGAGTTGCCAGTACTATATATATATTTTTGGGGGGAGGGGGGTGATGGGCTATATGCGTTTTTTTTTTCTGGAAACTTGATTATCGTAGTGACACATGGCGTTCAACTGCGTTTGTCAATCGAGTTTTAGTAGTTGACTGTTGAGGTCGAACATATACCCGGGTAAAAGTCAACAAAGAACGTCAATAATGCACTGGAAAACGTGCATTCACTCGAATCGACATTTAAAAGGGCCCTGCAACACTTTTTGAGCATGGTCAGAAAACGCACTTGAATGGTATAGTAGAGGCTCCCGAGAACACGCGAGGCAAATGTTATAGCGAAGCATGGGGCTTCTAATTCACAATAAGTTATGAAAATCAGCTAAAAATTGATTTCTCTTCTCCCGGCAACTGACGGAAAACGCCCAAAAATCACTCGCCAACGACCCATCTATCAGCCATTGGCTGATTTGAACATGACGCGCTCGGTCGTTTCAGAGATGGCCGCGGGACGCCGCCACTTGTCGACGCGCGCGCGCGGGATTGCACTGAAAAAGCCGCGTATTCGAAGAAAAAAAAAACGCTCAAGGTTACGAGGCACTCGTGACGTTTTTTGTGCGCCCCCTCCAATCCTTTCCTGCTTTGCTTCCACCACATTCGTCAGGACGAAAGGAGAGAGAATGCAATTGCAGCGTGCGAGAAATCTTTGTAACTCCGCTCGTACTGGACGGATGCCTAAAATTTTTGCGGCGTTGAATTTGTAAGGAAATAAACTCTTCCAGTGAATTAATTCCATGGTTACTGAGCAAAGTGTTTCAGGGCCCCTTTAAGAAGTATAGTAAATATCTGTTCTCGTTCATGTTTTCGCTTCCCAAATTAATTAGAGTTTTTTTTTCAACAGCCTTTTATTTGAGCAACATTTCTTACTAGAACTAAACATGATATCAAGAGTGGGAAAAGATCATTTTCGCTGCTTTTGAACTCGGACCACTTTTTTTTCCCTATGTTTCCCGCGCTTCTAGGTTCGTTGCGGCCTTACCTCGCTGTGACCGCGGGCGGCATCGCTGCGGCGTATTTCGTGTTCCTTGCTCTTGTATCTTAGGTTCGTCAGCGTATTGCGGTCCTTATACATTCGTATGGTACGCATATATTCGCTTTCTGAGCAACGACGATGGCGACAACAACACTGCCTATTCAATTGCCATAGACTATTTGACATTATTGTTGTTTACCATACCTTCATTGCCCCATTGACGTATTCCATTTTCTTTTGTAGTTTCTACTTGCTGAACGCCACCTTCTTTATATTGTATATTGTCTGTTATACATCACTCTTAGAAAAAAAATTAGCATATTCACCAACTAAATAGGAACCGCTCACTTGTCACAAAAAGTACTAGCCTTTTAGTAATTGTGAAGATAGTAAAATGCAGGTTAGCGAAATTAACTGCCTCGTTAGTGAGTGGTGCTGACTTGAAGGGTTGGTCTATTACTACTATTGCTACATATTTGGTAATACAACGTGTCATTGTCCCCGGACAATAATTAATGACCACTCTATCTACTTAGTGCATAGACAAACATACGTAAAGAGCGGACACCGTAAGGCCTTGCGGCCGAGCTACTGCACTGTTTTCAGCGCAGCAGGCGACTGCGAGTGGCTGCTCAGAGCGATAACGTCTTCGGCATAGATAAAAAAAAACAAGAATTTTTTTATTTCCTATGCTGGCATTTAAACACGTGCCCTCATGGTCAGAAAGCGGGTGTCTTTACCAGTATGCTACAAACCTATGCTTCTACAAAAAGAATACATGCACATCTAAAGCACATGAAGGTGTACCCGTGGCGCGAAACATACACCAAAACAAAGCACTTTCTAGTTAGACTTCACTTTTTTTTGTGCTACTGCATTAAATGTCCTCAGCGAGGCACGATGTGGAGCCAACATGGAGATTTGCACAAACTGAAAAATTTTTTTTCTTTGAAAAAATTTTGATGCCAAACTTTGGTCTTAGTAGTTCTCCTGTGGCGGCCATTACATGTGTAGATGAACGAGCGGCACCGAGCGGGTGTACGTTATATAATGGCTGTCCAGACTGTCTAGTGCGACCCGCATGCTGGGCGTTACCTCCTGGGTGTGAGTCCCCGGGACGGCTTTTTGCTCTCCCATAGTAGAGTACCAGGTACTTTAAATCATTAACAACTTTTTCCAAATACAAAACCCGCGCCCTAAGAACGGTTTTCAGCTCACCCATAGTAGAGTACCGATTACTCTCTATCGTTAACAACTTTTAAGTGCGAAGCATTTCTTAGCGAACATCGGTGACTTTGAGCGTATCTATCTATCTATCTATCTATCTATCTATCTATCTATCTATCTATCTATCTATCTAGCTATCTATCTATCTATCTATCTATCTATCTATCTATCTATCTATCTATCTAGCCGCCTACGACTTTTAGATCTCCTGGCCGTTTCGTTAATGGTATGGATACCAAACTTGGTATGGCATAATGTGACTGCATGGAAAACATATTTGACTAGTCATAACATGAAAATCATGACAACTATGTCATGAATGTCATGATTTACATTTCATGGTTCTGCAGCTCTTGTGGTGGTTTTGTTCACATGGTATGATGCAAAACTGGTATGACATGACATGATTGCATGGAAAACACAAGCGACTGACCCTTACATGAAAATTATGACATGTGTGTCATGTAACAACATGACTACATGCCACGCTCATGATCCGCTCGTGGCCGTTTCGCCAGCATCCCGTATACCAAATTTGGTATTACGGTACGTGAATGGATAACTAAGGTATGTGACATCTGCAAACATAATCATGAGATGTGTGTCATGTAACAACATGACTGCGTGCCACGCTCATGAAGCGTTGGCGGCCGTTTCACTAGCTTCATATGTACCAAACCTGGTATTATGCGACGCGAATGGACGACATAGGTAATAGACACATCTAAACATGATAGATAGATAGATAGATAGATATGTGGGGTTTAACGTCCCAAAACCACCATATGATTATGAGAGACGCCGTAGTGGAGGGCTCCGGAAATTTTGACCACCTGGGGTTCTTTAACGTGCACCCAAATCTGAGCACACGGGCCTACAACATTTCCGCCTCCATCGGAAATGCAGCCGCCGCAGCCGGGATTTGAACCCGCGACCTGCGGGTCAGCAGCCGATCTAAACATGATAATCACGACATGCGTGTCATGTAACAACATGACTACATGACATGCTCATGATACACTCACGGTTGTTTCACTAGCTTCACATATGCGAAATTTGGTATTACGTGACGCCAATGAATGACGAAGGTATGTGACTGGTGCAAACATTATAACCATGAGATGCGTATCATGTGAGAACGTCACTACATGCCACAGTCAAGGCGCCAATACATTTTGACGTGGCGCGGTGCGCGTGCTCGCCGGCGTTCCTTTCGTCGTGTCACGCCAGTCTTCCCACGCCAGGCGCCGCGGTCCTGCCATATACTCGCAGACACGCGTCGCGCTGCGTTGCTTTAACGCATGCGCGTTTCAGCGCGTTCGGCGTCTCTCCTTCACGAAAAAAAAAGGAGGCGCAGTTTTGTCTGAGTAACGCATCGGTGCGAAATGCAGCATGTCGCATTTCGCGGCGGTTGCCTTCGGGCCGTGCTGACGGACGCTGGTCGCGACTGGCTTCAGACTATAGAGTGCTCACGTTTTGCTAACGTAGCGTCGCTGTGCGCAGCGTTCCCGCGCGTCAACGCTACATTGGAGTATATTGGGCCCTTCATGATGCGCTCGCGGCCGTTTTGCTAGCTGCACATATACCTAATTTGGTGTTACGTGACGTCAATGGATGACGAAATATATGACTGGCGCAAACATGATAATCCGGACACGCGCGTCATGTAAGAACATGACAACTTACCACGCTCATAGCATGCTCGCGGCCGTTTCTCTAGCTCCACATGTACTAAATTGGGTATCACGTGACGTGAATAGATGACGAAGGTAAACGACACATCAAAACATGATAAGAAGGTAAACGACACATCAAAACATGATAATCATGACACGGAAGTCACGTACGACATCATTTACCGCCACTTCGTAACGTTGGGCTGATTTCAAAGTGACATATCAACATTTACCATTCGTGCTTCGCATTACGTGGGATCTGCCAATTTTTTTCTGAACAAAGGCTCGAGTGGCCACTCTTCACGAAAGTATATTGCTGTATGCTAATAACTACCATGATAAGTGCGCATTACGAGAACGAATCACATACTCATACGATCACATCACACTCACATATGATCATATCAATCATAGTCTTTGCTCACGTCAGTATGAGAACGGAGAACAAACGAGAACTCACACTCGAGTGCAGATATGTTTAGAGAAATTGTATTCCAAGACTTCGAAATAGCCTATTTGTATTCTAGCAGCTGTGAAGGCTATATTTGTGCTCCTACTTTTGGGACAACGCTCCGTGTACAAGTTAGCAGTCATAGAATTTAGAAGAATAATTGATGCTTTATACAGATCATCTTGTGCGCTTCTGTTTGCCTATATTTGTGCTATCACTTAGCACAAAACTTCTATTGTAAAATAGTCAATAAAACTAAAGCTTGCCTAAATTTTACTTAAGAGTGTCACGATTACGGCAAAACTTACTGCGGAATATATGAAACGTCTGACAACGTGAGGATTAGCAGTTACTTAGAAACGCCAAGAAAGCTTCAGTGGTTATTATCGGCAAAACTTGCTGTACTAACTGCTGGCTAGTAAAGGGATGCCGTGAAGGTAGTACAAAACGCTGGAAACTAGTTAATACATGTGTTTATTAACAGTTTTCTAAGAGTGCCTGTTTTATCTTGCTACATCGTTTGCTACATCTTTTGATCTTATAAAGTTCTGTTGCGCGTTTGTAGTAAGTATGAACGAATGAATAGCTAACTTACCAACTAAATAAATAAATATATAAATAAATACATGGGAAGAACACTGACAGCTTGACGAACGTTCGTAAGATTTCCAACGGTATTGGCGTTGCAAATTCAGGAAAATGCTAATGTTTGACGGTGTCTCCTTCACCAAAGGTGAGAGAGAGAAGAGAATTCTTGGGGCTGAAACATTCAAGTGGTGACGGATTACTAGCGAAGCTGTTTAGGCTACATACGTTTGGGAAATGTCAACCTCATATTTGCCATGTGTGACGCCGTACTGTGGCAGCGCCATTAGCGCCACCACATCACGCCGACTCATGCGCCACCATGGTCATTGCGCTTCCCGTAGATGCCCATGACCTCCGAGATTGCTCGCCGGCAGGTTTCTGACTGAGCGCAGTCTCGCAGGCCATGGACTGCTGCGACCGTTGATGCAGCAGCACCGGGACTTCTCTGAAGCTCGTGATAGATGTACTAGGAGGTGCCTGCGCAGCCAACGTTGGGCACAGCTGCATCAACGGTTGCCTCCCCCACCCCACCCTCGGCCTGTCTCCATTGCCGCAGTACTATCACAAACCCATCTCGACAATGCCAATCTCCATTCGCGTCACCGTGCTGTATCGCTGGAATGGGCGTAAGCCGTTCTAGCTACCCCTCCCCCCTCCTCCGTAACCTGGAGCGCATACGGGGGAAATAGCCTCACCGTTAAACCTTACTTGCTTTGGCACTACTAACGCGCAAATAGGGCAGCTGTGCAAGAAGCTCATCAGAATGACTCAAAAGAACGAAGAAGGGCTGCTTCTACGTTAGCGTCAATTAAAAAGGCCGCCCGACACAACATGCGTTGTACGGCCGCTCTAGTTTCTGCTACTCAAAAGTAGAGGCGCGTGGCGCTCGAATTTGAAACGCGTTGTTCCTTCGCACCGCTTAGCGCAAAGCTTGACACTCACCAACGGCGCCATGGAGGCATAGGCGTATCAGCCGGGGGAGGTGCAAAGGAAGTGCGAGCCCCCCCCCCCCCCCCTCCTCGCATTGAAAAAGGTTGGGGGCTGAGCCTCCCCCCCCTTTTTTTTTGACAGTGGGCACTGTCAGCTGCACGCTGGGAAAACCAACAATTAAAGCGAAGTTTTCCTTCACCATAGTAATCACTCAATTATATTGTTAAGAGTAAATGAAAATGTTACTAGGGAATCTCTTAATATAGTAAATTTTTTCCTAAATTTGTGCTGTGACGATTGTCCTTGAATGCTCCTTGCGGTGCGGGCCGCCAATGCGACTCTTACAGTTACAGTACAAGTTGTACTGTAACTTCTACTACTGTTACTACTACTACTACTACTGCTACTACTACTACTACTACTACTACTACTACTACTACTACTACTACTACTGCTACTACTACTACTACGACGACGAGGATGAATGAATATAATCTAATTCCGATGACTTGACGCCCTGGCACACTGGCACATCACCTAGACAACGGAAACAATGATCTGTAGTGCGCTTATGAACTATAAATCTTGTGTGTGTGTGTGTGTGTGTGTGTGTGTGTGTGTGTGTGTGTGTGTGTGTGTGTGTGTGTGTGTGTGTGTGTGTGTTGCTGTAGCATTAGAAAGTGGGCTACAGTACAAGGCCAGAAGCGTCCTGTACTTGATTGCTTTGTTATGGATGAGAGTAAGCAGTCCTTTTATGGACCAGTCAGAGCATTTGCTGCTTCAGGAAAATTGTTTTCTTTCATCAAAAATGAGTAGCGTCATCGCTGCTTTATGGAAGCTGCTCTGAGCCAATGATTGTGACGAATCTTTTTTAATGCTTTAGTTCGGCCGTACAAGAGCTGCCACAAAGAGGTTTGCGCTTTAGTCTCTCATAAATCTGATCAGCTTTGCTTACTAGGAGCGATGACAGCAGTTTGCAAAGGGGCCAAGGATAAAGTAGTGGACCCTATAGCAGTGGACTCGAATGACTCGAGTACAGCGGGAAGCTCAGCTTTTAAGCTTATCCCACAGCTTGACGCACCGGACCAGGGGGAAGGTGAAAGACCGTGGTTTTTTGCACGATGAAGGCCTAATTAGAAGTTGGGCCAGTTATCAGTTTTCATTCATTTGAAATGTATTTTAAAGCTCAAAATAAAACAGAAAAGAAGCACACACTCGTAGCGCTGCTTAGTTCTCTCTCTCTCTCTCTCTCTTTCAGAAAGGATGAGCTCAGAAAGATGTACACGCGCACTTACACTCTAAAAAGTTTTCCGGAGTAACTGCGCAGTATCACCACGGTAAGGGCTCTTTGCTCCTCAAAAATACGAAATGTGCGCAAAAGATTGCACACGGAACCGCAAAGAGGGGCACTTTCCTCCTTCTGGAGTAAAGCACCCGTTATTTGGGGTAAATTAGAAGTGTGGCAGCTTGGGCTACTTGGTATGACATGACGATAGTTATAGCGCGAGAAAAGAACGACGACACAGAGACAACGTAAAAAATCTTTTTTCGTGTCCTTCTTGTCTCTGTGTCGTTGTTTTGGGGTAAAGACGGGAATGTTCATGCCGTGCGCAAACGACTCATCGGTGACTACACAAGCCTTTCATTTCAGACGGTTGTGTAGCGTGGTGTGGTGTAGTGGTTAGTTCACGCGAATGCTGACTTAGTGGTCGTGAGTTGATTGATTGAGATGTGGAGTGTAACGCCCCAAAACTACCATATGATTATGAGAGACGCCATAGTGAAAGACTCCGGAAATTTCGACCACCTGGGGTTCTTTGACGTTAACCCAAATCTTAGCACACGGGCCTACTGCATTTTCGCCTCCATCGAAAAGCTCCATCGCAACAAAAGCTGACACACACACACACTTATATCTATATATATATATATATATATATATATATATATATATATATATATATATATATATATATATATATATATATACATATATATATATATATTATATATATATATATATATATATATATATATATATATATATATATATATATATATTGCCTGACGAGTGAGGTAAGTTGTTCACACACACCCCCTCCCCATTCATGAAAGACTTGGTACGCCACTGTCGTCGGCGCTGCCGCACCACTGAACCGCCTTCTAACCATTAATCTAATCACGAACGGCTGCGCCATCTGCACGCCTTCTTTTGAAACAGTGTAGATTGAGTGGTATTTATGAAAACACAAAGGACTCAAAGGGTGCCCTATGCATTCGCTTAAGACGATTTGAAAGCCAAAGCCAATCTATTTTTCTCAGTCGAAGTATCGATCCTCCCCCGCCCTTTCGAAAGTTTTGTGCGTCTGACCTGGTTGTGCACTGCCTCCGGGATCGAAGGCATAGTGTATAGGTGTTCTGTGATGGCAAGCTTTCTGCGCACAGCGTCCGGCTGATGCCGTCTCGTGGCCAATATAGGGAAGACTAGTAAATTCGGCGTCGAAGGCGGGACTTTTAACGGCGAGGTGCTCCCAAGTAAGTTTGTGTGCTCCATTAACAGTAACCTAGGGTATTTAACGTTTATTCATTGAAGTTGTTCCTATATATGTATATTCCTACGTCTTGCTTTGTTTTGAGCTGCCTTTATGATAGGCCAATCATTGACCAATCAATGATGCCATGTGTTGACGTCGTGACGGGACGCCATGATCACATAAATTTTGGTGTTCAGTGACATTATAAAAAAGTATAACGAGGAGAGAATCGAGCAAGCTGTAAAAAGCGACAGAGGCCTAAAACCTGCGAAGGCAAACTTGTTTATAAGCAAAAATCGGATGCATGTATTAAAAGACGAGAAAGGCAATGCCCTAACCAATATGGATAGGATAGTTGAGGTGGCGAAGGATCTTTACAGAAAGCTGTACAGAAGCTGATACAACCAGGATAACATCTTAAGAAGCAACCAGAGAAATTCGACATTCTACCAGTAACGACAGCGGAACTAACGGAAAGCCCTAGAAAGAATGTAAACAGGCAAAGTCACTGGTGTGGAAAAGCTAACAACGAACCTGCTAAAAGATGGCGGAGAAATTTTGTTAGAAAAACTGGCCATTTACATACGAAGTGTATCTTGACGGGAAGGGTACCAGAATCTTGGAAGAGCGCCAACGTCATCTTAATCCATTAGAAAGAGGACGTGAATGATTTGAAAAAGTACATGCCGACCAGCTTACTGTCCGTTCTCTATACAGACTATTTAAAAAATAATAGCTACTATAATTAAGGCAACATTAGAGTTGAACCAACCGAAGTACCAAGAAGAATTTCGTACAAGCTACTCCACAATAGACCATATTCATACTGTCAATCAGGTAATAGAGAAGTACGCGGAATACAACCAACCTCTATTTCATAAATTACGAGAAGGCATTTGACTCAGTTGAGACATCAGCAGTAATGCAGGCGCTATACGCAATCAGGACATCGACGAACCCTGCATAAACATACTGGAAGCCACAGTGGATCCACCGCCACCATAGTTCTCCGTAAAGAGACAGAGTTCCAATAAATAAGGGTGTAGGGCAGGGAGGCACGATCTCTGCAATGCCACGTGTTTACCGGATGTTTTCAGAGCCCTATTGCTTTCGTGCGTCGGTACCTTCGTTCCGCACGCCGTCGGAGAGCCCGAAGTCGTTCTAATTCCACATCAAATTCGGTTACTCTCGAAGAGCATGTGAGGGTGCACACTGTGTCTTGCACTGTGGACTTGATCACCTCTTCTAAGTCAAATGAGGTGTTCTCTTGACAGCGTTCTTCCATGAGAGATTCAAACTTGGTTCAGTCCACTCTTTGGATAGTTTCGCGTACCTTGCAAGGTGATAATCCTCTGATCTTGACATATGTGGGAATGTGGTCGCTCCCACGTGTTTCTATATCCGCAAACCATCCGGCACATCTGATGAGACCTCGAGAAACAAAAGCCAAGTCAAGGCAACTGCTGTATCCAGGGCCACGTAAAAATGTTGGGCTGCCATCATTTAACAAGCACAGCTCATTGTCTGAAGCAAACGTTATCAGACTTCTACCCTTCGCGCTGATCTTCGGGCTCCCCCATAGCGTATGGTGGGCGTTAAAGTCTCCGATGATCACCCATGGGCCAGGAGTGGATGATAGGATGTGTCCTAGTCTTCTGTGGTCAAATCTACTTGATGGCGACAGGTATGCACCGACAACAGTGACAATAAGATCCTTTTTCTTCACTGTTAAGCATATATTGCCACGTTCAATTTCCCAAGTTCTTGTTATCGTCCCAAAACACCACACGATTCTCAGCGCAAAACCGCGCCTGCAGCTTTCGAGAAGGTTCCGGACTGTAGTAGATCATTTCGATAAGATCACGCCCACTGTGCGAACGGTACAGATTGTTCTGGAACCTGCGCCACCGCCAGCGATAACGCTAGAACATTCGACGGCAAGAGTATAAATGCCGACGCGCTTCGCCGCTTGTCAGTTGTTGATCGAAGGCCGACGCTCCGTTCACCGCTATCAGTCCGAGACTGCTATCTGTGCGAGACTGCTGCTGTAATTGGACTTTCCGTTTACCGGGCACAGGTTCGCCCAAATAAACAGTTAAATCCCAACACGAAGTCTCCTGTCTTCGGCCACGTCACGACCCCGTGACAATATATTGGTTATCGTTGTCAGGTAGTACAGGCCGAAGAATGTAGGTCATGTCACGTCGAATAAACAGCAGGACCTTGCTGTTTCCACTATAACAAGCCGACATAAATGATTCGTGTCTGGTGAGTCTGATAGCGCTCGATAAATTTGACTCGTAGATGACGATGATGGGAAACATATTGGTGGAAACGAACCGACGAAAATCTGCAATGCGTGATTTCAGTCCCCGTGCATTGCACTGAAAAATTGTTGCTTTTTTGACCTCTTCCCTGAAAGACAGTGGCTGGTGGGCCATTATCTACTCAAGAGCCGCCAGTACTGGACTCAGAGCGTCCAGTACTTGAAGTGCACTTCTGGCTGACGTTGTACGCATGTTGTTTAACACCGTGCGAATGGCGTTAATTATGGGTCGTAGAAGAGCAATTACTTGCTTATCCAAGTTCCGCTGCTCCTCTGTTGTCGCAGCTTGTTCTGATGAATGCGGCTTCTGATGCGATTCTTCCACAAGTTGCGTGCGTGTAAGTGGCGGCCACTCTTCAGTAGAGAGATATCTACTTGTTTTCTCTCTTCCATCGTCTGCGTTCACCGCGGTGTACCCTGCAGTGGGCGCCGTTCCCAGATGCGATGACTTACTTCTTGTAGTTGACTGTGTTCTTCGCGAAGATCTTCGACGGTGACGTCGTCGTCTTCGCCGGACTTTTTCCGCGGCTTCTTTGTGGGTAGAGCTGTCTCGCACCATTTGTCTAAGAATAGTAAACTCCTTCTTTATGCGTGGACAGTCTCTGGAAGATGCACTGTGGGCACCTTGACAATTAGGGCACCTTAGTATGGTTGCGCTGCATTTGTCCTCGGTGTGCGGTTCTGAGCATGGGGGCACACTTCGGAGTTCCTGCACGCTCCCTGCACATGGCCGATCTTCTGGCACTGAAATTTCCGGAGCCCTCCACTACGGCGTCTCTCATAATCATATGGTGGTTTTGGGACGTTAAACCCCACATATCAATCAATCTTCTGGCACTTATGACATCGCATAGGTTTTGGAATAAATGGTCGGACCTGGTGACGAAAGTGGCCAACCTTCACATGGAAGGGGACACAGTCCCCTTTGAACGTAATTCTCACACAATGTGTGTTACCAAGGCGGCTGACATTCACAATGACGTTATCTTCATTTGCCGGTTTTATTAGCACTGAGAGATCCGAGTTTGGAATTTCAGTGGCGATGTCATAAATGACCCCTGTTGAAGTGGTGCTATCAGCTGATATTATAGACTTGACATCGATGTTACCCAGTTGCGTTACTTTCTGAAGCGCGTTTAGCGCACGTGGGTTCAGCACATCGATTGCCAAGATGTTCCTTCTTGCGTTTAGACATACTTCTTTGATCTCATTTGGCGTAATATTCTCGAGATACACAGAGAGCACTTGCCTGTTCAGCCCACGTAGACTGTCGGTGGCCTTCAGCGGCACAAACAAAGGACGCCCTTCCTGTGTGTGTTTTCGTTTTTTTTATGAGTGCGCGTGCGTTTTTTTTTTCTCTTTCTACCCCCTCTTTCTTGCCTCCACTTCCCCGCCCCCAGCGCTGGGTAGCAAACCAGATGCCAATATCTGGTTAACCTCCCGGCCTTTCCTTTCTTATACTCTCTCTCTCTTCAGGGCCCTAGCTTGGGAAGAGTTAGGGATAAGAATTAATGGAGAGTATCTATAGTAACCTGCGATTCGCTGATGACATTGCCTTGATGAGTAACTCAAGCGACGAATTGCCGCTCATGATTACTGAACTGGACACAGAAAGCAGAAGAGTAGGTCTGAAAATTAATATGCACAAAACTGAAGTAATGTGCGACATTCTCGACAGAAAACAGCGCTTTTCGATAGGCGGAAAGAAGGAATATATCTACATAGGACAGGTAGTAACCACGTAGCCGAACCACGAGAGTGAAATAACTAGAAAACGGGGTGGATCACATTCGGCAAGTATTCTCAAATTATGAATAGTAATCCACCGCTAACCCTCAAGAGGAAGGTATACAAATTAACAGCTGCATCTTGTCGGTACCGCTTCCTATGAAGCAAAAACCTGGAGGCCTTCAAAGAGGCTTCAAGCTTAAATTGAGGACAACACTGCGAGCAATAGAAAGGAAAATCACATGTGTAACCTTAAGAGACAAGAAGAGAGCAGAGCGGGTCAGGGAACAAACTGGAGTTAGAGATATCACAATTGAAATCAAGAAGAAGAAATGGACATGGGCCGGGCACGTAGCACGTATACCCGCCGGTCATTAAGGGTAACATACCGGATTCCCAGAGTAGGGGAGCCAGAAATGCACGAAGGGTAGACAGAAAGTTAGGTGGGCTGATGAGATTCAAAAGTGCGCAGGTATAACGTGACAGCACAAGAGCGGTTTGATTGGCGGATCATGGAAGAGGCCTTGGCCCTGTAGTGGGCGTAGTCAGGCTGATGATGATGGCGTTATGATGACCTCATCAGGCGATGATTTTCGCATCACTCGAGTTGATGGTTAATTTTTCATGTTTCGTGAGTCATCCAAGGCTTACGCCTTAGAAGGACGCTGAAGAGCAAAACGATTTTTCGCGTGTTAGTAAAGTACCATTTCACAATCCCGAAAACCACCGCCCTCACCGCGACACGACGCTTGATAGGCGAGAAAACGCACGAATAGGAAATGCTGGTGCAGAGATTCCCGCCTTGAGTATCCCGCAACAAACATCGTGACGTCACATGTCTTGAAGACGTCTATACTGGGTCCCACGTATACTCTTATCGATAAAGGAAGTACATGGTCATCTATGAGTGTAATGGACCGAGCAAGCATGAGGTGTTTCAGAGAGAAAGATGCAAGAAAAAGCAGGGAAGTTAATTAGACGCACTTCCGGTTTGCTACCCTGCACCGGGAAGGGATGAAGGGGAGAAAAGAGATATGAGACCGGGAAGAAAGATGTACACAATCACGAGCACACTCGGGGGAGCACACGCAGTCTACAGGCGATCGCTCAGATTCGTTGTGTTCAAGCGACTTGGAGCCGCTTTGACGCATGAGACGCTGCGGCTGAGGCTACCCTGATTTCTTCCGGGTCAGCGGTTCCAAAGATGCACCAAGAGCGGCGACAACACGAAAGTCGTTCGTATAATTATCACAGTTTGTCGGCGCCCCCCCCCCCCCCAAAAAAAAAACACTTTGGACACGCCTGACCGACTGACAGATTGGGAAGAGTTGTTGGCCGTCGAGGCGGCAATTGCTTTGTCGTCAAGGTGCCCCGCGAAAAGGGCCCAGCGTCTGAGAACCGTCTGCGGATGCATTTCCCACGTTCTCCGTGGCGCCTTGATGCCGCTGTTTCCACAATTTGTGGTCTACCTGGCGCCGCAGACCCATCGCTGCAACAAACTACGAAATTGACTTCCACGTAAGACTCAACGTCTTTGTGCTGTGCTGTGTCGTGCGCGGTGTGCAGTGTTTTCTCCCTCGCCATGGGCTGAACCAACGCCACTTTTCTCCCTTTTCCCTTCCCCGCAGGCACTGCGCCGTGCTCCCGACCGGGTTGCAGAAATTAGGTGCCTTTTCTCATCTTATAACCACTACCACCACCACTGGGCGTGCCTCTTCCCCCTTTCGTGGGTTGGGAAGGAGGCGGCGTTTCACCTTCCTCTTTTGGAGGCGGAGGTGAAGATGACAATTTTCATTGGAGTGTACTGGCCTCCATTGTTTTTTTTTTCAACAGAGAACCCTGGGAAGGCCGGGATATAAAATGCGAGTGCCGAAGCGCTCCTGACAAGCCCCTAGAAGCTCCCATCATGCTTCCATCGAAAGCTTCCATGATGCTACTACCACCATGTAACACGCTACCTGTAAATATTGTAATTAAAAGTTAGTTTTAACAGCTCCGGGCTCCTATTCTCGACATCTCCCCGAGATTCTTGTTAGCGACGGCCCCCTGGGCAGAACCCCGGCTACATCATCGCTTTCTGTGCTATTGAAGCTCACGCCCAAGGTCCCAGAATCCTCTACCCGCAGAATGGTCTACAGTACAGTTGCACGACCGTTGGATAAAAAATAAGGTGTACCGGCCAGGCCAGTTGATTCAAAACCATCCGGAGCTGGCATCGTTTGGTGTCGTAGCAAGCGCAGCTGCACAGGACGTGCTCGATGGTCTTTTCAGCTCCGCAGGAATCGCATGTAGAGGTGTCTGCAATGCCGATGCCAAACGAGTACCCCTTTGTGAATGCAACACCCAACCAAAGTTGGCATAACAGTGTCGCATCAGAGTGGGAAAGTTGCGAAGGTAGCTGTAGCTTGAGAGAAAGATCCAGTTCATATAAGCGACACCTTTGGGAGCTAGTAGATGACCGAATGGTGCAAGTAAAGTTGTCTTGCCCCATCAGTCCTTGATAGAGGAATCTGGACCACTCTCGTTCCTTCGTGGGCTGAGTGGGCTGCATCATCGGCTAATTGATATCCAGTACTACGGGTGTGTCCAGGCATTCACTGATCTAACATATCATGCCCTCGTGCTAGAGATTGATGGTGGAAATGTCTCATTTCATGCCCCAATTGCTCATGATTCCTCTTACGCATGGTAAACTGCAAACTCTGAAGTGCATGCGGCCTTCAAATAACAGATTAAGACCCACTTTTCGCTCTTGAACGAGATATTGTAAAGAGGCTCTTATAGTATTGATATGTGGGGTTTAACGTCCCAAAACCACCATATGATTATGAGAGACGCCGTAGTGGAGGGCTCCGGAAATTTCGACCACCTGGGGTTCTTTAACGTGCACCCAAATCTGAGCACACGGGCCTACAACATTTCCGCCTCCATCGGAAATGCAGCCGCCGCAGCCGGGATTCGAACCCGCGACCTGCGGGTCAGTAGCCGAGTACCTTAGCCACTAGACCACCGCGGCGGGGCAGGCTCTTATAGTAGCAAGCTCCGATGCCGTAGACGTAGTCGTATGCGACAACTTAAAGGGGCCCTGCAACACTATTTGAGAATGGTCAGAAAACGCTGCCCATCGGTAGTAGAGGCTCCCGACAACACGCGAGCCAAAATATAGCGCAGCACGCGGCCTGGAATTTACATTAGGTTATCAAAGTCAGTTAAAAATTATTTTCTATTCTATCGAGAAATCATAGAAGACGCTCAAAAATCACCAGTAAAAAGCCCAATATAGATATTGGCTGATTTGAACATGGCGCGCTCAGTCGTTACAGAGACCACTGCGGGAGGCGCGACTTGTCCACGCGTGCGATCACACTGAAAAAGCCGCGCATTCAAAGAACAAGAAAAGCGCTCAAGGTCACGAAGTGCGCGGTATGTTTTTTTTTTTTTTCTGCCATCCTTCCCTGCTTAGCTTCCAGCACTTTTTTCAGGACGAAAGGAGAGAGAATGCAATTGCAGCATGCGACAAATCTTTGTAACTCCACTCGCACTGGATGGATTCTTAAATTTTTTGAGGCGTTGAATATCTGAGGCATTAAGCTCTTCCAGTGAATTCATTCCACGGTTACTTGAAAAAGTGCTTCAGGGCGCATTTAAACTTCATTGTCGTTGCTGCAGCCGGAACTACAGCGGCACCTGATGAGCTGCTGGACGATACCGACACACCTGTGTACATCTGCGTTCGGTTCAAGTGCGACTCGCGTAGTAATAGCATTGTCGCTTTGGGTGTATTGCACCATTTATTGATAAATGAGCGAGCGATTTCTAATTGTCCTTAAAATTTAATAGTAGTTTACCTGTTAAGTTTGGCTCGCCCGTTCGAAGGAGCCCCGACTATCGAGTGGCAGCATTTTCTGACTATGTTCAAAAAGCGTTGCCGGGCACTGAGTGCCCTGCAACCTTCAACAGCCCACATCGCCTCTTGATACAAGTTGTTTCGAGAAAATTATGATGTATGTATATTTTCTTTAACCGCTCGCACAATTGAAAGAAGCAGTTTGAGGGATTTAAATACTGCGACAAACAAAGTCATTGTGAAGCCCAAATAATTCAGAGTGAATGTACGCATGATCCAATGGATAACTCTCGAATCTGGGTCAGAACTTCGTTATACCAAGCAGAGGCGTAGCCAGGGTAGAGTGCCAGGGGTGGCACGTATAATGCCACCTAAAAAATGTTTCCAGGTCTTCTCACTGCCGCCGTGACGTCCCTCGCTTTGCCTGAGCGAGTGCACGTACGAGAGACTGTAAATCTATTGCCACCATGGTCTCCCATTAAAGCTTTCGCGGCGAACTTCACATGCTTAACAGCTTTATTCTGCATTTTGTGTAAAAAAAAAAAGCGATGGTGTAAGTAATGTATTACGCTTGAAAACATTTGGACATTTATCTGTGAGCCATTTCTTCCACGAAAGAGTAAGAAAGATTGTGCGCTATTGAACGCGTGGTCGAACTATAAAAGCGAAATTTGATGACCCAACAAAAAGCGACGAAATAAATAAAGATCTTTTTGTTCATGCTTTCTTTATTCACACACACACACACACACACACACACGCACACACACACACACACACTCTCTAGAACATGCAGGAAAAATGCTCCTATTCATTTGCAAAATTTCTGTGGTTTCATTTTGTACATTTTCGCACATCTGTCTTCGTAGGCACATAGTTATTGAGGAGAGTGTGCGCTGCTGCCCCAAGTACGTAATTCAGCACAATATCAGGGTGACGACCATTGCAAGAGAAAATGAAATCTCGTTTCACAAAGGTATCTTGTGACCGACACAAGGAGCGGCGTTTTCTTTTTTTTTTCTCTGGCCCCTCTCGTACTGGTGCGTGGTCGCTCATGTAACTTTGAGCATGAGAAAAACGATAGTACTGGGTCTAGATTAAACCGTATAGCCCATGCGGATACTCCTACTGCACTGCCGGTAATTGGATCGGTATATGTGGTAGTTGTTCTTAAACATTCTAGCTTGAAGTAGAGCTCACACCTGACAACCATTTAGGAAAGCGCTTTACAGTAAGTGTCTACAGGCATCTACATTTCAAGGGAACATATTAGGCTAAGATGCTGACGAGGCTGGTGCAAAATTTTAATGCCGCAATAAAGTGGTTGGAACACCAGCAAGAAAATACCATGCACAACACCGACGCACCAAGCAATGCAACAGCATGCCTTTTTTTTTCTCTACTAAGTAAATGGAGAAGTCCGCGGTGCTAATCGCCAATGTCGAAATGTTTACCGACGCTGAAGGAAAAACGCCTGTTCTGAAAACTTACTGCCTCACGCCTTTATTATTTAAATGCCATGGCTTATGCTAACAAGTCAGAAGCACACACGACACCTTTCTTTTACAGCAAGAACAGAACATGGTGCCATTGGAACGACTTCGAAATATGTAGTACAGGCACACGTACCTTCGCGTCAAGAAGAAAACGGATGTCAACGTCAGCTTGACGAACGACACGCTCCCATTTCGTTTTTCGGTTGTCCTTAGGAAAAGAGAACACTCGACACTTCGGTTCATTGGCCGCGACAATGCGCCACGCAGCATCGCCCAACAGTTCGGATTTGCCGCCGTACACATTGCGAGTATCCAGTACACGTACAAAGCGCATCACATATCCACGCTGCAGTTCACAATTCACAGACACAGAAAAACACGGTTTTCTCGAGTCGCCAACAAGCGCACCAGTACGCCACGAAAAAGTTTGTCAGGTTTGGCAATCCGTGTCTGTCGAGCGACGAGAGCAAGCGTAGGCGCGTGTGTGCAGTGAAACACGGCGGTCTAAACAGAGTGACGTAAGAACCCGCGGCAGAAACAGTGAGCAGGCCTGAAATTATCTAGGTGGCACTGGCATACCCCACCCGTGCAGCCCCCCTTCTCTTCTCCCTTCCTTCCGGAGAAATTTTTTTCATCGTGGCATGCAGAGAGAACAATGACTATTCCAAAGGACGCCCCCTTTCCGCGAAAAAATTTCAGCCTACGGCCCCGATACCCACGGTTTATGGAGGATACTCGTTCGTCAGAAGTCGTGGTAAGGTGTACAGGAAAAGCGTTAGGAGAGCTATCTATCCTCTTCTACCGCCATATTAGAATGGGAGTATCGGGACCCTTCTGGAGGGGATGGGGTAGGTACAAGCCCCTAAGTAACAGGAAGCAAGCTCCTGTAACGATAAGTAGAATGATAGATAAGACTTAAATATTCATAAACAAAAATATCAACACTGTTCCTGCTCACTAGCATACATTTACAATGCTTACAATGCTGCATTCCCCATTCTAAAGTAATTCTTTCTCCAATCTTTTTCCAGAAGAAAGGGTTAAGGGGTGACAACATGTCATTGATAAAAACTGACAAGAGTAGCCATGGAATGCTTCGGCTAAAGCAAAAGACAACACAATTATGTTCAAACAATACAGCTTTTAATGTGCCATGATGCTTCTTGTACAAAAACAAAAGTATGAAAACTGCAACAACTCACGAAGCCACAGGGTAATTTTGCAGCAAAGCTATGTGTATAGGCAACACTGTTTTGTGGGACTGCACAATAGCAACAAAATAGCAATCTTATTTAAAGTAAAACAGCATATGCACAGGTGCACATGCCAGTGCACTGTTTCAGTGTAAAGTGCCTACACTTCTATAGGTCTCAGTACCAGTTAAGCGAAAGGAATTAGCAAAGCGCTAGAGGATAACATCTCTTATATAAGCAGAAATTGCACAGTTATGCCCTGCAGATTCATTTGTAATTGTGACACGGATGTGTTGTAACAATTATTCCCCCCAAAGAACAAGCCATCTATTTCCTTTGATCATTCGTTTCCTGATAAGAGCAGAATAGCATACTGCTAACATTCTGAAGAACTTTAAATACTAGTGCAAGAATACCAATCTCCTAGATAGACACACATTCATATGTAGGACGCAGCAGAAATGAAAGTTAAAACCACAAAATTTTCAACATCAGAACAAAGTTGCTCCATGTACAGAACAGTGGAACTTGTCTGCTTCACAATATAACAAGGCGTACAACATATGTGAAATGGGGTCGCAAGCAAACATACAAATCTGCCTCACAGACAAGTATCCTTTGCCTGTATAACTTGACCTAAATGACAAAAGGTCAGCTTCACTGCATTGCCTGCGTGATACCTTTTTCTCGCAATACACATGATGACCCAACTTGGAAGTCTGCACGATATACAAGGTATCCTAGCCAACATTAAGATTCAAACCCCTAAATTTGAAAAAACTTTGCTGTGCAAAACGAAGAGCACACAATGCAGACTGCAGCTTCACTGTACAATTTGAAGATTCCTATGTCAGCACGTTGACCGGGCGAATCAGTACATCACGAGTTATTGTTTATAAACAGCTGGTTTAATGTGCTTTATTTTAAGAACATTTACATTTCTATTATCGAAATAGTATAGCACAAAACATGTCTGTTGCAGTCTGTTATAACTGTTGAAATATTGGATGGTGCATAGCAATAAAAGCTCTTTGTAGATGCCGGCTTCAGTTTTCTATTTTTCGCTGCAGAGCTCTTTTGCTTGAGGAGGTCCCGGAACAAGGAGACACACAGCCACAACTGAAACTGCCCGGAGAGTTGAGTACAAAACGTACCGTTGGGTGTTAAACATCGTAAACATCACTTGCCCAGGACGTTGTACGATACAGAGAGAACCTAGCCACGTACACAGCTGGCAACACCAGAAGAATACTACTTACGTAATTTTAGTCATTGTAAGAAGTCTGTTCATTAGCTGCATGCTCTAGTATAAAGAACCACTAGATCATAAGGCAGGAGGAAACTGCTTTGCTTCTTTAGGCTGAAGTAATGTGATTACAACAAAGTACATTTGCTTTTCTCGTAGCTGTCAACTTTGTTTACGGTATTTTTGGAAAAGATATGCTTGCTTCAAGAACATTTCTGCAGCAACTCCCTGAATGCGACCAAGTGTTCTGGTACTAATACCGCAGTTTCTGTGAACACTGCACTTCTGCAAACTTGATTCAACTCATTGAATAATTATGACCAAGAAAATGTATTATGCCAGACTGGGGGTCTGCAGTTACTTGATTTGAGACTGTTTCTCCTAGAGATAACCGTCGGTACAAAGAACTTCACTGAATCCAAGGTTCTTCTGTACAGATCCCAGGCAAGTACAGAGGAGCACAAGACAAGGAAGAGCCAGTAACTTTTAGTGATATGACAGAAGTGCAGTGCAGAATTTCTAAAGTACGTGTTGTAACCATCTCTTGCCATTATCCTGCTCCCACAAACCAAAGACTAACTACAAAATGGTGTCTTTGGCTCGAGCTTCTCTTCATTCATGGCCTGTGCACAAAAAAATCTGCTCCTAATATAGTACTACTGGTATGCCGTCTGCATCCTCCTTCTCTACCACTCATTTGCATAATTTTAACATTAAAGTAAATTATTTCTAACAAGTATGTGTATGCTGATAGTTGTCTTTTTTCATGCTTCTTTTTTTTCTATCCTATTAAAAATACCAGACAATGTTGTACCGAAAATCGGTCAGCACAGAAATCAGATGAGCTAGCGTTTTCCGACGCGAGACCAACATATGTTGTTGAAGTCCTTTCCTTCTGTGTAGTGATGGAGCTCAATTTGAACCGAACATTGCACGTGTAGTGTTGAATTCTTTAATGATGGGAGAAGTGTCTTTCTAGGCTTAAGAGAAGAACAATGCTTTTGTGTATACTCACCAGGCATACCAACTACACTTATGTGCTCAGCACAAAGATATTGCCATAATTTGAAAGAACACGTGGCTCCTTTTTGCCCCTCATAAGATGGGCTTAGTGCACAAAGTGGTCACACACTAGCGCAAAGTCCTAAATCTTGCTCGGTCAAAATATCTATTCTATTACATACATCTATATACACGACGAAAGGCGAGAGCCACCTGTGACAATATACTTCACGCTGTATCACATTTGCACTTGAACACGACTTTGGGATTGTTGTTCACTGACTGCCGAGATTCCGTCATGTTATATTAGGTTAGTTTCAGGCTTTAATGTGATCAAAAGGTCAAGTCTTTTCATTAAAAAACAGCAAAAAAACAACAACTTTGCGAGTGACACAATCTCTCATGTTCGATTTGCATTAAAATAAATTATGTCTTTGTTGGCTACAAATGACAGGCTTTAGCACTTTGTATGTTGCACCCATAACAGCGTTGAATTTGCAGGCACACCACTTTTTATTTTTATCCACTTGTGCAGAACTACTGCACATATACAATGTGAAGCATGGAGTTCTTTGCCTATGCAGTGCTATTACGGACACATTGTACACACTGCTAAATCTTGGTAATATCAGGCCATATAATTGCATCACACAAGACTTTCTGACCACTTTAATCCATTGCCTTTCAAACGATAAAGCCCTGTGGTATTGGGAGCACAATCCGGTGAAGTACATGCAGCCAATGAAGCTCCATGATTTCAATATTAATTACTTTCTGTCATCGCTAAGAGTGATATAGATAGACAAAAAATATTAATAAAAGAGCAAAATTACTACCGCTGCACTTCCTGCTAACACTGAGAGAGAATGCAATCTTTTCAGTGCAAACAAAGTTTGCATTTTTGATGACACAAACACGACAAAAGGGAAAAAAAAAAGTTGCCTTACCAGTAAATATCTGACTAATTGGCTGAGTTCATCTTAAATTTCCACAAGTAGTTTTCCCCTTTTCATACATATAGTGAATTTTTCTTCGCTGTTGATCTTTAGTTGAATGTGTTTCTTGTAGTGGCTTTCGCCAAATTCAGAAGTGTGTAATTTCAGCGATAGTATGGATATATGCTATTTTCAGAACAATAGGTTGAAATTTACATCTATGATGTTAAAGCACTCTGATACAGATGTTATAGACTAATGTCCTATAACTGAGAAACACAAAACTGGCTGACTTTTCATTATTGCATGCAGTTTTCGATACAACATTTTGAACCATGATCAACTAAACAACAGGCAAATGCAGAGTCCAGAGACTGTAGTTTAAGTACAGAGTGAAGAGATTGCACACCAAGGAGGTAAAAAAACAATTAACTTGGGAGTGAAGTAAGTGGCATTGCTAAGAATATGCAGTTGTTCGGAATGAAGACAGGAAAAGGGTCACACGAAAGAACACGGCATACTATGCAACATAAAATAAAAATTACCGCCGCAAGACGAAAAAAAAAAAATACCGACTTCCATAGGTCTTTCGTTGAGATACGACCAACTCACAAAAGAATGACAAGTCGAACACGGTATAACAATCACAGATATATACGATCAAATATTGTAATGAGGTTAATCTCAAATGCTTTACTGATCAGCAGCACGTAATTTAGAAATGCACGGTACAATGAAGGTGCCTTTATAATAAATGTGACAATGTTATGACGAGATTCGACTAAACAGTTCCATACCTTATCAAGATGCGAAAAAAGATAAGGGCAAATGGCGATATGCCACACACATGCACACCATGGGCAGTGTATCTGGTCCACTGAACCATTTAGAACAAGGCAATACCTTTAGGAAGATTAGCTGTAAAAGTCGTAAAATGCTCAACCAGGGAAGAGATTAATTCATAAAATGGAAGCCACTGAAAAACCTGTGATGCTCCTCAGCTGTAATTGAATAGTATAACAGAAAGCAACGAAGAATGATAAAATTTTAATTCATTCAGGGTCATTAATTAACCACATCACCTCATAAAGCTAACGTGGCAGGCCAGAAATGGGGGAAAAAGAAATTAGAGGGTGCAATTTGACATGTATAAGTCAACAAAAAAGTCCCAATGTGACGAAATTTGCAAAAGTCTATAAGGCAACGAAATCAGACTAGCTAGTGCAGTTGTCATGTCTTTGCAACGAAGAACTTTGATTTGAGATTTGCATTTTGCAAAGATGCATGTTCCTTTTCAATCTTTCCAGTACTACTTGTTTATTTGAATGTTGCACAATTTCAGTACCGTTTTTATTTTAACTGCAACCAGCCAAATGCGAAAAAAAATACAAAAAATAAGGAAACATATGTTACAAAACACAGGCCCCAACCACACTAGTGTTGTGAAAAAATTTGTTGCTGGGCTAGTTGGTAGAACATTTTGAAAAATTAATTTGAGCGGAAACACCCGACACATTCACGCATGCACACACCCAGGCATCAAACACGCACAGCAATGTGTGTGTTTGATGCCTGGGTGTGTGTGTGCATGAATGTGTCATGTGTTTGCACTCAAATTATTTAAAACACAGTAGTGTTGCTGACAGTAGCATGTCAACGGGCAGTACTAGAACTTCTTGCACCCTTTTCATGAATAGCATGAGGCAGTCATAAATTGAAGCTTCATTTCGAAATCAAACGACATTTTTGTGACTTGCTGGGTGCTGATATCATCGCCTTCGAAAAAAATCGGCCATAACAAATGCACCAGTGACAATGAGAAAATGAAATTGAGACCTTAAAGGGACAATAAATGTAGTGTTAATGCCAGACCTGACAACCACACGTTTCACACTTCTAATTTGCTTGCAGCACTAAATTTTTGTTTACTAATTTGAAGGTGGCATATTAAACTATTTGAAATTTCGAACTGGCAAAGTATAACCTCATGCATTGTGGTAGTGGCATCAGGTTAGGCCTGGACTGCTTTGTTTAGGCTTATGTCTGGTTAGGCCTAGTTTATTGGGAAAAAGGTATAAAAAAACTAAACAAACAACTTCACAAATTAGGAAAATATATCTGTTTACAGATGCAAATAGCATGAAACAAAACTGCTGTGAAGCGTGTGATGTCACAATGGGACGAGTTTGGATGCTAAATTTATTGCGAGGAGTTTGTCGTCCATGGAAAGATGTGAAAATAACAACCTACCGGCTCAAATCGTGTCAGTAATTCAAACTACCTTTAATAGATGGAAAAAGAAAGCAACAACACAGTTTATGCATGAGAGACAAGAACTTTACCATAAAATGCAGTGTTGAGAGAGATAAAGACATTATGTAAATGCAACACCATTTGGAGAAGAATAGGACGAAAAAGAATTAGCCTGCTGTTAGCAACAAAATTGTGTGACTCCCAACATGCAGGTATACTTTCCCCATATGATCATATTTGTACACTGTGACATTGTGGATGAGTTGTGCGCCAAACAAGCACTACTGGCACCATGCACAAGAATAACAATCTCGATAGGCTAACGTTGAAAAACAATCATTTCGAGGCAGGAAAGAAAAGAGAAAAATTGCCGAAGAGGTGATTGCAGGCATGATTCGCCACTTCGAACGAGCACTTGGTTTGCTGCGGCTTTTGACGGGTGATACTTATCCGAAACTCATCGTGTCGTAAACACCATCGAATCTCCAAGGTAAACACTGTAGGCACTCTAAAGTCTGCATATTACCAGCACACGTTGCGAACAGCAGTTCTGGAAGCAGCCACAGACCACTTGAGACGCAGTGGTTGCTGGCATTTTGAAGAAGCCCTGAAACCAAATCTGCAACATTATTATATGTTTTTCTTTTCACTATTAGCAGTGTCCTTCACAGTCTGGCAGCTCCGGTATGACCTTTTGCAGCATCTACACCACATAGTGAGTCCATAATCTGTGGCGAACAGAACCGGGAAATTGTCGTTTTTGTCCAGAACTTGGGGCTAATTGCTGGCACACGACAGATGGGTTGAATGCTGAGCCAACAACTTCACTTTACGGTCTTCTCATTAGTGACGAATAATTCCGGAACAATTCTAACAGCTGAACTGAACAGTGGCTATTTTGTTCCCTCGCTGAAAGGCAATTCGGATTTGCATGCCGGCAAATCCAGCTCAGCTTTCGTTGTGATTTCAGTCGAAGGAACCGTCGCAACGGCAAGGCTAGAGCCTGATTTGTCGACCTGTCGTGCACGCACATATCAAGATCGGGCTGATTCCGCACTCGTCACACGTGACTCAAACGAAGTTTCACACTGTACTGGAGTCACTAGCAGACCAGTTCCGATGTTCCCGGCTGAGCCGCTGTGTTCCTGAGCAGCGGCTGACAGTGCCGCTCCTTGTCGCTGTGCTCTTCGCTCGGGTGGGCCGCATTGTCGTTGCCGCCATCGGCAATGTCTTCCGCGCAAATCCCTAGTGGGAGGACGTCTTCTTTTTGCTCATCTTCACCCCAGCCAAGTGCGGAGAGACGGTCTAGTGAGATGATCGAGGAGACGATTTCTCCGACCGTCATGGGTGGAGCCTCCTTGAGTTCCCGCTTGTGCCGCCACGTGATCAGGAGCCAGTCGAGGAAGAACAGTAGCCCTGCTGCAACCTTGAGGCCTGAGCAGACAGCAATGTACCTGCACGTAGAGCAAATCAAGTGAAAGAGAAAATTACTCACTGCGGCCTTTCACCTGTGATGCTTTGCACAAGCGTGCTTTCCCCCTTTCCAAATGGCTGTTAATTTTCTTGTGGCTTAAAGATTACAAGGTCCTAAGAACAGAAAAGAAAGAAAGAAAGCTCCGCAAGACTATAGCCCAGAATAAATGTAATTATTAGGCAGCTTCAGCGCCATGTACCCTTTTTCATACCCTACAGATGAAAAAACTTTGAACCTCAGTGTCTCTGAACAAATTGACTTCTTCAAGAGAGGCTGAAGACAAATACTTATCCAAACTTTTGGTCCAGTGACATCCAGTGTTCATATATTTTCTATCTCTACAAGCTTCAATTTTCCGCTGAACTTCTGCTTTATCGTATTTACAGATGTAATGAACCAACTCCCTACATTGGTCTCCGAAAGAAAAAGAAGAAACAAATTTTTAATGTATCCGTTAATTTTATTTCATGGAGATAGCCAGTGCCGTTGACGATCAAAACAATGTAAAATCATGCAGCTGTATCACAAAATAACGATGCAATAAAAGCCATAACATAGCTTAACAACCATGATAAACAGTTGCTAGCATAACCCTTCCCCGAATTAGCGTCAACTTTTCTGGTGGGTGGGTTCATTACGCGAGTAAAGGCGGTATTTGCATTGCCAATTGATTCTTCTTGCAAGCATGAACAACACAAAGAAAAGTTGGGCGTGTTCGTTTAGAATGTTGGCTTGTGATTCCTACTCATTGTCGCCTTTTCCACACCTTTTCACATCATGAATAGTAAGCTGTAAGAATACAAGACACACAGTGCAGTGTTTATGTGGCCTCTTCGTTTGCCCTGTTTTACAGTACTGCCCGCCAACACTAGCAAATATAAAACACAACCACATAAACATATACAGAAACTGTTTTTTGCATTGCTCTTCATTGGAACCACACTGTGCATTGACTGATAACCACTACTACAGTAGAATCTCGATAATACATATTCGAAAGGAGCACGCAAAATAATCTTTTCATCCCGAATTCATATGAACCAACAACAAGTTAAATGTGATGGTCAAGGTGAACAAGAATTTTATTGGTGTCTACTTCTTCGTGCTGAAAAAAAGTTCGTGGTATTGTTTTGAAATCTCCTGTCTTCACCCCCTTTAAATAGTTAAGTGCTGTGGTTTCCTCCCTCATGCTGCTGGCGCTTAAAGCGCGTTCACACTCGGCATCAGAGGGAGGGAAAGCGGCAGAACTTAATGGAAATTCACTCGCTTCACTGCTTAAGTAACCAAAAAAATGCGTCGCGAAGTCGTCACGAAAAAAAAATAGTTATATGGGAGAATTCAAGCGAATGCCAGAGCGGCCGCAAAACCACGTCTGCACCCGTCGAAAGTGTTCACATTTGTTCGGCCTACTACCGCCGCCTTTGCTGCTGGAGAATTCATTCCATTTTGGCCATTTTCTGAGGTATAAAATTCGTACAGAGTTCTAGTTATGCTTTCAAAGCACTGAAAAGAACAGTTTACACTTGTACAAACGTTGTTTCGAAAGATACACCAGCAGAAACGACACGAGTGGACACACCGGCTGCGGCGGCTGTGGATTACGCTGGCAGTGCAAAAGAGAGACACGTTTGGGCATGCCGACTTGTTTCTGCTGAACCTTCTTCTACATCCGGTGTCCAGCGCACAGTGATCGTAATAGAAACCAAGCTCTCGATGAACGCGTCCTTGTCAAGGCCATAAGCTTTGTCGTGCTGTGCGGGTAGTTCGTGATTGCGTTGTCCCAAGCCACCGTCGACGCCTTTGCCGCCATGTTGAATTTGCGGTTCGTTGTTTACATCACGTGGTTTGAGAGCTAGTGCAGCCAGTGCAGCCAAAGCCGCAAAAAAAAAAAGAAGAAAAAGGCGATCTTGGAGAAATTGGTCTCTGACCGAATTATTCGTGTCAGCCTCGCGGCGTGGTTTTCTGTCCACTTAGGGGACGAAGTGAGGGAAATGCTCGCGAGTTTTGCTGCATTTACCCCCTTCATGGCCCAGTGTGAATGAGCCTTCCTCCCACAGACGAGCCCTGTTGTGCCGTTGGGGTGCAGTGGTGAATTGTACATTCATATCATCCGCCGTGGCTGGGGAAACCGTTTGTACAACACCGAATCACAATGCATTTTACACAATGTTGTACATTCAAAGCTACCTCAAATTTCGTACCATCGTGAAATGTATCATCTCTAATCATATCACCGACAGTCTACTGTACTAATTTTACCCATTAGGGGAGGTTGTATAACAAGGTACGATGGGTGAACATTGTGCATCATGCTGTTGAAGAGGCTCCAAAAACTCTCCAGCTTCATGAAAATATGTCTTAACCAGTGGTCTCATTCTTACTGTTACTGTGCACATGAATTGACACAGTTGTACTTGTGGGCTGTAGTAAACTAGAACAATAGACAAGGACGAAGGCCCAATGTGGCCGGATCGAAAAATGTTGTAGCGGACAGGGAACGAAAGTATGAGGATGAAATGAACGCTTGTTTTCTTTACTAGATGCAACAAAAAGAAGCCAACAGAAAAGGATGCCAAGGAAGGCATAGGAGACATCATTTGTGGTTTTTAACAGCAGAGTAGTATTCATAATATAAATGAGAATAAATTAAAGTGGGCAAAGAAGTACCAGGCCTGCACGTAACGTGCAGCACTGTCACAGCGAAAGCTGAAACAGCGGCCTATCTAGACCATTTTTTAAACACTTGTTGGATAACTGCTACAAGCACACTTGCAGGGTACACACCATGGCATAAATCATCATAATTTTTGTGTAGCATGGAGGCATCCACCATGCCATTCTTCATCATTCTTCGGAGAAGTGTGGTACCTGCCACATACTAGGAGGAATTTATGCGCATTAAGCTGAATATGTGGCTAACAACGATGAATTATGCTCGAGGCTTTTGTAATATGTGGGAGTTTCTGACGACAACACTCGTTATAAAATTTGCATTGTGTGACACCTGGTTGTTTGTTTGCTATTCTAAAACACTATCACACATATTAATGACGCTTGTGTGAATGGTGAATTTTAGGTTTGAAGCGAATCCAAAGTGAAAAGTGATTCTTGTTGATTAACTTAAAAAAAATTTGGATAGTACATATATTGCATATTATTATAAAGAAAAACAGCATATTTGTCACAATTTAACTAACCTGCATACATTTTTTTAAAAGTGAACAAGGCCTGTGCAAATGTTTCAAAGGAAGTGGAAACATCTTTGAATAGTAGCAGGATATGACCTTCAATAGAATGCAAGTGATAACCTATAAGGTAAGTGACATTTTGAAATATATTATACCAGGAGCATATAAGTTGGTATGGGACGCTTTTAAACTTAGAAAATGGCTAATCGATGTGAGGGTAATATGTAGGCTTGTGTGAATATTAGAGTGCTTAGAATATTCGAACGAACAATGCACTATTCCGATTCACTTCGAATCAAATTTAAATCATTGAAAATTTCAATTATTTGAAACGAACGAATAGGTGCATATCCACATGTAATGCTCTGTTAAGGTTGTTTCACTGAAGTGAAGGGGTGCTAAGCTGTGAAAGCACCTAGCTAAACGTATTAGTCCACTTGCAAATGTGGTTTTACTGCAGTAAAATGGTGCTAAGCAGTCAAAACACATATTCAATAGAAATCCGCAGTGCAGCGAAGCCCCACATCAGGGTTTCTGTTTTTTTTAAACATTTTATTTTCAATTAAAAATATTGTTACACCGATTTATATGCTTCAACTATAGCAAATTTTATAACGTAGCATATTTTACTGTCTATCACTAGGACTGTACTGAAAGTCAAATCATGCTTACTATTCAAAGTTGTTGCCACTTCCTTTGATACAAAGTAAAGGTCCTTTGCACAGGCCTTGTTACAATAAAAACATATATATATATTGCAAAGGTTAGTTTGATCATGACAAATAAGCCCCTTTCTGTTTATAATAAACAATATTTATACTATTCGAATTCAATTTGAAATTAGTCGACGAAAATCACTATTTGCTTCAAACCTCAAATTCGCTATTTACATAAGCCTAGTAATACGTTCGTTTAGCCTTGAAAAAAAAAAAGCTTCATGGCAATGCAATTTTTCCCTGAATGGGTGTTTTCACGGTACGACACTCAACCACTGCAGTGAAGTTATTTTTACAAAAAATACATGTTGAATAATATACAGCTGACTAGGTGCTTTCACGACTCAGCACTTCTCCACTGCAGATAAAGCACCTTTACAAAGGTTACATGCGGACTAATATACATTTATTTGTTTAATTCAAATACTTAAAAACTTTCAATCATTTAAATGGGATTTAAAGTGAATTTGAATACTGTCTTAATCATTTGAATATTCCAAGCATTCAAATATTTGCACTAGTCTAATATCAATGCGATTCCTTGCCCAACATAAAGCCTGCCTAGGGTTAGTTTGCAACAAAGTTTCAACGGGCGTAGCCCAGTGGGAGAATACTGAGCTGGCACGCAGGGGGCTCTGGTTTTAGATTGGGATACAAACCAGAGCCTCCTGCGCGCCAGCAGGGTCACCTATCAGTTATGGTGGCGGCGGACAACTGTGGCACCAAAAACAACCCAAAAACAATGTAAATAGAAGATAAATGCTTTATTCTGTATTCATTTTTTGCTTATGTATTTCGATGCATGTTGCCTATGTACAGGTGGCAGGAGCTCTGACTAGCTGCGACGAAGCAGCTTTTTTTCTTGCACCCTTCTCTAGTTTTATCGTGTAAACGAAAGACGAAAAGAAAACATGATTAATTGATTGATTGATTGTGATCTCAGAACAGCTTTAACTGTAAAAGACAACATGCCACCCGCAGCAACGAAACCTAAAACCTTTGTATGACATCTGGATAACCTCTGGACAGTGGGATGACTGCCACTGTAGCTCTACTAAACGAGCTGCAGAGGTGGTCGTCCTCCCTGTCTAGGTTATTTAGTATTTTCTATGGACATAAACTTGGAAGTGTTAGCCATCAGCTGCTCATAGCTATGACATTGAGTGTTAAACACTCGTGTTCTCGCCAGGTGGTGTCACATAGTACATACACAAAGTTTTTACAAGCTGGCAGCTGACCACTAAACCCTCGCATACTACCTGAAGGCATCAAGCCTGTCAAAACACCCACACTAGGATTGAATGAAGGTAAGGGAATCGATCAACGCCTCATTTTTTTTTTGTTACACACAACCTGGTGATCCCAACAGATAATGAAGCCAAGGAAGGTATAAGGGCATTATTTATGGTCTTTAAATGTATTATAATTATGATGCAGATGTAAAGGAATTAGTGCGGACTATTGTGGCCCAAAAGAGATCGGTGTGTGCTAAAATTATCTAAGCAAAACTCACCTGAGTCGAAACTGCTCAATGTCGTAGACTAAGCAGAAGCCTCCCGGCTTGCCGCAGTGGGCCTTTCGGAGGATGCACGAGGAGTCTATCACATTGCCAAACATTATCGGCGCTGGGATGTAACCTGCAAGAAAGACACAACGCATATCAACATTTACATTTAGAAATGAATCATCTTGTTGAATTGCAGCATTGAAAATTTGGGTTGATATGCTCTTTTTCCAAATGTGCTATCATGTACAGTCGCTGACCAATTTTTCGGACCTGGCAGGGACTGAAGAAAAGTCCGAAAAATTGAACAGTCCAAAAAATTCGTTTTTGTGAGAAATATTAACTTTATTGCATCAGACAGACTTAAAAAAAGTCCATGATTTTGCCTTGCCTCATACTACGCTTGGAAGCAATTTGGTTCGCCCGTAGTTGCGCCAAGTGACATCGTCACCATAAATGCTCGACAAAAGAGTCACCGCGGGGACGTTCTTCCCCGCCGACGGCTGCGGGCGATTGTCACCATCATCCGAAACGCTCTCTGGCTGCGGCATAACCTGGCGAAGAATTTCTTCGTCTGTGGGCTCCGTAGGCACGAGCGAAAAATGTCATCGTGGCAAGCACATTCACTACGCTAGGGCCCATACTACAACCATACATTCACTTCACCACTGCGCAGCTCCACCTCCTCCCTGTACGGTGCGATGACGACAGTGCTAACCACTATGGCTGACGGAAGACGAAAAAATGGTCCCCTGCCGCGTTTTCTAAAGCAGACACGGCCTCCGAAGCTTGAAATATGATGTTCGCTTTTGAATCTTGGAAGCGGAGGCAAAAGAACCACTTTAAAATTAAGCCACTGAGCTTAGTCAAGCCAACGGAAAATCCAACATGGCGGCGTGCGTAATATTCCATGGCGCGGCTCAAAACAAGTGATTTAGTCCGAAAAATCTAACTTTCAGAATCGAATTCGTCCAAAAAATTGGTTCAGAAGATGCATTAGCCCAATGGTAACCCTGATTTTAAGTACAAAATATCACACAAGGCCAATTTTGGAGTCCGAAAAATCGGTCGGCGACTGTAGTTTGCACGGACAAAGGCCGCTTGAAACTGAGGCGGGGTACGCATGCTTGACCCGTATTTTCAGCAGCTTAAAAACAAAGAGCCACGTAATTGGAATTCTAGTGTACCTCTCATGCTTCAACTCGGGAGATGGAAGTGCCTCCGACCCATCCAAGTTTGTGCGCGCTGTTCTAAATGAGAAAGTATGATATCAAAGCTCCAAAAGGAACCTCACACTGTGCTTCTAATATTGGCTTCAGCTTGTTTCAAGATTATCAGTTGCTAAATTTTTTTAGTAATAATGCGAACTGCTTGTAGTATGCATAGTTTTCATGATGCTACATCTGTCGCAGCTGAAATTAGTTTCAGCATGCCATCCACTCTGTATTTTAAAGGGAGTGTTAATTAAACAACATACTAAGCTTCAAATTAAACAACAAAAGATATTAGGGTCAAGTGGATAAATGTTTAAGGGATCGAGAGTAACTAGGCAATTGATGCCTGGCACGATGGTTTAGTGGTTATGGCACTCGCCTGCTAACTTGTATCCCGGCTGCATTTTCGATGGAGGCAAGAATGTTGAGGTCCACGTACTTAAAGGAGCCTTGCATCCCTTTTTGAGCGTGGTCAGAAAACGCTGCCGATCGGTAGTAGAGGCTCCCGACAACACCCAAGCCCAATATTATAGTGCAGCACGTGCCACACAATTCACAATAAATTATCAAGAGCAGCTAAAAATTGCTTTCTCTTCTCTCGAGAAATGACAAAAAAAGCTCAAGAATCACTCGTACAAGGCCATCTATTAGCCATTGGCTGATTTGAACACAACGCACTCGGTCGTAACAGGAATTGCAACGGGAGGTTACATCTTGTGTGCGCGATCACACTGAAAAACTGCGTAATCAAATAAAAAAAGTGCTGAAGGTCACGAGGCCTGCATGTCGCATTTGCTTTCCCCATGCCATCCATCACTACTTAGCTTTTAGTGCTTTTGTTGGGACGAGAGAAGAGAGAATGCAATTGCAGCGTGTCACAAAACTCTGCTCATACTGAACAGATTCCAAAATTTTTTGTTGCAGTAGATTCGAGAGGCAATAAGCCTCTTTAGCGAATCCATTCTATGGACTATGGCTACCCAAAAAAGTTGCAGGACCCTTCTAAGATTTAGATGCACGTTTAAGAACCCCAGGTGGTCGAAATTTTCGAAGCCCTCCACTGTGGTGTCATTCATAATCATATGATGGTTTTGGGACATTACACCCTAGATATTATTACAGGAACTAATAGATAACTCTTTCATGGTGAAAAACGTGAAGCCTAACGCAATTACTATTGCGATACATATACAACATCAATTTCAGCTGCTCGTCGGAAAAAAAAAACACTCCACCAAGTTTATAAACGCCATCCTTCGTAAGGTAAAGACAGCTGCTGCGTTTACTAAGACACAGCAGTTAATTTCACGGAAGCACTACAGGATCGTTCAGCCTAAATATAGATAATGTCCATGTATATATGCTGTGGCATCATCAAAGACAGCAGAACATTGTTTTTTTACCTAAGTATCCAATGAGTGTTAAAAGTGTTTGTCGCACACTTACCAAATAGCCTAAATATTACAAATTGCATTCCCAATGCAAAGGACCGCTCTTCTTCTCCGACAGACCTGTAAGCATGGAGAGGAAGCTGTGTAAGTAAGCTGCCACGTTTTACACAGGGCGCCTACGCCACACTTCTGCTCATGTGCACGATGCGAAACATGGGATCTTCTAACATATGCTGCATTCCTATGTAACGGACGCTACATAGATAAAACTTCCTATTGTTGGAATGCTAGAGAGTAGAGGTGTGTGAATGGTGAACTTTCACTTCAAGTCGAATACCCATGAAATGGTGCCGAAAAGTGGCCAAACATATCTAATACAAAAGATTTTATTGAAAATTGTAAGAAAGAACGAATCAATGAAATGTTCTCATGCCCTTGAGGCCATAGCATGGTTAGTAGCTCCTACAAAAAGACTCTAAATTGTCATGCAGGAAGACAAGCTGCGCCGCAGGCTCTCTTGTCGTGACATTACAGCGTTTCTTGCAGTTAACAGCGTGTGCTTAATGGGCAGGACGTGTTAGTAGCGGGGATGAGAGAGTATTGAAAAACAATTTTGGCGATACCTAGATGAAGGGCAGCTTCAAGTTCTTTCCAGTATTTTAAAAGATCTTCTTCCGTTGGGATTACTACTAGAACGTGTTGTTGGGCTTCCTGGTTGATGCTGTAGAACAGTTAAAGACGCAACCCACGTAGACTACAAAAGAAGGGGACAGAATAGAGCGCCTTAGGTTGAACAGTCTTCAAGAGACAGCCTGCCCCGTCCAAGAGACACTGTTATATCCCCCCCCCCTTCCCCCCCCCCCTTTTTTTCATCTAAGTGTGTTGCGTCTTTAACCATCTTTCTGGTATCAGGGGCTCGTTGAAGTACTTTTGAACTTCTTCACTCTAAGATCTGAGATCAGTGGACTGGTTATTTTTTTAGGCTAGCAGTTCACTAGTTCCTGAGTATGTTCTTTGGTCTTCATTGCTAGAGCCATGACGTGTGGAAATGACATAGTCACATTTAAGATAAACATTCGCTCACTTATGAACCAGGACAATGTCAGCGATAGTCGCTCCACCCCAGCCAAGTTGCGCCGTTGGCCTTTGATGCGTTTTAAGTATTTGAATACCTGAATTATTCGAAACTTTGAATACTAGCAATTTTCAAATCGAATCAAACAATTCAAATTGAAAACTCGAATATTCGCACACCGATATTAAACAGTGGATAACACTGTTGCACAGACTTGACAAAAGACTAGCAATTTAACGATCAGCTGACGATTATTAGGAGTTAAAAAATACACATTTCATGCACATTCGAACAGACATCGTGCACATGTTTGTAGTGAATACAGGAGATGTTTTCAGCAGTGTTCCGAGCTTACCGCAATATGATCATTAGCAGCGGCATCTGAGTGATGGAGACCACTAAGGTCATGGCAAACAGTAGCACCATGAACGGGATGAACGCCAAACACGGCTGTGGGCATGGCCCGCTGGTTGCTAGTGGCACGGCCGTCACTTCGGGATTCATGGTCACATTAGGCACGATGCAGGCACACGACGTGTAGTTCAGCTGCAAGAAAGATGACACATTCAAAGAGACATAAAAATGAAAACAGTGTGGTAATACAATATTACTTTACTGCCTTCAGGAGAAAATAAAAGTGGCCACAATATTCTGAAGGAAAGCTTTTTTTTGTGCCTTTCTTAGTGAAGAAAATGCTTTTTAAAAAGGCACAGAGTGTTGGGTAGTTTATTACACTTCAGATTATTCAGGTTATTGCATATAACAACGCTGAAAATAGAAATTATACAAGCTTACATGGTACTGCAAAAGATAATTTCCTGTTAATATAGAGTGGAATATGTAAGTAAATGCAAGTATACTGAACACAAAAACCACTGTAATGTGCGAGTCACTAGTTAACAAAAACAAGTAGTTTATAGCAACACAAAGCGTATAACCAAAATGGTAATGGCAAAATAAAATCACATGCATAATACTTAAGTTTAAATTCAAACATGTAAAATTGAGACAGCTGACATGGTAATGGGTTTCAAAGTATTGTGGCTGAAAAACTGGAAATAAATTGGCCATAATTAGTTCTGATTTTCTGTAATAAACAGCTGCTGCTAGAAGTGTATCCTCCGGAATCTGAGCGAGGAAAGTGGTCATTATCAGTGACTGAATTTACTAAACCTTTACCGTAAGAGCAATCCACTATGTTTAAGTATATGTGCAATGGATGTTTGTATGTTGTGTACACAACAAACAAACATCTGTTCACAACAAACAAACATCTGTTGCACAGTAACTGAAACAGTGTTAGTGGAGAGCTCTTACGGTAAAAGTTTATCGAATTCAGTCACTGATAACGACCAATTTCCTCGCTCTGAGTACGCCAAATTCACTTCTATCAGCACCTGTTTATTAAAAATTAGAACTTATTATGGCAAATTTATCACCATTTTTATGGCAGATAAGCATCTAGGAGCAACGATCACTTGCCATCCTGAACAAAGCAACTTTAATTGATTAGTTAAATGGGCCCCGCAGCACTTTCTGAAGTACAACAGACTCTCAGTGAAAGGAAATCTCTTAAATGAAACTGCTGCTTAAATGAAACTAGTGCATCTGACAACATTGGTTTTATACTTGTAATCTGCACCCTTGTTCACATCTCAGTAAATGGAACTCCTGTTAAATGAATCGTATGTTCCTAGTCTTTTCAGATTACATGTTATAAATATCTACTGTAATAATGAAACTACTCCACTACAAGTTTATTGCTTTACGAATCAACTACTGCCAAAATTTTCAGATTATTTCGACAGGAGAGATAGAGGACGATGAAAGGGAGCACTTTCTCTGCTCTTTCTCCATGAACACTTACGTGGCCAATATATAAGCAGTGTGTGCGGCTCACTTGCCTGCGCCGTGACGTGGCACAGTAACTATGAAGCTCATGATGTTCAAATCGGCCAGTGGTCGTGTTTTTCAGTACGTGATGCACTTGATTTGGGTATACAGCATCATTTGTAGAGAAAAGAGCGAGCGATTTCTAGCCGACTTAATTTGTAATTCCCTGCCACATGTTGTGCTGTAATGTTTGGCTCACATGTCCACAGGAGCCTCAAGTACTGACCAGCACCATTTCACGGCCATGTCACAGAGTAGGATAGAACAGGAGCGCCAACTCCGCCGCCACTCCATTTCACGGCCATGTCACAGAGTAGGATAGAACAGGAGCGCCAACTCCGCCGCCACTCCACGCATTCGCGTGGGACAGATCGTGCAATGCACACGCAGTGGTCTAACACATTCCTCTGCTCTCCTCCTCCGCTCCTTTTCCTGCTTTTGCACATGCTTCCTCCTTTCTCAGCATATATCACAATGCATAGCGCCACCTGTACAGCTGCACTAATGAACGCATGCGCGAACTGCCGGAAACCAGAAGCAGCGGCAGCAGAGAGCGGCGAGCACGGAGCGTGTTGTCTGCTAGAAAACAGTTAGTTCGGCTGCCTCAGTACAACAACAAAACGAAATGTATATCTGCATACTCATAATGAAATACGAAACTAAAACGTCACACCACTTTCTTTGCACATATTGGAAACACTGCTACATATCTTTAGACAAAGTAGACAATAACTTCTTCAGAAAAATAACGGCAGAGTAGACATACCCTTGTTTTCCACGCCAGGACGCCTGAGCGAAAGTGTTCGCCAGACATTTTCGTGTTACACCCTTTGTTTAAAATGTCTGGAATGTGCTTATTCATGCTTGAAGAGACAAGATATCTTTGTATTTGTGTGTGAAGACGCGGTGCAAGAGGACAGAGAGCAATGAAGTGTTTTGTTCCTGGCTGCAAGTCTGGTTATGGCAAAGAGTGGGAGAAGATTCCACTCCTCGTGGCCCCATCTGATCCTCTGCTACTGAATCAGTGGCGTATTAAAAAAAACTCATGAGTAATCGACCCCTGAAATCAAAGGAGAAAATATGAGCTCAACATTTCGAAAAGCACCTCATATTTGATAGGTACTTCAGCGAACACAAATGATATGTTCTACAGGACGTAAAGAAAGTGCCTCGACTTCGTAAGGAAGCAATTCCTTCCACCTTTGGGGAAAGCGTGGCTCAACTCAATGATGCTGAATATACGGAGGAACCAACAGACACCGGTGCCGAAAAGCCAGAGGACATCAATTTCTCTTCAACCTCGTACAGAGTGAGCACGCACGTCAGACGCCGGTGGAGGCGGGTGCCTTTGTTTGCCCAGATAATGAAAATTCTCAGCGTTGCCTACGAAAGGACTCCTTCAGTTGGTCACCTGGCAAGGATCTAAGAAAGACAATAGCTTGAGTGTGCCTTCTAATGAACAATGTGCAGCAGAAAGCGGCGCAAGCAGCTCTACTGCCATAAGCGACAACAGAGACTCTCTGTGCCCTGATCAAAGCTCACTATGTGCAATGTTACCCCATGTATTAGGTTAAGTATATGTTATGTTTATGTACGTTGTAGTGGCACTGTATAATTCTGTGTGGTCCACATTAAAGATATCAGGCATTTGGCCTGTTTCGAATAAAAGACGTAAAACAATACATTGGGTTATTTCTTCTCGTGATGTCGTTCCACAAACTGCAATAGGCAAGCTCTTTAGAGGAAAAAAATTGATAGCAGACGTAAGGCATGCGCGGAGCAGATGACAAAACGGATAGGCGAGCTGACCAAGAAACGTGGCCAAGCGCGCGTCCGTGCTGTTGCTATAGCAACGACGGTCGGAGCCCCCAACCTGCGGCTCTGCTCGAGGGCAGTGCTTCTCCTCCACCATTTTCTTCCATTCATAGCGCCACCATGCAGCTGAACTGCGAAGCATGAAGCCGCGTTGCAAGATGTGTCCCTTCCAGACGAGCGAAGTCGGCGCTTCTCTCTTATCTTACTCCGTGGACCATGTTCAAAAGATGTTGCAGGGCTCCTTCAATTTGACAAAATGTACGAGTTTGGCGAAGTGCAATTGTGGAGCACTCACGTGCGATCCGTGGCCCGCGCCAGGCCGACAGCCTGCGTGGCACGGCGAGAAGTATGTGATGCCGTTACGGCCACACACGGGCTCGATGTCGTTGGGCGAGCAGCGGCAGCCCATGTTGCAGTCGGCTGTTAAATTTACCTGGAACGTCTCCAGCTCGCTGCTACTGCGAGTGTCACAAAAATCGAAAGAGAAAAAGGGTAGGTATAAGTGAATAGGTACAACTCAAGTTGGGAACTATAGGTTCCAATGTCTTAATTACATGCGAACTGCAAATGTTACTAGAATGAAGGCATGCCTTGAGCTACTGTCATTATCATCCCACCATAAAATTTACTGCACACGCCTTTGTTCCCGCACATTTTATCATCGTTCATTACCTAATGACTTTATCTGTCTTCCCGATTATGTACCGTCATGCATTGACCAATGACATAAGATTGCCGTTTTTTTTTTGCAGGACTCCCACTTTCCGTAAGTAATTTTTCTCTAAGCCTCCTCTCTTTCCCAGCACAGAGCGTCACAACGCGATTCTCACCCATGCATAGCAAGGCCATGGTGAAAAGCACGCTGAATCAACGCCTAAAATTGCTTTTGTGAAGGCACCAAACATTTGCATTAACAGGTTAACACCAGCAGCTGTCCGCCGTCAAAATATTCTAGAACGCCGAGATGGAGGCAGGGTATCGTGGAGTGGCGACATTTGCATTATTCTATGCCATTCTTATCATCCATCATTCGCGGCTAGCTGATTTTGTTGATAACGTGGACGAAGAGCCGCTCTGCATTACCACACTGGCCAAGCGCGAACATAATGATAAGCATCGGAATGAGAAAAAGCATCGTGCCGTGGTTGCACCCAGGAGCTGCGAGAAGGAAGTCATGAACTGAGCGACTGAGCTTCAGCTTTGCATCGTCTGTGGCTCAAAAGCAAGTCAGTGGTAAAACAAAAGCAGGGCAGTCTCATTGCCATCACTATCGAGCAATGGCGGCGCCCAGCGCTTGCTGAACAGCGGCGGTATAGCGGGGGTTTCTGGTGGTGCCAACGCGTACGTTTTAGACTTCGTTGACGCATTTTCAGGTCTGAAAATGGGTCAAAATGGTAAAGGTTGGGTTTACTGCATAGCAATAAGTATCTGAACCTGGAATTGCATAGTAAAATTTCGTTTAAGCAGGATGATCGAAGAAAAAGTGTTCGTTGTGGCGACAATATTTATGCATTGACTCCTATGGACTGCTGACGGGGAATCGTGAATTTTTCGTTGTAGCGAAAATTTCGTTGAAGCGGCGTTCGTTGCAGCAGGAGTTCGATTGTAGTACAAAAAGAGTCCACACAGATTTACCAGATAATTATTTCTAGTTGATAAAAAATTGTTTTAGTGTTGGATCTTAGATTTTTTTCAGAAATCCATATGGGCTATTTTTTTTTTTTGCAGCTGTGTGCATAACAAAAGCGTGAATCAGCTTTTCACTTTCATTTTTACAAATATAGTTCACCTTTTAACTAAAGCTGCTCAATGCAGCACTAAAGTACGGGGGAAGGGGGGGGGGGACTATAGACTGACAGTTGTAACACTGATTCACAGCTGCATCGCACCTGACGCAATGGAGAAGGAGATGCGAGTCAGACAGCTCCACACACTAGCAACGATACTCCGCGTAAAGGGACTTACTTGTTAAAGTATGGAAGTGTGGCCCCAGCCATTCGTATGTTATCACAGCCTAAGAAGTACAGCAACGTGTAGAGACCCATGCACAGCAGGTTGAAGCAGAGCACAAATTGAATGGCCCCTGAAGAAAAAAAAAAAAGACACAGGTCGGTGCAGTCAATACTGTGCAGTTTTTCACGTATTCTGTTTATTATTTATTATTAATTCACTAATTATATTAAAGTGTACTACAATTATAAAGAAGCAATAGTAGAAGTAAAAACACACATGATGTGTTTAATTACACAAAAATGCAATGCGCAAACACTTTGTACCCATTTTCTACGCATTACGTGTCAGAACCTGAAATGTGTCATGTGGTTGCCTTTGCGATCGCTAATGCTGAGAAGTCGTAGTAAAGTTTTACCTTTTGGTCTCATCTGGAACTTTTTCAGGACGTAGCCTCCCAGGAATATTCCAACACAGGCACCAGGAATAGCAATGCCACCTGTTTCAAAGGCACAATAAAATATACCTGAGCATCAGTGCCATGCCACATACTGTGGTCTCAGCAGACACTGCAACACACATAGGAATGTTTCGAAATTTTTAGTTGGAAAAAGCACCATGTACTGAAGAGTGTTGAAAGAATGATCATAGTACACATAGGAATGACTTCTGGCATAACACGCCACTGAGAGTACTAAAGCAGCAAGGAAAAAAGATTTTAATGAAAACATTGTGAAATACATAATACAGTGAAATAACAGATTTGTAGGCATAATCACGAAACTGAAGAAATGCCACAACCCAGTTTATGATTGTGTATTTGTATAGCAAAAGGGGCGGCATGGCTGCCCTCAGCTGTGACAAGTGTAAGCTTGCAAATTTGACACTGTAACATTAAAGGGATGCTAAAGATAAGCAATGACCTGGTTTAGATTGACATAACGCACTTGGAGAACTCTCATGCTATATGTTTCACTACTATAAGTTGATTATTAGCGAAGCAAATCAAAGCAAAAGCTTCATTTTTAAATTTTGCACCGAAACCTCCGTGCATGACGTCGAAAGTTTCTAAATGTATTTTCCTATTTTAGCGACACTGGCTCAATGAAATTTTCGGGCACCTTTATGCTAAGTCTATGGCACCTGCAGATGACTGATGACAATGAACTTCATTTTTATCGATTAGAAGCTACGTAGGACCGAGTAGAAACGTTCAAAATTTTTTACGTTGCTGTGTTTGGTGTGGGAATCACAAGGTGGCGTCACCACCCGCATTTCCTTTTCGCACGTTTTCTCACTTACCAAGCATCATCTCGCAGTAAGAATGGTGTTTTCGGGATTGTGAAATTGTACTCTACTAATACACAAAAATCATTTTGCTCTTTAGTGTCCCTTTAATATTATTTGCAAGCAGTGCATAAGAGCCTTTTAGAGCTTGGTTGAGATGAGAGCTGCAATCCCCGAAGACACTGTCAATAAAATGTGAAAGTGCAATGCTGCAAACTGAAACCGTACATACAGGTCGCTTTTCAGCTGGTTGACTGTCTCCTAAATACCAGCTTAGGAAAGGGCTTCCCTTAATAGTGCATACTCAAGCACTGCAACTACAGTTAAAAATATGTCAGATCAAATTCATGTTTACACCATAAACGAGTAACGCAAGTAGTTTACATGGCTTCTTACATTGAGACAGTGGCCAAAGGTGATGGGGAAGCCAAAAGGGTGCAAACAAACCTCGTTGTAATGGAGTCCATATGACATTAAACTAGTCTTTTTTATATCCTAAGGTTCATTATAAATGTGTACTTAGTACACTGTTTCAAAGCCAAAACCATTTTAAACTTTGCTAAAACCAACAATTTGTTATGCCTTCATGGAGGTTTCGCTGCACGTTCGATGCCTCACTCTTGACCTTGCTCCTGCCTGCGACCTTGCGTGACTTTACCGATTTGCATTAGCTTTTGCAGTATCCCTCGCCTGCTACATGGGCAGCTTCTTAAGTGAGCTTAGTTTACCACTCGCCAACAGAGAATCGTGGGCCGTCACCTGTGAACACATTGGCTTGTGACTTGCCGATGTTGAACTGAGTCTCCAGGTATTTGGGCAGGAAGACTACGAAGCCGCTGACGATGGCTAATTCCATGCAGGAGCCGAGACAAGTCACCATGTAGATCGGGTTGCAGAGAAGGCGCCACATGGACGCTGGGATGTCTGCAGGAAGAAATGTATTTCATTACCAACCTTCGTACTTCTGGCCATTACATCCTCTGGCGCAGTCAAAGCTTGCATAACTTGTGCCTCGCACCAAATGAATTTCAAAAATTTAAATTCAGTTATCAAAAAACAGTATCAACGACAATAAAAAAACAATAAAACAAGAGTGTTCAAGCCAATCTCTTAGATGAAAGTTTGGCTTGGACCTTTTACTTTTTACTTCAAATGCCAACCATAAAAATGTGCGTTCTACTGCACCACTTCATAATATTGGTGATAATATAGATATATTTTGATGTTCCAATAAAAGCTTCACAGATATTGAAGAGAAAGCTTGAAAGGTATCGGCGCACTTTGCTTTGCATACAACAACAGTTTTTAAATTCTTGCATTCAAAAAAAGTGTAACGAAAGGACGACCAACAATGCTATAGTACCAACGCAAGCACACTTCGGTGAGCTGGTTTAGCATTGCAGGTACGTGAATGAAAAACACGAGTCAAAGGGAGCGGAAGTGCAAACTTTCATTTGGGGTTGGCTTCAGAGCCATTCCATACGACATATATGCCTAAGCATGTGACGCCCAAACACATGTACAGAATTCAAATGGCATAAAAAAAATACCATTCCTTTTCTTTTCAATGCCGCGAAAAGTACAATGATGCATGTCACTCATAAACGACATGTGTCAGGACGAATTCCACAAAAGAGACAGGAAATGAGCACTATTTCTACAGAGAAAGTTGTTGTGAGGCCACAACAACAGCCAGTTTGGAGGCATGGTTGTCTGCGGTGTCGCCAGCGTATGTAGCAGCTATTCCGTACTACGAGAAAGAGTGAGACATAGACGCCAGGCCTCCGCAGAACGCACAACAGTGTCGCAGCGAAAGCTGGATGAGCGGTCTTACAAAAACATTTTTTAGAGGCTCTTGGTGCAACTACATCGAGCGCACTTGCAGGGTACCCACAACGCCATAAATCATGGCGACCAAAGAATCACTTTAACAAACTTCATATAAAGTGGCACGAGAGAAAAATGACACCAGAAGTGACATAAATTGCATTGTGTAATTGGGTAATTTAAAGCTTCCCTTTCATAACAAAGGGTTCAGCCATAATTCTTTGTCATAACTAACCATAGCTTCAACATAGTGCAGATAGTGCTTTAAATATTTAAATAAGCGTTTAACTATTCCTTTTTCCCTCGCGCTGTCACCGCTTGGAACGCGCTACCAGGTGAAGCTGTTAATATTACAAATATTAATGAATTTTGTTCTCTTGTGGAGCAGTTAACAGAATCAGTATAGTTACATTTTGCTGTTCTTGTTGTTGCAATAACGAAAAACATGTTATGCAGTGGTGCATTGTAATCTTTGTACATATATATTGTTTTTCATGCGTAGCACGTGGTTTTTATTATTTTTTTGTTTTTCTCGTCTTCTCGTGTATGGGAAGAGCACCAATGTAGTATTGTTGTACCCGCTATTGTAAGTGTTTCGCTGTTGTGCGTATTGTACCTCAAAATATTGTATTTCCTGAACTTTGTATCTACTTGGTTACCTGTGATGATGTATGCCCGCTTCCTGTATGGGTCTTAAGAAGGCCTACAGTATTGTTAAATAAATAATAAATAAAATAGATGTGTAGCAAGTACCTCACCTCTGCACGGTATGAAGAATAATGGCATGTGGGTCACTTCCCTACTTGACAGATTATGAAGACTTATGTTTCAGCGGTACCTTGCAAGAATATTTGTAGCAGCTGCCCCAAGAGAGTTTACAATAATAGGCTCTAGAAAGGTCCCTGTTGAAGCTTTCGCTGTGACTGTGGAGCGTGTTCCCCGCAGGCCTAGCATTTTCTGAATTCCACCCCCATGCAAAAGACATGTTTGGATATCAGATACTTAAGCGTACATATCAGACGATGAAATTCGGCAATAAACACCAACCGAAAGTTATTGCAACGCGTGTCTCGTCCAGCTCCCTCCTGTCTACATCTGTCACGACTTTTAACACTTGCGCCAGAACGACCTGCTGTAAATATGCACTGTACCTTTAATGTCGCGGCCGTATTTCTGCTTTTGCGGAATCTCGGAAGATGACGCGCTGTGCGGGTCTGTGGCTCCGGAGGGTTTCCAGACCTCCACTTTCTGGTTCACACCAGTGACCATCTTAGTTCCTCCTGTCATGTACTCTTCGTCACGCTTCAGGCGTGCTTTCTCTCTCTGCAGGGCTTTGGGGAATGCGAAGAAAGGCACTGCAACCTGCAGCACATTTGATAAAACGGTTTCATCAGTCTTGGTACTGTGTGCTAAATAAACCAGCACAAGTACTAATCATACTAACAACTGGTATGCTTTTACACCTCAAAACCACGATATGAATGTGAGGAACGGCATAGCCGAGGGCTCCAGAAAGGTGGACCATCTGGTGTTTCTTTAATAGGCAGCTGAATTCAAATACATTTAGCATTTTGCCTTCATCAAAAAGTTTAGTGCCATGACCACTGGACCACAGCGATGAGTAGTGCAAGAATTCAGATGGAACTAACACTAGCAGTAAAGAAAGCAATGGTCTCTCGAGCAACGAATTCCACCCATGTTTCGGCAAATAATATTGAGTAAGGAATTCTTTTTTCTTCATGAGGTAAGATAAAGAATAGTATAAGTCAGCCACCAAAGGCTTTTACTTTTCTTAAAACAGCTGTAACGCAAAGGCTTTCTATCGCGATCAGAGGCAATCCGTATCGTGCTGCTACACAATCACTTTTGGTCGCAATCGGAATCCACCAGGATCGAGATGATTGCGACCAAGCTCCAGAATTGCGACTTGGCTGACATTTGCATCAAACTCAATCCGGAAAAGTGTGGACCATGTAGCAGCGACCATTGCCGATTGCAATCAAGAAATGTAATCCTTGCAGTAGTGTTGTTAGCTGGGCTAACTGGGATGAATTCGTCGTGAATAACCGCTAAAAACGACATGAAGCCCGCAGAAAGTAGTGAAGAGAACTAGAAATTAAAACAAGCAACAGAGCCCAGTGTACAAGAAATTATTGGTGTAAGTATCCTCAGCTCCTCCAGTACCAATCCTAGTCTAATTCAATCTTGTTAAATGCTGAACACGATTAGAAAGTGACCAATCACACCAGTATTACAAGCGCATTTAAAATTTTCTATTCTGCAATGTGAAAAGTATCCCTCCATAAAAAATTTTTGAATGTAAAAAAACTAGTTTTACTAAGGGAATAGCCACGTTTCTTCCTCCCTGCATGTAGTACAGTCAACACCAAAAATTATGTCAAAAGCCACAATCGGCTCACCAGCATGAGAAAGATGCCGCACAGGACAAATCCAGCCCACCAGGCGCCGATCCATCGGGGTGCACCAGGAAAGATCCCTCGTGGTACGGTGCCACCAAGGAAGGAATTCTCGTGCTGGGACAGTAGGAATCCACCCAGCAGATAGCCCACTACCAGGCCAAAGGCCACTGTGCTGTACATGCAGCCTGCAAGGCACAAAAAAAAAAAATCAGGGACAAGGTGCTTGCTTAATAAAGATGGCGGTGAAGCTGGCAAGAAAGGAAGTTGTGCTATGCCAACAAACAATGTCAACAGCTGCAGGAGGTAGATCTTAATCCCGACTATAATAACCTGTAGTGAACCTGTCCACTAGGTGCAAAAGTTGACAAAAGAAAGCAGTACTCAGAAGGAGGGTAACACTTACTTGCACGTAGCTTCTTTGACGGGATGTGCTTCGCTTAATGTTCAGTGCAAATGATTTAATAATGTACCCAAAGAACTAGCACAAATAAGAAAAACCGTTTCAGGGACTCTTGCATGACAATCAGCCCTTATGAACTTAGTGCACTTGAAAACCATCACAAAATGAAGGAAGAAGTGAAGGAGACACAAGAGTGAGCATATACTGTTGTCAATCATTACGACGGCCCATGTATTGAGACTTGATTCCCAGCCAATTTTTGAAGGTGTAAAGTGCTTTCCCAAAGTGGGCTGATAATGGGGAATGATGGTATGATTGTGTTAGCGAGCATTTCGCTGATACATTAGTGAGCAATTCGCTAACCACTAGTTTACACAAGTTCATCAGTAAAATCATTGCAGCATTATGTCCTCAGTGACCTATGAGTGCTGGCTGGGTATCTATCGTCTTCACATGATGCTTCACAAAAAAAAAAAAATGTGAAAAGCAGCGTTGCTGCTGCTCTACAGCTGTCGAGTGATGCGGTACTATGAAAATGGTAACACGCTTATTGATTAGTTCATATTCTGCACAGATACACGTGCCATCTTGCGGATACTTCTTATTGAAGTCCTTCCAGGTAGAGTTTTTATCCTGCCAGCTGGTCAAAAAATAGAGCAGCGACACCCATCAAACAAAAAGTGTCAGTTAAAAACCACTGACACCACAGCTTATAAAAACTGCCTAGTAAACAAATTTCGGGATAACATGTTTTGAAACACAACATTCAGGATTAAAACAGATATTTCAGTAAAGTATACAATGTTGGCTGCAGGTAATGGTTTTCCAAGGAAACACTTATCTACAAAGGGTATTTGCTGTGTCATTATATATATCCATAACAGCAATGTTACAAATGTATGAAAGTGTCTTAAGATACAATTGGAAAGTATCGTGTCGCATACATTTATTCTGGAAGTTATCGGGTATTTGTATCTCCAACCAATGTTGCCGGAGTATCCTGTATCGTATCGGGACACAGTTTCAAAGTATCCTTGACCAGCCCTGCACATGGCAGCATCAATACATTTGCCCTCAAAATCTGCGCGAATTGTGTGACAGAGATTCAAGCTTACACATTTTCCTGTCATTCTGATGACATCTCGTTAACAAAAGTAAAGTATGCTAGTGAAACAGTGGGTTAAGACATTATGAAAAAAAAAATGAGCAGCTAGGATAGAACATATTGCGGGCAAAATGGCACCTTACCGATATACATGGAAGAGCTCTCCTTCCGAACATGGTCGTCAATGTAGGTTGTTCCCAGAGTAAAAATGGGCGTCCCACCACACCCGATCAGGATTTGGGCACACATAAATATGAAAATATACAAGGCATTCGAAGACCTGCCATCGATGCAGCTCTGTTCAGCGTCGGGTGACAGGGGTGGGTTGATGAAATGGCTGCTGCAAAAAGAAACAATGCATCCCACTTTACGATTCCTGTTGCAACAACAGAAAACGTGCAAAGAAGAGAAAAATTCAAAGTGGGCGGACTAGAAAACAGTGGGAAAGGCAGTTTCCTAGAGCTGACACTTCAGAAAACTGAGTCCTTTTACTGATGCAGTCATGAGTGTGCATTTCTGGCCATGTAAGGCACGAGCTAAAATACGATGAAGATCTGTAAGGCCAAACTTCAGCGCTCTTAACATGCTGACTTCTATAAGCATGTCCTAAAATGTAAGCTTGAAAATTTTCTACGAGAACCACAATAATTTAATATTCACTCATGTATCGTCACAGAAGGCTAATGTCTTTTCCCAGCCAAATATAAATCATTGTATTAATTTGTTGATTTACGTTCAGTTCCTACTGTGAGGCAAGTCATCTTTCTTAGCTACTGTAGCCAATAATTCTCATTAATGAGAACTAACAGACCATAATGTCAGGGAAAGTGTAGGGAATGTTATTATAATTATAAGTAATTGTAATGTAAATGTGAAGAAACAAAGTGGATGCGAATATAACTTGCCACCAGCAGGATCCAAACCTGCGCCCTTTGAATAAGGCGTTTGATGCTCTACCACTAAGATACAGTGGCGGTTATACCGCTTCTGCTTTATAGAGTATATACGCACATTAAACGTGGGAGTGTCAGTGCCACCTGTTGCCATTGTGACGAGTGTGGAACACTCTTTCTTGCCTGTTTGACATCACGTAGTACATGATCTTATTACGAGATGGGAGCTGACCGATTATCCCTCACATCCCACCTCAAGGCATCAAGCCTGCCAGAAACAGCTAAATAAGATTTAGTAATGTTTAGTAAAACACTTTCACTTGCCACTGCAAAAATAGCTCTGCATTGTCAACGACGAAACTGTATGCCATGGAGTGGTTCCAGTGATGTCAATGTCACGGTGTTTTGACATACAGTAAAAACGGCTGCGATATTTGTGGAATACCTATTCTCTTCCGTGTCTTCATGCCTTTCCTAAAACCTGCAAGTGCTGACTCACTATAATATAAGAAAAGGAATCTGCTGCACATTATTACCTTGTGTGTTCGGGCACCATGGCAGCTGTGGGCATTTGGCATGTGTTTTCATCCTCAATGCGAGTGACATTGAGCCTATAAATACTAGGAGAGTTAGATTGGTCCATGAAGTACGGAAGTGAGAAGACAAAAGACCCGATTGCCATTACAATGGTTCCTGAAAGGCAAAGCCATTTCACGAGTTAGTGTCTGGAAGCAGAGCGGGGAAGAAGTTCGTGCAATGTCGCAGATACATAACGAAAACGCAATTTTATCTATATTTCTGCATTATTTTAACCTATTCCCCAATATTTAGAATCGTGGCAGTGTTCATAAGAAACGCATACTTCCGCTTTGCTCCTCTGAGAAGTTTGAGCGACAGTACACCAGTTGTTTTTAAATTGTCCCCATGTCGCATCTGCATATACTGTACATTAATTCGTTTTCGCGCTATATTGTATAACATCTGTACTATCGCACTGCTTGAGAACAAACACATTTTATTGTACAACATGCCAAAGTGTGTAAGATGTTGGCACTCTGTGAATGTTGGTTCACACGAGGTACGCCAGAAAATGGGATATGTGAGATTACATAATTTTTTAAATGATATCGCTCCTACTATCCCAATAAATTGGTTTAGATTTTTTTTGTTCTAACATAACAAATGAAGTGAAATACAATACAATATCTGTCTTAATTAGCACAATAACGATTGCAGTTTTGAATGAAATAGGGTAAGCGGTAACAGAATACAGCAAGGACACAACAAATTTGTGTAGGCACACTATACACTATTGGGAAGAGAACGTTGAACAGCACTGTTGACGTTCTGCAGACCGGCATGCTATATAATGCGTAAGCATATATTCTTTAGCTACTGCACCTTGAAACTGGCGAGTCTTTTATGTGCACCTTTTAAAGTTTCATTTGTTTTTTTGCAGACTGCTCAGCACTGCGTGTTACATGTTATAGCTATTGCAGTCACAGTGAACGCTTCACAGTTCTGCAGGCTTTCAGCATTGACATTGGAAAGAGACAAAAAGCTTACACTTCAGTGCTTTGACTACAGCCAAAATAATGTTGTGAGGTATTTCTTATAGCTAAATAGATAAGGTCTCATAGTCCAATGTAGATAATGGCTTTCTATTTGAGGTACAGCACTAGAGGCAGTGAGTGTTAGCTTACCTTTGCCAATCCAACAGGAATGTGCCTATGGCTCCCAAGGTAGCTCACAAAAATAATGGTCAGCAGATTTCCAATCTCAAATGAACTTGAAATGGCTCCTGACACTCGACTAGGGATATCAAATCTCTTCTCAATTGTTGTAATTACACTGTAAAAAAAGAATGTATGATTAAAACAAGCTTAGATGATATCAGGCAAATGTGGAATCATGTTTGACAAGTTACAACTATAGACAAACTTACTCTAGTTTCAAATATAGTGCAAATTAAAGATGGTCCTAATGTGACCACAACAAAAACATCAGCTCAATTAAACAACAGCACATTTGCATCAGTTCCAGCCTTGGCAATACATTCAGAAACTATAGGTTTATATAGAACAGAGTATGAAATATGGCTGAGCTTAGAAGGCTGTAAGTCAGAGGCACTATCATTCTGTAGTGAGCATGCTGACATATGCTCAGATTACTAAATGTAGTAGTTGCTTTGATTTCTGAAAAGCCAAACTAATTGCACTCTTTTTTCCATACACTAAGAGATGGCATAGTGACATTATTTGATAGTGATAGCTAAATTAAAATAGAGAAAGTGGCAATATTGTATGTCTTGTCTAAGCTTTGCCATGCCTGTAGGCATAAAGGAGAAATATGCAAAGCTACTTTCACATTAAAACGTCACTATGTGTGCTTCTGTAGCCACTCACCTATTTACATATCCAGTGGAGAGTGCTTGCTGCAGGGTGACCAGCAGGCACGAGAGAAACACAAAAACTCGTATGTTGGCAAAGTACTGTAACCAGCGCGGCCGACAGCCAAGGATGCCACACTCTCGTAAGTTTAGGTCCACCTCATCTACAACAAAGGAAACAAAACCATCAGCATGATCACTGGACTGTTAAGTGCTTAGGCTAAAGTGTACCTTAGTACAGAGCCAAAGCTAAGTACATAAGTATTCTGTTGTCGGTACTGATGCCAGTTTGAGCTCCTCATTAGATACAGAGATTGTTGTTGACTGATCCCCTTTAATAAAGCTCATGGAGGAATGCAGAATTCTGCCAGAAGTCGGTAAGTAGCTTTCGGCATCTGCATTTTCAAATATCATGATTTCGAAACACGCAAAACTTCATAACCAGCTTTCCCCAAACACCTAACTTGCTTTCACCAAGATGGGTGCATTTTCACTAGCAGCCATGTTTAAGCTATTGTGTTTTGTTATCATTCATTAATTTTGTATGCTATTAGTCAGTCCCTAATGCATCCACGCATTAATTAAGATTGTGGCACGATGTCCGCTATCTTGTTGAGGCCCGACAAACATATCTATGGAGAAGAGTGCTTGTATATTGAACTTGTCATTTACAGCTAGTTGGTTTTAATGGTGTATTAGTATTATGCATGCAGTGCTGGAAATCGTTCTACAGCATTTGATGCGACAGCCTGGAGTCACGATTGGCTCATCGAAAGTTGGTTGCAGCAACTCGGACCGCATTTCTTTTTGTGCCCGAGATAGGACGAGGAATTTCCACACGGTACATAGGCGAGAACAACATACGCGGCAGCCCGTAGTTTCCCAAGTGCGCCTGGCCTCGTTTCGCTAAGTAGGCGCGTTTTGCTCTCTGGGCCTGTCACGCGAAGGATCATTAGACGACAAAGACAGGCCCGTTCGGCCACAGGCTGCGCGCAAATTGTCCCGCGACTAATACGCGCGGCGAGTGCGGTGGTACGCCACAGACGTCCTTATCTCCATTTCCCTTTCTCACTCCCACGCGCCAGGCAAAACAAACGCGCTCACCTGCACTTCACTGGGCTCGGCGCGCCTGGCGGCACTATCGAGTGTCCACACGTGAAGTTACGGTATATCTTTCTCTACCCACACGTGAGTAGTTACTGTATATGCTCCCTATACAGGAACACTACCCACGTGAAGTGTATCAGGGGCATAGGCAGTAATTTTTTTTTATAAGGGGGGCACCACCCTGACTTGAAGTGCAGGCCGGGAAGGCAGGTGTGGTCTAGTATCAATTTGTGCTCTGTATGCCATAAGAAAAAGAAAAAACAACGTGGTGGGGGAGGGTGTGCCGCCCCTGGGCTCTGCCAGTAAAGGGTATATATGGCTTTGGCCACATGTAAAGCACCTAGACCGAGGGGCATACGAAGTTACTGTAACGGTTTTCGTAACTTCACGTACAAAAGCTCATTCAGGCCCCATTATAAGGGGACGCTCATGGCATGGCATCCATCTATCTAGCCACAGTGAATCGTTCGGCGATCCGGCATACGAAAGTCTTATGTCGCGTGAAAAGATGGAAAATTAGGTCAAAACAATGCGCGCGGCCAAGCATCTTGGTTGTCGTTTACGATGACGACCACGCGCGCGACCACCGGTACGGCGACTGCCGCACTAGCACCCTCTGCAGGTGACGTCACAAACTGCTCGCATATGTACTACACGTTCCGTCATGCTGGTACTCCAACAAGGCGGTTTCAGCGATGTCAGTGCAAGTCATTTATCTATACGCTGTACCACAGGGGTCGCACGTTGGGCCGATACACTGCGTGAGAAGGAGCGCTGAGAATGGCTTGACGGAGAGTTCGCTTACCAAGGCTCCTTAAACGCGCTGAACTTTGTGGACCGTGCGGCCTCTACGCCAGACGCTCCGTCAGGCGAGCAAGGTCGGCCCTGCCGACGGCACGGCACGATTCGTTCGTCGCGCGCCGAACAAAGCGCGCCCGCCGCTGTGGAGTAATTAGGGGACGCACGCTAGTCTCGTGGGAAAGCACGAGGTCCGGGATTTGGCGGGATTTAGATCACTACGGCGCACTCTGCGTGGGTGACACTGTTTGCCCAGGGTTGTCCGTCGACGCGGCAATCCCCCCCCCCCCCCCCCCCGTGACCGTATTCGTGTTGTACATATATGGCTTCTGACAAGCGCTGGCTGCGGAGTGTACGCGTTGTCCTATGACCCTGCGACAGAGGGGACCAGCGGCAGAGCCTCTCTGTTAGAAAGTAGAGGCAGAGAGAAGAAAGGGAAACGTGTATACATCGCACGCACCTGTTACGGAGTCCCTAAGTTACGGGCTTTCAAAGCAGAGTTCGGCGACATCGTTTGCTTCACTCATAAATCAATATTACCATTATTGATTACTGTAACCATCTCTGTAATTATCCCATCACCAATTACAATCTGTCTTACTTCCTCGCCCCTCTAACCTGCGAGCACGCACACATAGAAGAAAGAACATTCAGGGATCCCTGGCTTGTATACGACTCGCCGTTAGTGTCGCGACGGTCGGCATTTACTATTCGGTCACGCACGTCTCCGTATCATCCGTATCACTGGCGAATCTCCATTACGCAATTACCCGGCCGCTTTACTGCTGCGAGGAATACTACTACGAGCAAAGGAAAGAACCACCTCTACCAGCAGTCCATCGAGCATTTCGAGACAGGCGACTGTCGACGTGATTAGCGCAGCGCGGACCGCAGCTGTCTACCGCGCTTATCGAACGTACAGCAGAAACAGAATCACCGGCTATATATTCGAGGCTTGCCGTCTTTGCTTTGATGTGCCGCGACGCGACCGACGGGCGCGGCGATAGCGCGAAAAGAATGAAAGGCGTGGCCGATCCTTATCTTAGGGCGTTGCCAAACGGCACTCTCTTCGCGCAACTGCACGCCGAGTCGTGGACGTGCTTATCATGCTCGAAGTGCCCGCTCCCATGCGAGCAAACGGAACCGAAGAGGGTTGCGGAAGCGTTTACTTACGGTACAGTTGCGTGCAGGGTCATTCACACCAAGAAAGGAATAACTCTACTTAATGAATGACCGAGGTGATTTGACGAATGGCTCGTTTTTTAGATAAACACAACCAAGTTATTCCGACAGACAACTAAGCCGAGAAAAATTGGGAGATTCGAAGGGGTTTGGTCCTTTACATACAATGATACGGACTTGTAGAATTTTGTCGGCGGTTAGATTGCGTTGGCGATACAATTAGACACGACGGGAACCTATACTCAAAAGGCGCGCACTCAGCTCATGTCCACGTACTTCAAATGTTTCGTTTATCCGCATCGATTACACTTGACTTTTAAGATTAAACTGAGGAGCCACCAACAAGCAATGAAGGGCTAATCAACTGTTTTTGTTTTTCGATGGAGGCGAAAATGCTGTAGGCCTGTATGCTCATATTTGGGTGCACATCAAAGAACCCCAGGTAGTCGAAATTTCCGGAGCCCTCCAGCCCCGCCGCGGTGGTCTAGTGGCTAAGGTACTCGGCTGCTGACCCGCAGGGCGCGGGTTCGAATCCCGGCTGCGGCGGCTGCATTTCCGATGGAGGCGGAAATGTTGTAGGCCCGTGTGCTCAGATTTGGGTGCACGTTAAAGAACCCCAGGTGGTCTAAATTTCCGGAGTCCTCCACTACGGCGTCTCTCATAATCAAATGGTGGTTTTGGGACGTTAAACCCCACATATCAATCAATCAATCCGGAGCCCTCCACTACGGCGTCTTTCAGAATCACATAGTGATTTAAATCAATCAATCAATCAATCAATAAACTGTTTTTGTTCTTCCAAAACACAAATGCGACTGTCTAATCTGATCTCCGATAAGCTTTGTATTCTTAATAAAATAAAAAGGGTAATTTCCCCCCTTCTATATCAACAACCAAGCTATAGCTGGTTAAGGCCACGTGAAGTGAAGAGACTATAAGAATAGGGCTTCAGGTTTAATTAGGTGCACTTTTAATTGTCACGCACTGCTGCTGCATTCCCGAACGAAAATCACGGATAGCAATTCGCCCAAGATTCTTTCGCGATCCCGGTTTAAGCAAATCTATTCATCCGCCTGTCTCAACCTAACCTGAACAAAAAAACAAACTAACCACCGGACTAACTAGCCAACTTCACTCAATGGCTAAGGCTCAACTTTCAATGTTACCCGCGCCAACTTTTGACGAGAAGACCTCCCGACACGTACACCGGTCATTACACTGGCTGAAGCTACGAATCTCGCCGCTCGGCAACTCCCGTATTCTTACGGGCGTTGCATGCTTATAGGCGGCAGGCGCGATCAATGGCCATAAACAACCGAGCCTGCTTCTTGAGGCGTGCTGCTCTTCCCTTGCTACCTACTCCACCAGCCGTTGAATACGAAACAGGCCACGTAAACCAGACACAAAAGGGGCCACATAAAAACAAGGCGGGAATGTGTGTGTGTGTGCTATCCTGTATATAGCGCGTATCTGATTCGCTGACGAGAGTGGAATGATGCAGAACAGAAATCAGTGAAGAAAGAGCGACGCCTGGATGGTTGGTTGTTCCACAGAGTCCTCGCGCAACCCACCACGGGGGGGGGGGGGGGGGGATCGGCCATGAAACGGATGAATTTTTGATCAGTCAATTAAGACTGGCTGCCTACAACTCGATACACCGAGAGCTGCAGAAGGAACAGCGTAGTAGCGCACACGGATAGATAAATCAGGCAGCTAACTCTTAAAGATAAAAAAAAGAGAGAAAAGAGAGAAATCGTTGGATTGTAAGTAGGAGAATAAGTAGAACTTAGTCACGAATTATTCAGCTAGCGGCGGAAACAAAAAATGGTAATCACAACTTCCTTCCCTTTTTACGTCTTCGTTTTGTTTTCTTTCTAACTTTTCTTCATTCGCTAATCTTTCATTTCTCTTACTACGAAAGCCCTTCCACACTCAGTGTGGAAAAACGTGAACTCATTGTGTGAGTGTTGTGCTATGTACATATGTATAGCCTTGTGTTTGCTACTGAATGTGCGATGTCGACTTTCGTGCAAGAGAAGAGGAGTAGCCGGCGCTGATGATTTGATATGTGGGGTTTAACGTCCCAAAATGGAGTAGCCGGCGCTACGCATTGGCACCAACCTCTCCTTACGTACATTTAATAATAATAAAAAAAAGCCCTTCACTCCGAAACGTCATCTTCATCTTTTTGCATTTTGCCAGCAAAGTTAAGCTCGTTAACGCGACTGGCCGGCAGCCGGCTTTTCGCTCGCACTTTAACGTAATCCTAATCCGGGTTCCTCGAAACTAGGCTCGCAATCAGCGTGGAAGAAGCAGAGATAGGAAATATTAATAATGCTGAGCTTGCACTAACTGAAGCGTTAATTCTTCACTGCCGGGTATCGTTAGGTGCGTTATCGAAGCGCAGCGAAGGCGGTACTTATACGATTATCTCACGCTTTCTCTTTTTTCTTTTTCTTTATCGCCATCTTTTTTTCCTCCGGTGCGAAAAAGACTTGCCGCCGACCGTCTTATAGACACGTGATGTGGAAAAAAGTCGATCTTGGAACTCTGCGTTCGAAGATTGCATTAAAACCGGGACGGTCTAGCGCTTTTCCCCCGCGCACAAAGTCAACTATGACTAAATGGTTGATTCAAGTACAGTAATAAAGAAAATAAAAAACAATGTCGATAAGGAGATGCTTCCGAACCAAAAAAAAAAAAAAGAAAGCCATGAAGCGAGGAAACTTCGGCAAATCGGTGAGGCATATTGAATATAGGAACAGTGCAACTACAAAGACTCACGAAGATAACAGCGCTGTTTCTGTTATCTTCGTGAGTCTTTGTTGCACTGTTCTAACATTTTTTTTAAACAATGCGATTGGAATACCGAATGTGTGCTGCTTAAAATACTCCGTAACAAGCCCTGGGGCTATAGTCAGTGCGAATTCTTAGCGCTTTTTTTTTTGTAGCACAAAACGACAGCACAATACAGACGACAGGCCAAAACACCTTGTCCTGTCGCCTAAATTGTGCCATCATTTTGCGCCAGAAAAAAACAAAAACGCTGTGGGCTCTAAATGACGTTAACGAGCGTCACTGTTAGACAGACCAACGGGAAAGCCACAGGATGATCAGCACCTCAAGAAAGAAAAATAACAATAATAAAACAAAGGTTGGACGCCATGGTGAGCGCTTTTTCTAAAAATTTTGACTGGTGCCCGGATGACTGCGTTTCAGCGGCTTAATGGGCTTGTTTAACGAATAATATAATAATAATAATAATAATAATAATAATAATAAATATTGATGGGTTTTACGCACCAAAACAACGATATGATTGTCGTAAATGGTTCCGGAAACTTCGACAGCCTGGGGTTGTTTAACGCGCACCCAAGTGTAAGTCCGCGGACCCCAAGAACTTTCGTCTCCGCCGAGAACGCGGCCGAGATTCAATCCAGCGACCTTCGCGCGAGCAGTCCCAAGAAAGCAAAAGACTAGATTGGTGACCAGGGACCACATTTTTAAAATTATTTTTGGCTGATCGCCCATGTCGTTCGCCTGTCCGGACGACAGTTTCAATGCTCGAACGTCTCGTTCGATTGCGCGTATAAAGGCGTTGGCTTTCGGCTCGGTCTCACTTGAAGGCCGCCGGGAGCTGAAGGAAAGCACTTCGCGCTTAAAAAAGAGAAAAAACGCGTATACACCCACCGAGGTCGGGCCTGAGCAGGCGTTCTCCGCGGTGCTCTCCCCCCGCCCTGGCGAACTCGGCGGCGCTGCTGTACGTCACCTCGGACAGCGGGTGGTGGTGGTGCACGTGGTGCAGGTGGTGGTGACCCGAAGAGCTGCCACCGGGCCCAGAAAGCTGCGATTCGAGAGAGAGAAAAAAAAAGAGGTTTTGTATAGATGAACCGGAAATCGCCCTTTGGGAACTGTGCGTAAGCGTTATCGCGTTTACATTAAAGGGAGGTACACTAAGGAGGAAAACAAATTTTTCGCGCATTTGGATAGCAAAACTTTGCCATCCACAAAACACCACTCTTACCACGACACAACGCTTCGTATAAGTGACAAGATGCGCGAACAGAAATTACGTGTGGAGACGCCACCTAGAGATTTCTGCACCAAACACCACAAAGTACGTATGGCCTCCGAGATGGCGGGCGCCCGCCATCTCGGAGGCCATGACGTATGTCGTACGTTTTGATGGCGTCTACCGTGTCCTACATAGCTTCTACTCGATAAAAATGAAGTACCCTGTCATTTGCAGCTGCCATAGACCTAGCACACGAAGTTTCAGAAAATTTTATTGAGCTGATGTCGCTTAACTATAACTAAAAATACATTTTGACATTTTCGACGTCACGCGCGGAGATTTCGGCTCTAAAAGGAAATTTCTACCTTGATTTTCCCCCAAGGAGGTTTAAAAAAATTGCTGGAGCGGAAGCTGTCGCAATGCTTTGCCAGCAGTAGCGAAGCCAACTTTTGCTCTCGTAAGGTCTCAGAAACATCTTATTTTCTGGTGGTGCCCACTTGGACATCAAGTGGCTTTGATTTGTTAGTCTAAAAGATTCGTTAATTATAAGTTAAAATATTGTTGTCTCTGAAAAAATAATCCGCGAGGACAAGTATCAGTGACTTAATCTCCAATAAAGCTTGCCTTGAATTCGAGGCTTCCTAAAGAAAACTAGTAACACAAAAACGCACTTTGAGCACTATGTGAGCCGAAAAGGTTGCCACGTTAAACTCGTTGGGCGTGCGAGCAAAACGCTCCTTCTCAATCGCCGTATGCCAACAGCTCATCGTGCCCCTAGTAAGATGACTGCCGCAGCCATTGTACGGATGGCACGTTTACTCGGGGGCAAGAATTTCTACTCCAGCAATGTTTTTTAAACCTCCTTGTTTTCTCGGCTAATAATGCACTTGCCGTAATGAAACGTATGACATAGGATCTCTCTGAGTGTAGTTTATCAATTTAAACTAAGTCGTCTTTTTTTCTTCGTGTACTTTTAAGACTACGGCGGCAGAAGCAACTGTGGGGAACTAAGCTCTGCGGAAGGTAATGAAAGTGTTAGTTTACAAACAACCATTTGTAGCACGAAGTCGCAGTGAATTTCCTCGTGGTTTCGTGCCCCAAACGGGTGATATTCACCAATTGATTGATATGTGTGGTTTAACGTCCCAAAACCACCGTAATAAAGATGCCGATTAGAGGGCTCCAGAAATTTAGACCATGGGGTCCTTTAACGTGCACCCAGATGTGAGCACACGGGCCTACAACATTTATCTTCACCAATTAGCCTTTTCGGTAGCAAATGTAGGGCACATCGTTTAGCCAACACTACAAACGCCATTTCGCCAATAATAACAGATATTGCACTCTTTGGTTTAGTTGGTTGTCGCGGCAGCTAGCGGCCTGCCTTCTTTCTGACGACCACTGTGAGATCGAAGGAGTGAGAAGCCGAGATAAAGCCTTCAATTCAAGGCTAATGCTTACGTGTGTCACACGACTATTTTTCCATCAGAAATGAGTATTATGGGCGACGCTTACTGCTAGGGACAACTCTAATGCTTGTTTAAATTAACTGGGCGAACTAAAGTTTGAAGGAATGGGGAGAGGGTGGGGATGCGAGAAAAACTAAAGATGAGCCCCAGCGCACGTGACCCGAGCGGCCGGCCTTCAAAATGACTGCCGCGTTGTTGGGCCGACATCCTTTGAACTTCATCTATTCCATGGGTGTCTCAAAACGCGCGGCCCACTGACCTTTTCGCAAGCGGTGCCAGGACCGCACAAGACTGTCTTCACTCCATATTTTTTTTTTTCTTAATAAGTACGTCCGCAAGAAAAGACGAGTTTGAGATCCCCAATCCATTCTGACGAGCAGACGTGTTATTAGGGCTGGACGGATAATGGCCCACATGTCATTTTATCGTTCTAACTAAGGAGGTTTAAAAATCTTTAAACCTCTTTGGTTCTGACCATCACTGCTTTCTTTCCGACTCTTCCCTCTTTTTTTTTTTCTAACATGAAACAAACAAATGCGTAGCTGGAAATGAATAAAAAGCTTGCGGGCAGAGGTTCCACGAGATATGAATTTTTTCTGTGTTAAGATACGGCGTTTCAGCGCAAACTGTTTCGAGATCACAACAAGGGTACCGTAGCTGTCCGCCGCCACCGACTTTGTCCGTAACCGCTATCACGCGAAAAAAAAAAAAAAAAAAACAAGACTCACACAAGACTGAACGGGTTTTGAACCTTGGTCCTTTTCGTGGCAGCACAGTAACCTACGCCGTTTTTTTTTTCTTCTTGCCATTTCTTTGCTTGAAAACTTAGCGCACGGAAACCATATACAAACGATATGTCGGAAAGGAACCGCGTCAACATGCGTAACGTAGCGTGGTAGAAGAGTAATAATATAACCAGGCGTCACACAATATGACTTGCATAACGAGTGGGTTATTGAATGCGTCCGACCCATTACAAAAGGCTCAATCATAATTCTTTATGTTCATCAGCCACCGGTAATGGAAAAGTGGGCACCTTGCAATAGAGAGAGAAAAACGTTTATCACGGCAGAAAAGCTGAAAGGTCGGCCTTAATCCATTTTCCTCGCCCGCTACTCAGCGTTGAAAATGGAAGGGGCTGGAATAGAGAGGAGAAAGGTGTTCAATACAATAAAAAAGTGGCGATGAAGGAAAATTTTGGATCAATTTATAGCATCGTGTCCGAGTTCTGTCTCTCGTAAAAAAAGTTGTTCAGCACTTTCAGAATATCGCGCTCATGACGAGGTGGTGGTCCCAACACAGTACTCTTGTTCGGAAACTTCCTGCTTCGTACATTTCGACAAGACGGTGGCCATCGAATTACTTTGGGCGACTATACCGCGGGCAGACGCACTATATATGCTCACTTGTTTCAGGGGTGTCCACAAGCCTCACAATTGGGTCCGTCTGCGCGACGATACGGTGCATGCAAGGATGAGTGAATACGCCGCACCTAATCAGTGCGGTAAGCCTGTACCTTACCTTTCACGGTTGGCGGTAATCTAGTATACATATATTACGGATCGAGTTCGTGAATATGGCGGTGACGACCAGTGGCTTGGTAAATGCCAATGTTGGGGCTTAGTAGCCCCAACAGTTTGCCGCCGGGTTCTAGAAATGACGCTCTCCCAACTTTCGCATGTGATTGTGCTGCCCTTTCCACGCAAGCCTGGCGTGTTTTTTTTTTAAAATTGAACGGACTTCGTACGTCACAAAATATAGTGGAAAGCGAAACTTTGGATTAGAGGCTACGCGCTCCTGCTTTCCAGAAATAGAGTAGTTCTAGCATGCTGCAACGTCTCGTGAACGACTGTACTTCAAACAAACAAAAACAAATTACGACAGAAAAAAAGGGATAAGAAAAACGCCTCACAATATTGCTCCACACAAGACAGTAGAGTCATATGCGAAACTGGAGCAATGCCGAATCATTACGTTCGACTCGTCGCTAATTGCGACGTCGTCTTCGAGCGCATCCTTCAATAATTCTAATGACGTCATCATATTTTTTTCTTCAGCGATTCGAACCGCCAAGCGATCGGCATCTATCACAGCTATAGGTGCCTACAGAAGACAACGCAGAAGAGGTCGAAGCCGTATGTACGAGAACGACTTTCGTCCTAATTGGCCGTTGCAGTCGCGATCTTTACTGCATGGCCTGTAAATAATAAAAAAAATCTATATCGAGGAGCGCCGCTGCACTGCATTATTCCGATCACTGGTGCGAAAAAGAAGAGTCGCGCAGAGCAGGCTACAACGCGGACGTCGTCAGGATCGAGACGAAGCTCCACCAATTAGCATTCGAAGATTAACACCAGTTTCTAGAGGCGCGTGAGATGCGAGTGCGTTAAGATTCCTTCCGCGAAACGGCTTCTCTCGTTAAGCCGAGGCGGAACGCTATCGATCCACGTTAAAGTGGACCATTAACAGAGAGAATTCGAAACGATCGGGGCTTTATAAAGCAAAGCTGTTCCTGACTCTTATAGAGTCTCCCCCGCCCTCTCGGATGGAAGTCTGGCAAATGAGGCCCCGATACCGTATACTCACTATTCCGGACACTTTCAAACTCAGTAGTAATCTTGTTCCTGGGTTTGCTTGTACACGCTCGGTGGAATGCAAAGCGTTACCGGACTACTCGCTGCGCGTGCCTTGTTCGCATCATGTAATGGCGCTGCGTTTCTTCAAACGTTTCTTCCAACACAACCAAGTTTCTAGATAAGATACTCCGCGCACCACTTTATCGAATTCCGTCGATTTCACCTACCGCTTCTATGCTGCGTGCCGCCATAAAGCTGCGCTGCAAACCGGTTTGCACCCTTAAGGGTGTTTTCCGCGTCTATAACTAACACCATACGATAAGGTTGTTTTGATTTGTCGAAACACCTTTATCGTAGAGTGTAAGTTATAGACCCGTTGGGTACGCTCAAGGGCGCAAGCTGCTTTACTGTGTGTTTTCAAGTTTCCGTTAAGAAATCAGATGGTACATGATACGTAACAGCTCTAAGTCCCGTAACCCCAATCATGGACAAAATGCAGTGTTCGACACCACGGCCGAATGAGACGATAGGACGGAAATCTTCGGTGACAGTGTACAACAAATGGTAAACGGTGACTCGGTTTTATGACCCAGTTCATGAGTCCCGACGTTATAGGTTAATTGTAAAGCTTTTCTCAATGCCTTGTCGCACGGCTGAGGCCTAATAATAATAACTGTCGGGGTTTCGCGTCGCGAAACTACGATACTGACAATGAGGGTCGCCGTGATGAAGGACTCCGGAAATTTCGACCACCTGGGATTCTTTAATGTGCACCCTAATATAAGCACACGGTCCTTCAGCATCTCGTCTCCATCCGACCGAGATTTCCCACTGGGCCGGACGGCATACGATTCCTTGGTGTCCTAAAGTTGTGAGGAGCCTTCTTTAGGAACCAGTGCGCTCGTGTCACACGCTAGCCGTCCAGCGGTTCCTAGTGGTAGAAGGCCGGGCCGAGGCGTAGCCGAGGGCCACGGCTACACCTCGCCTCGCATCTGTCGGATCATCGTCATAGTCTTCGGCTGCCCAAGGAACAACATCGCAATCTAGATACCACCATACGAACAACGGCATAGCGAGCTCATGGCGCCGACAATCTGGCTTTTAGCAACACAGTGATTGCTACGTGATTTCCAGAAAAGTGAGAACAGCGCACTCCAGACACGACCGCATCACCAGAGACGAGAGCCCTCGGTCCTTACCGACAACGCACCCCCTCTCCACATACTATTTCGAGAAAATTGTAAAGGGTTTTTTACAGCGCTGTATTACACTAAGATGTAGTGACTGGAATGAACTGACTGGGACATACGGATCAGCTGACAACACTGGGCTTAGGCTACAACAAGAGCAAGAAGTCGCGTAGCGTTATATGGACTGACCGACTCCAATGATCCACAGTTCGAATGACTGAATGAAATCAGAGAATGAATCGGAGATCGATAACGAGCTCGGGCCCACCTGGTGGTGCCTCTGTTGCCACTCGTAGAGCGGCGCCAGCGCCAGCGTGGACTCGGACTGGGCCAGGGGCGGCAGCGTAGTGCCGTGGTGCGCGTACAGGCCCATGGTGGTGTAGATGCTCAGGTCGCGGGGCCCATAGTTGCCGGCGCTCTTGGTGCGCCGGTGGCCCCGCGCCCAGTGGGGCTGCTGCTGGTGCTGCTGCTGTAGTGAGCCGTGCGGCGTGAAGTGCGAGTCGTCGCGACTCATGAAGCAGGGCGCCATCTTGGCGCTCAGGTCCAGGCAGCTGGACGTCATCGCGGGGCAGTGGGTTTGTGCGGAAGTAGGGGGTTTGTGGCTCGTGGCCGCTTAGGGACTTTAGCAGCGCAGCGCCGGCACCACCACTCCCGGCCTCCTCGTCGTCTCGGGGCCACCCCGCATGGCTGCAGCTGCTACAGCCGCAACCGCCGCCGCTGCTGCCGTAGCCTTCGGATGCTGCAAGCACTCACGGCAACTAGACGTAGAGAAAAAAGAAAAAAGAGAAACAGAATATAGTGTGAAACGAAGGTTTAGCAACATAAGGGCGATCAATATTATACGCATGTACGACGCACATTGTGAGCAATTGCACACAAACACGTTACACGTGGTAAGGCGACCATTGAAGATGCATGCACCTCGTATGTGGCGAGAAATTGCGCGTTTCGAGTGATGTAGTCAGGATATTTTTTTTTATTTCTTACTAGAAAAATAGGGAGGGGAGGAGGCGGGTTGGAGGGTGCGTCACTTATTGTGAACAGGAAGCTGACAAGCGTGTTTTGTCTGTCTCGGTCTCGGTTTCAGCAATACGAGTATAAGAGCAAATGATGTTTTGGAACGGCCCGCTTCAATACGACATTACGTTTCGAACTGGGTCCGATAAGGAAAGGCTTTATGCTAGATATTCCATTGACAGGCAAACCGAAATTTCGCGAAGGCGTCCGACTGTTCCACCTCCGGGCTAGCTCCAAGGGCTCGGGGGGGGGGGGGGGGCAAGAATCCATATGTTTAAGACGGTTCATGGAATGTTGTACAGCCAAAAAAGAACGTGACGAAAATTTCGGCTGCCACGAAGAAGTCAAAACTTTATAAGACGTTCGTCAATATCCTTCCTCTCCTTGCCCGCCCGGTTTCTTTTTTTTATTTTTCATCTCATGGCAGTACTTAGTCAACTCGATCACCATGAAAGTAGTCACTTTTAACGAGCACGTTTCACGTCCGAGCTCCAACCGATTCCCTAAACACACATAACATACGCTGTCGTTTGAAACGTGTAGACATGCAGTGTTGCTGGCCCCCTGCTACGCCCTCTTTAAAACACAATTCAAGATTACAAATTCAGTCCTTAGTGCCACTTTAAAGGGACACCAAAGGCAACTATGAAAGTCGCCGTTGATTGTTGAAATAACGGTCCACAAGCCCCGTAGTGTTACTTTTGTGCCAAGCAAAAATAAATTTTGAAATGAAATCACGTTTTAGTAGTCCGCATCGGGTTAGCATACTTCAAGTTGCCTGCTTCAAGAAGCGGAACGTCTCAGCTCCCTGTTGCCGTGAACAACGTTGCCCGGCTTTACTGCGCGGTCGCCGATACTAGCAGACAGAACGAAAGCAGCGGGAGCCACAGCAGAAACAACAGCCCTTGATAAACTTTCTGCCATTGGCTCCGAGATAGCAGACGTGTTTTGGTTCAACTGCGCCCCGCTAGATGGCACGAGCTGTCCAGTGTAACCACGTGAAAATTTAATACTGAACCACTCTCGCTATTTCCCAAAATAACGACCAGCGGTTCTTTTTTCTATGAATCAAACATACACGAAGCAGTAGCATTTTATTGCGTCTCTTGATGCACGGAAGGTTCTTTATTCAGTGCAGCTAGATAGATTATTAGTGATTAATTGTAGGCGGTTTGTATGACGTCATCGGCATCATTTTGAGAATGTTCGACTGTGGCGCATGTATTCTTTTGCATTTACCCTGATTTCTCGGTCAGTAGGGCAGCTGTTGATAATATTGTCGTTTTAGATGTTGTCATACATTGAGGTTTCACTCTGACGTAAATTGTTACTTGAATTTAGTGTACCCTTAAAAAGTCATACCGCGTGAGTCAGCGATTACAGACGCAGCAAATTGGGCGAAGAAGGGGGTCACAAATATGACAGCAGCGTCAACCCAAACGACTCTGACAGCGCAAGCACAGCCAACAAGAAAGGGGACACGTTTCGTTCCCGGTTTTAGCAACAAGAGCATTACAGCAAATGACGCGCAATCGGGTCGTTTCGGAACGGAGCTGAGCGCCCGCTTCGATACGAAATTATGTTCAGAACTGGGTCGGATAAGGACAGAAAAAAAAAATCTCCGCTAGCTTACAAGACGTACGTGCTGTATATTTGAAGAGGCAATAAACCTTAAACGCACGCCTTGAAGAAAGACGAAAGAAAAAAAAAAGAAAAGGCAATAATACAAATTTGTTCAGCCACTCGCTTTTACGACCACTCGTCTTGTATGTTCAACAATAAGTAAGAGAAGGGGGAAAAAAAGAAAGGAAGACCACACAGCAGCGATTGTCCCGAACTGTTGCTCGTACATATTGCGACACGGCAAAGAAAAAAGAGAAGATTAAGAGAGAGAGAGAGAGAGAGAGAGAGAGATGTGGTTCGAAGTAGTACAGGGAGATTAACCGAAATGCAATTATCCGGTTTGCTACCCTGCAATGTTCCCGGGAAGGGGGAATGGGAGACAGAAAGGTAAGGAAGGAAGTTTAAGAATAATAACATAATTATAGGTGTTTGACACCCCAAAACCACTATATGATTATGACATACGCAGAAGTTTTAAGAATGCACCATCTGGAACATTGTGCAGATGACCGTACCACAAGCAAACGAGTATATGACACACACGTCTTAAGTAGTATTAAACGCTTCTATACGCTTCTATACTAACCATTCAGCGAATCATATTCACAGCAATGAACGTTCCTTCCGTTAACCGAGTAGGACGGTTCTTGCGCTTGAAGCGTGGATGTTCAAGCGCGACTGAACCGGCGGTGCTATAACTTCTATCGTTAAAACGGTTTATTGGGACCCTGACTTCTGAGTGAACAGTCGCGACTGCAATCGAGGCGCGACTGTTGACTCAGGAGTCAGGGTCCCGCCACGGCGCTTCAGAGGTCCAGGCGGGGTTTGTTGAACGCACAGCAGCAGGGCTATTGCCAAACGCGCCGGTTGGGCTCGCTCGCTATATAGAAAGATAGCGTGCGCACTTTCTTTCGTGGCCTGTACCTCTGCCAATGTACTGTAATGATCACAAAGCGGTGACAGGGGTCGGGCGTATGCATTATTACAGTACCTACATCACCAAATATTGCAGGTGGCAATATGCAGCACGTAGCAAAATAGTACTGGCGCTCTGGTTTCTTACTCTTCATTATCGAGTGGGGGAGGGGAGGGTGGAGAAGCGGGACGAGGTACGGGACAATGCTTTTATTTGAAATCAATTGTACTTTCTCCTCTCCACCCAATCGCTCATGGTTTTTTCACCTGCGTGAGGTGACGGCAGTTACTCGGCTCGCAGCCCCGGCTTATTGGCGGTTGCCTCTGCCCGCCCCCAGACCTAATCGTCCGGGTCGGACCTGAGCAAGCAGTGCGGCTTCCCAGAGCTGGATCGTGTCACTTCTCAAATGCTGCGAACTATAGCACAGGTACATGTACTCGCACGTCCCCGTATGCACGAAAGAGGTACGCCTGGGGAGCTCGGCACAGCTTCCACTGAGCTGTAACGACCGTGGTATAGGATCCATATAGTATATATAGTACAGGATTCGGGTTGGAAATGAGTGCGCCTGGAGCGGCCTCCACAGGAGCTCGTGCCGTTCACTTAGCGATTCGTGCTCCGGGGGTGAGCGAGATATGGAAAGTCTATTATAAAGTTGAGTATCTTATGGTACACCACCATACGGCGACGTGTGGACCGAATTCCACGTTTCTTCACGAGTTCACCTCACGTGTTTTGTCGTGTCCGACTATAGGCTAGAGACTTTTAGTTCGCGCGTAGACCACTCAGTGCTTGCGTAATATCCAATTAGTGAAGCCATAAACGTGAGCGGCCGCATAGCAGGTGCCATCTGGTCGCACGGAGATGAACCAGGCAAGCACGGAATTGTTATTACAGAAACACAATGAATTCTGCTTGTCTGATTGCTAGATTCACGGCAGCAGCGCGATTCCGAATGCACTGACTTTCAAAACCCTGTTTTAGCAAAGACACTCGGCGAAAACAGGGAAACATGTCTATAGTTACAAGTTGTACGACGCGTCACAAGATGTCAGTCAAGTGCACCGGTAAGCCTGTATACTAGAATGCAAACAATACCGCACACGCTAAAGCTCTCCATTACTACCTGAATGCGCCTATATACGTTACCCGAGCGCGAAGTATACGCATTTTATTTCTTTAGAAACAACTGTTATAGGGTGCTGTCGTGCGATACGTGCGCAAAGCCAGAATAAACGGCGGCAGAAGCTGTTGCGTTTGCCGAAACGCGAAATAAAAGAAAATGAGTCGCCCTGAATAACACTGCAGCCGTCAGTGACGTATATACGTCATTGTTCTCCAACAGCAACAACCGGCTTCGCCTTCCGCGCTTGCATCACCCACGCTCGTAAAGCATATATATACACGCCCGCGGCTGTTGTGCGTACTATACATGCACGCGGTAGATCACCGCGCTCCGCAATTTACGGCGTCGTTTGGCTTCCGAGGATTCTCTGTATCGCGTGCGTATACGCGAAAAGGCAAGATATATAGCGGCATACAGCCACGGAAATAAAGAAATAAAGATGCGGGGAAGAGACCAACTCTCCCTTTCGCGCACGCGCGGAGTTTCCGCACGTACACAAAGGCCTCCCTCTTCCTGGCTGGGGCGTACGTAAATAAACCCCGACCGAGAATAATACGCGATAAAGAAAAAGGGGGATATCACACGAGGTGTGTGTACTATACCGCCGTCTATTTGCGGCGTCGGCGACCGAATGGACGAAGGACGCCGCGAGTCCCATTGTACTTCGTGCGTGGATGTTTCCCGGGTTACGGCGCGCATGCTGCTGTCGCACGCAGTGCATGGGTGCGGCCAAAGAGCTAGGAAGCCGTGGTGTGTCCCTGGGCGGGCAGAGACACCTCGCGTTTCATTCAGGAGGCTCCAGTGGGGCACGTTCGCTCGAGCGGTCGCGCGCTGCTGAGAACTGAATCGTTAGGGTGATTCTTAAGAGAGAAAGGAAGAGAAAAGTGAGCCCCGTAACTGTCTGCGTCAGTGAGCGACACCTCAATAGTAGCTCACAAGGGATGGGGGTGAGGAGGGATGAAAAGGGTAGGAGTAAAGGTGTAGAAAAGAGGAAGAGACGTGAGGTGGTAAGCCAGAGCGAGCGACAACAAACTGAGGGGATAGGAGAGATAGAAAAGATGGAAACACGGTCACAGCAGTCCGAGCACGGGGCACCGCTTGCGAGAGCTCTTGTCGGCATCAGTAGGTGGCGTAGAGCAAGTCCAGTCGGTCAGAGCTATATATATATATATATATATATATATATATATATATATATATATATATATATATATATATATATATATATATATATATATATATATATATATATATATATATACACTGTCGTCGAAGGTCGTCGGCGTCAGGAGGTGACGTAGGGCGAGCCCTGAGAACTGAATTGGGAAAGAAAGCACATTCTGGTCGCTCTATAAATGCTCCATATGGCAGTGGCGATTGAGACGGGTGCACGACCGATTTCGACTGGCGACTACAATGAGCGGTGTCACACGGTGCATTGCTGATTCACGATTAAGCCCTATCGGAACGAAATGTTTCTAACAGTGACTGGCTCCATTGTGCCGCTCGCGTAAAGGAGCCAATCGCGATAAAGATATTCGATGCGGACCAGGCCCGATCGCGATCAGAAGTGGCAGTGCGACAGCGATATAAGAAGCGACTCACCGCGGGGACTGATCTTCGAACTGCCCCCGTCGTTACACCGATCGTTCATAATTGTTAGGGCTTTACTCCCCGAAATGACGCTATGATCGTGAGACAGACCGTATGGAGGGCCCCGCGAATTTCTACAAACTGCAGGGGTTATTTAATGTGCACCTGGATCAGCACAAGCGTTTGTTTGGCATTTCTGCCTCCACTGAATAAGCGGCAACAGCGGCCGGAATTCGCGATCCCGCGATTTTCGGGTCAGAAGTCGATTACCATAACAACTAGACCACCACGGCGTGTGCCAAACCGATCGAAATACCTTGCCATAACATCAGGCGTCGCTGAAGTTTCTGTCCACAGCACCATCACCTTGTATATAGGACGAGCGGACTTTTTGTTTTCGCGCACTAAATGGGTGCCAGGACTGGCCACTGCTGTCGCGCAACTGAGAAGTCAAGACTGACACACAGTTAACTTGTGCAGAAAAAAAGAACAAACGATGAGAAACGACATAAATTGCTGGTACGTGACTTTCGATTTCATGACTCACTCAGTGCATAGCAGACGTTTTCCGCGGATGAATACGCAATACGCTGACCATCCAAATTTGACGTTTCACAAAAAAAAACGAAACAAGTAAAAGTTAGGAGGACTCTGAAAATAACGAGCTCGCTGGATTTCGTGCCGACCGGTTGTGCCCCTGCGATCTCCGACGACAGCGCAACTCTGGCCGACTGGCTCGCCCTACGCCATCTCCTGACGCCGACAAGAACTCTCGTTGAGTGGTGCCCCGTCCTCGAATTTTCGCGACCATGTTCATTTCATTCCTATGTTCTCCTTACTTCCGTATGTGGCTGTCCCTGCCCCTCTCTTCATCCTCAATACCTTTAATTCCTCCCTATCCTCTTTAATCCCTCCTCACCCCACTCCCCTGCGCAGAACTATGGAGGTGCCCGCCCTCCCTTGAGAGAGGCAGTTAAGGAACTGCGCTTATTTCTTCCTTTTCCCCTTTCAAAAGTCACTTATAACGAGCACTAATAACGGTTTTTCTCTCCTTTTTTTTCTACCCCCCCCCCCCTCCCACACGCACGCAAATCGAAAGGATCGTTCCCGGAGCGATCTGCCGCGTAATCACCCGAGCAACGCCAAAGAAACCCGCACTGGCTTTCGTGTTGCTCCATTAACTTCTCAAGGTTGCCACCAGAGCAACAGTATAAAGCGGTCGGCCGTTCGACCTTGTGAAAGCAGCTATACGCTCTTTCAATACTTCACGCTAGAGCTCGCCAGTACACTCGTAGATACGAGGCTCGCCCCGGTTCGAAAAGTCACGGCAACAAAGGCAGCAGTACTAGCGAAGCCAGATTGATGGAGCATTCTATTTCTCGTCGCACGGCGCTCGCACACACCGTATCCCGTCACTACATCAATTGGACGGCGTCGTCAATACACGCAGTCGTAATCGCGCGCCGCAAAATGTTTTCGCCTTTATTCAACGACTTTGGAAAACGCAATTTCATCCAGCCAAAACACGGTCGCGCTGGAGCCATGAAACAGCGAGGCGTCGAAAAAAAAAAAGAACAAAACAGATCGAAACGCTGGAGCGAAACTTACGGCTCAAAAGTGAAGCGAAGAATCCATATTATCAACGGCAAAATATAACGTTATCGTGCAGCGAAGAATAAGATAAGCAGCGTTTTTGTCACACGTTATACTACTTTATAGGTGTTTTTATTTGGAAACGGATAACACCCATTGTGTGCCATTGTGTTACAACAATGCTTGCGAAGCCTCAATGTCAAGGGCAAATTTATTGGTGATTCAAGTCATCAATACACACCTCGATAGGTTACTTTCGGTAAGAAAAACAGTTTATTCATCTCTTCTTTAGTTGGCGTAGCCTTCACGGTTCCCGAGGAAATAAACATTTTGTAAACCTCTAAGCGGGCACCACCCGAAAAAACCCAGGCCCACTGTCAGGTGACAGCGCCATATCATTGGCAGAGGGCTTTTTCGTGCATATAGTCGAATTTTCGGAGCAGCTTAAGAAACACTAGGGTCTTCAAAATTATGTGTTTATATATTTTCTAGTAAAGAAACATACCACCCAATACTTACGCGTCAGTGCTGCACCTCTGATATGCGTAATAATTGCTTTTTGATCGGCAATGTTCACAAGTGTGTACGCAGCCACCAGTTAGTTCAGTATGGCTAGGAGTTCAGTTAGTTCTTAAACTTTGGCAGGTGGCTGAATTGGAGACAGACAGACAGACAGACAGACAGACAGACAGACAGACAGACAGACAGACAGACAGACAGACAGACAGACAGACAGCGATGCGTTGCAAGTGCTTCCACTCCATGGAGCATTTTTGTTCCTTCTTGGCTCTCACACACGATAGATTCAGTGGCCGGTGCCGACTTTTAAGATGTCGAACGTGCTACGTGCGAATAATAAGAAAGCGGCATTTCGTATGGGGCACCGAGTCGCGCCGATAAGTGCAGTCCCACACGCATTCAACTCGCTGGCGTCTCCATTGATCGCGTCTCCAGCACCTCTTGGCAAACGCCGTTGGCTAAGCGAGGACATTGCAAAATTTTCGCCAACGACGACGGTTCGAACGGGTGAATAGTGGTGGTACGCGAGAGCATGTTAGGCGCGTAAGGACATTTTTTTTCTTGCTATTTTTAGCTCCCGCCTCTCTTGAGGTTTTTATTCGTTAAGAATTCCGTGCGCGTAAAAAGAAACAATGCATTCCGTTAGAAATATGCATGCCGGTTTCAAAAGCTCAGCAGTTGCGTAAACGCCCATTTCTGTTGAATAAGCATGTCGAATTTTCGTCGCTTTCAAATCCTTTTATCTCATTCATTCATTCACTTTACAAAGGAAGTTCAAACTATGAATATGTATACGATGTTTTTTTTTCTCTCTCTCTCGTTTCGCAAGAATAATGCCACGTTACACGTGGCAGCTGTACACATACCGTACTTGCGTAGCAGGCTTTGAAACCTACACATAACCACCTACGCTGAAAAAGAATAGAAAAAACAACAACAACCTTACAGCCAATTGATATGTTAGTATATGTTAGTGTTTTATGTCCAGCGTATATGGGAAGAAACATGGATCCACGGGTCCACGGTTAGTCCATCCAATCCAGCAGCCTAACCGCAAAAACAAGGAAAGCACAGCAGGGCGACGCCCTAAGCGGCCGTCGTAAATGCGCCGGAAGTACGTCGTCAGCACGGTCCATGCGATTGTTAAGGAAAGAAAAAAATTGCCCGCAGCTTCCCTCGGGGGAACACTGAGGAGGATGCGGAGCATATAATTGGTTAACGGGGTGTTAAAGTGCGACTTACTTGGGTCGATGGCTAAATTGGTCAACGTGGTTGTGAAATGGGGTGTTAAATTGCGACTTACTTGGGTCGATGGCTAAATTGGTTAACGTGGTTGTAGGAGGGGGTGTTAAATGAGTGAACACGTACACACGTATGCGAAAGGGCGGCGCTGGTCGAAGGGACGTCGATCATTGTGTTTGTGGATTCGTTGGAATTCATTTCACCGCGACCTTGGACGTCGACGCGCCGTACAAACCAACCGACGAGCGGCAACTGAGCGAGCGAGCGCCGACCTTGAGTATATATACAGCGCGACGGCGCATGCACTGTCAGCTGTTGAATGTTCTCGAAGCGCGACGCCACATGCGCGTCCACTGGAGAATCAGGAGAATTGTAGATGTCGAGCGCGGTGTGTAGAGGAGGAAGGGTGCACAGATGGTGGAGGAGTGAAGCGCGCGCGGTGTGTAGAGGAGGAAGGGATGCACAGATGGTGGAAGAGTGGGCGACGGCGCGACGGCGCATGCGCGCGCGTCAGCTGTCGAATGTTCGAGAAGCGGTGCGGACGGCGCGGACGGCGCACTACAAGGCGCGAGTATAAGATGCTCCGCATCTAAAAACGATGTTTGACGGTTTATAGTAGCATGCACTCTACTAATGGGAGAGCAGTGACCTGTTCCTATCGGGAGATGCTTTTATTGTCACACGACAGTACGAAACGCTAAGTATGACGTCACACCAATGTGTTGAAACTTGAACGAAAGGCAGGGGCCAGCTTGAGGCTGGACTTCACTTTTTAACGCGAAGCAAATTTGCATGTAAATTTTCAACAGAAAAATATCACGCATACGGGCAGCCTTTCAAAAATAAAAAAGTGCAGCTATTTATACTGAGCGTCAGTCCTTGGTTCGGCCGCGTTCGTGGGTGACCTGGAAAAGTTCACTAAACCGCACTGTACACGGTTCCGAGCTTTTCAACAGCATAAATACTGCCAGACCTAGAGTCGACCGCGACGTCCATCACTGGCGTCGCACGTGACGTTTCATATAGTCAGATCACGTGACGTTCAGATATGGAAGTTCAGATCCCACCGTGTCCCCATAGAAAATCCCGTTTGTCTATGACTCGCTCATTCCAATGTAAACTTTTTTTACGCTCTGCACCGATCAACAGGATCCCAAATACCATGCCGTTGTTCTACTTGGACTATAGAAGCGCACCAAACGCTTGTCGGCGTTGTGCAACTCCAGTATAAGTTGTGCAACTCCGGTATAAGTTGTGCAGCTCTCCACTGGTATTATTACTGACCAAAGGAAGAACTGTTATCACTACGATTTCACCGTACTCCTAAAAAAAGATTTAAGCGATGAAGCACGCGCTACAGCAACAAGACGAATGAGACGCGGTCAGAGTAAGAAGTTAGGTAACGCTTAACCGATCAATATGTCTCGTTTTTGAATCGCTTTTTATTGTGCTTGTTTCTGGAGTATGTCGAAGTAGCAGTGCTGATAATGACGGAACCGCAAACAGTGCAGCCCCCCTCCCCCCTTTTCAGTCTTCCAAATCGATCGATTCCAACATACATTACGTGCCAGTCTGGCAAGGTTGCTGCACAATAGACACTGTATGTGTGTGCGTGTGTGTGCGTGTGTGTGTATCTTTGTGTGTGTGCGTGCGCGCGCTCACAAGCTAAGTGCATCCGGAGATACGGCTCCACCGGTAGAGGGCGCGACTGTCGGGTGGCGTAAACGAAAGTGGCCGTGCCGGCAGCTGAGGTTGATTGACGATCACTTAGCGCCGAGACCAGATCTGCACACAGCCTCGTCACGGGGCGGCCCTCGCTTCAAAGCCACCGCACCCGCAGAACCAGAGGTTGAATAACCCCGAGCGAGCTCAAGGTCTGGGCCTCCGAAAAAAAGAAAGACTGCGTAAAGCTCGACAATGACTACCTTTTGTTAGCACGAAGCGACTTCATTCTCAAACAAAGTAGGTGTCAAGACATTTGCGTTGATGCGAAATAAGTGATATAAGTGGAGACAGAGGGAGAGGCAAGAAAAAAAAAAAGGATGTTAACCACACGAATGTCCAGTTTGTTTCCTCGCAGTGGGGTAAATGATAAAGCAGACTAAAATGGAGGAGAAAAAGAGAGAAACGGACAGATCGCGAGCACTATTGTGGGGCACGGTAAGCCTACCGGCCGTCACAGAGACCTGGAGACTTTAGGTATTTAAGCGGCGCTTTCATTGCCTTCTGCGCCCTGAAAAATTATACATGCACACAGCCGGAAAAGAAAACTAGCAGGGGTTTTTTTTGTGCATTCATTTAAGGCGACTTAATGTCGAAAGCCATCATGTCATGCACGTGATAACGTGCGGTGGCTCCCATGCCAGCTAGGGTATGACCATCTGCCCCAAACAAATCTTCCCTCTCACCAAACCCTGGACGGGAGATATAGTGCCGGGACAGACGTACAGATGATGATTGTTTGATTAGTTATGCGAGACTCTGGGACAAAGTGCCTCCGGGCACTGCGTCTCATTCCTATCTGACAACGGCACGAATCATGCAAGTCGAGGGGTAACCCATCGTTTCTCGTGTTTTGTATTTGCGACTCAGTGCATTGTGTAAATTTAAATTGTGTTAGATAAATAAACCTTTAACGACTGCTAGCCGAAATCATCGTGTCGACTTACCATCGCTTGCCTGTGCGAAATTGCTCCCACACTTCTTCGCCTCCCTGGTCTTCAGATGCATCTAGCTTAAACAGCCCCGAAGTTTCGCTACAACGGAATGAAACACCAAAAGAGCTGTGACAGCAGCTGCTTGCGACCGCACCGTAACCGGCTCCCGTGCGGTCTCTCTCTTCCAATGGAACGTCTTGCTGAAAGGGAGCCACACGACCTTGGTTGTGAGCACGGGTCCACAGATTTTGATTCATTGTATGATTGACTGACTTATAGATAGATAGATAGATAGATAGATAGATAGATAGATAGATAGATAGATAGATAGATAGATAGATAGAAAGAAAGAAAGAAAGAAAGAAGGAAGATAGATAGATAGATAGATAGATAGATAGATAGATAGATAGATAGATAGATAGATAGATAGATAGATAGATAGATAGATAGATAGATAGATAATGATTAATTGTGACATATGTGCATTTGGCGCGCGGAGAGGAAAAAAGACAAAACGATTGATATGATGATTGATTGATTGATATGTGGGGTTTAACGTCCCAAAACCACTATATGATTAGGAGAGACGCCGTAGTGGAGGGCTCCGGAAATTTCGACCACCTGGGGTTCTTTAACACGCACCCAAATCTGAGCACAAGGGCCTACAACATTTCCGCCTCCATCGGAAATGCAGCCGCCGCAGCCGGGATTCGAACCCGCGCCCTGCGGGTCAGCAGCCGAGTACCTTAGCCACTAGACCATCGCGGCGGGGCTAAAAGACAAAATGATACAAAGGAACTTGGAGCCGCATGAGCATGTAAAATTGGAAAATTCACCACAGCCCCCACCCCACCCCACACCCTTGCTGAGACGAGAGAACGAGAAATAATATCTTCTTGACATACTCGAGGAGGGCGCGGAGAGACAGCCGCGAAGGGACGAGAGAGGCCCATGGCCACAAGAGTGTGTATATAGCAAAGCGGAGATATAAAAGGGCTGCAAGAATGCGCAATGACCCAGTGCTCTCCGCGGGGAGGGGGCCAAGAGCACCGGCGAGACGGAGCACAAAGGAGGGGCCTTCGTTTGCCTGTCACTTCGAACGCACGCACGCCAGCCCGATCGATGCAGAGAGACGACATGCATGAAGAGGAAGACCGGCCTTGCTATAGCCCTGCTTCGCGCGCGACCACGCGTTGGTGGTGTCCGTCGCAGTGACGCTTGGCGTATTGGTCTCCTTGGGAGCATGAGGCGTTATTTCATGGGTCACTATATACACAGAGAGCAGAGGTACCAATTACGGTTAAAGATGACGTTTGGGTGAAGTTGAATTGATTGTGCGCATGCTCGAAAGGACGATGACGGATCCGCACTACTTAAGGCTAGTCGGGTTTTGACTCGAATAGGTGTTACTATATGGCGGAACAAAAAAATAGAGCTAAAAGCGGTCTTCCGATGTGCACCCCGCTTTCTCCCGGTCCTATTTCATATTCAAGACATCAGTTACAAAGGAAAGGAGGGAAGGGGGTCCCGCCTATCCAAAATGTCCAGGCTTGGCGAGGTCCTGTACCCGCACCTCTTTCGCTTCATGGCGAACATGAGCGAACAGCGAAAAGGAGCAATGAAGGATGACCAAGCCTGGACACAATTAACATGAGTGCTGGCGTTGTGTCCAGTCTTCCTCGGGCTTTTAAAGTCCACTTTTAATTTGCGCGGTCTGCTTATATTCGGCATGAATAAACATACAATTGCCCAGTTTTCAATCCCATTCCTTTCTTTGTAACCGAAAGCCTTAGTACTGAGCGGCATTCTGTTCTAGACACGCACCACAGTATTAACAGAGACCTATAGGGCAAGTAAACTGTCAAAGCCTAATGATATAGCATATTTGTGTGTCACCTTCTCTGTTCGCTAGCTAGTGTTCGTTATCCCGGCATGCCCAAAGAAGTTTGCGGAATGCCGAGTCGTTGGGCACTGGCAGGAGTGTAACAGTGCTGTCTTACACTTGAGAGAATCATTGATTGATTGATTGATTGATTGTTCTACATGTGGGGTTTAACGTCCAAAAAACACAATATAATATATGAAAGACGCTGTAGTGGAGGGTTCCGAAAATTCCGTCCCCCCTGGAGTTCTTCCACGTGGTCCCAAATCTGAGCACACGTGCCTATATACAACATTTTCACTTCCATCGAAAATGCAGCCGCCGCAGCTGGGATTCGATCGCGCGACCTGCGGGCCAGCCGCTGGGGGCGTTCGTTCGCACGTGTGTAACAAAGAAGTAGATTTAAAGAAAAATAATATTTAAAAAACGAACTCCCGCACCAATCACGCGATTGCCCTATATTTTCAGCACCGCAACGAAGTTCCATGGCTTCGTTCCTACAATACTACCTATGTGTTCGTGCGTTATAGCTCTGCGTAACCATGAAAATGATAGTAAACATATACAGACTCCACGTGGCCTCGATTCCAGCAGACAAAAAAAGAAAAAAAAAAGATGGAACTGTGCACGCATTCTCTTTCGGCCATCCACGCACTCGGCCGAGTCCGCAATATATATATATATATATATATATATATATATATATATATATATATATGGGCCATTGTCCCGCAACGGCACGCCTCCGGCTTAAATCCGATCGTCGTCGGGATTGAAGCCATTCCGGGTGCCTTGAGGATGGAGCTGACACCTGGCGTAATGGGTTTCGAGGCGAACTGGGTATAGTGGCTGTTTTGCTATGCCAGCGTGCGTGGACAGCGCAAAAAAACACAGCTGGCGGCGCGAAAGCGTTCCGCTGGGACGACGCCGTTAAGGAGCGGCGCCTCTTTCTTCATTTGCTTCCTTCTTTCTTCACTTTTTTTTTTCAGCTCGAGTGCCTGGCGAAAATTCTTCAGAATGGCGCAGAAGGAGATCTCGTAAATAGAACATATTTCCTGCGCGTGCGGAGTTTTATTACGTGACGTCAAATCACCCGCGTCTTATTTTCGAGCAGAATCTTCCACCAAGCGTGCGAATATAAAGAGCGAAAAAGTGTAGGGTCAAGATTTGGGACTTAGAACACGAAATGAGACTGTCGATATGTATTTCTGTCACAACTGTCTCTCTCTCTTTTGTTTTATTAACTTCCTTTTACATTATGATTCGTTTTGAGTGCCAACTCGCAAGGCAAATGCACAAAGTCCGAACCAGCCGCGGCACTCACAGCTGTAACGTATCGTGGGATAAGTCTATGCATAAAGGAAGGCACAAGACACGGTTATGTCTGTTATCGATGCAATCACAGTTAAAATACCTTCGCTAGCAGTATATACAGTCTAAACGCGTATAACTTAACAGTCGTTTCTTGCAAATACTTTGATTTGATTTCCTCGAAGAACCGAAGGTACTTACAGATATGTCAACACCTCTTTACGCATGTATGTTAACGCATCGCTGGTTTTCATCACTTATTTGTTTTTTAATTACCCACGTAAAGAAGTGCCAACTGCAGGCCTCCTCTATATAGTTGACCTCCCTGTCTTTTTCCCTTATAACATCCTCAACGTTCTTACCTATCTGTCCTTGTACACACCATTTTATGCCAGCTTATATAACTGACTACAAATTTCGTATTTGCTTGACTCTGTCGAGCTCGGGTCCGTCATTGTACAGACTTTCACAGCATCATAGATCTGCGCACGCAAATAATTACCAAAGTCACTATCTAATCAATACCTTAAACGCCGATGGTGCCATTTAATCGAAAGCAGCCGCCAGATACCTAACATCAGTCACACACAAATGGTTTCTTATTTTGACATATATATATCTTATACTACGCTGAAGCGCACACACACACACACACACACACACACACACACACACACACACACACACACACACACACACACACACACACACAAACCACACGCCTTACGTTTTTTTATTTATCAGAATCGGAGAGACATGTCTGCTGTCGCACGACATCACTCCAGCAGCCCATCACGTAAGATATCACACGGCCTCGTCCAAGCGAACAAGTCGATGTACTTGGTGATACGTGAAAGAACTTGGGCACAGAGTTAGCGGTGTCCTGCCGATGAGAATTACGAAGCAAGAAGAGAAACAGGCACATGCCAGAAAGAATGAGATTGTAGGGAGATGGTTTCGAAGGTCGTTCCGAGAGCCATTAATTTCTCGAATTATAAGTAACATCCGCTGCGCTTCGTCGCAGTAAATACGACAGTATACAAAAGAACACCAGGGAGATCCACCGGAGTGATTGTAGGAGCGTCGCACGGTCAAAACAACCTTCCTTCGTCGCGAAACAATAAGACGAGATTGCGCAAACATAAATTTGCGTGCCTAAACTCACTAGTACTCATCCAGCGCCGTAAAAACTTCACTCCCACTTTCGCAGCGGATGAATTCAGAAAACGTGCGTGGAAAACAAAACATACCGAAGAAAAACACACACTGCGTGCGGAGTCGTCGCCCTTGCTCGGCTTTGATCGGAATGGAGACTTCCCATTTTATGCTTCTCGACCACGCCGTGACTACCGCGACGTCACCGAGGTTAAAAAACAAACAAACAAACAGGGGCCCCTGGCCGAGGAAGCAATGAAAGAAGAAAAAGAAGTATACTACAAACAGCACATTTTTCGTTGTTCACGACTGAAACGAACGGTGTTCGTGTTTTGCTCGTTGGTTCTTCCAAACACTCTGTGCGTCGGCACTCAATATTCAACATATTTCATAATCCACACTCTTTTCCTATTTCTTGTTTCTTAAGTCTTGGTTATGACGTCAAAATGATAGATAGATAGATAGATATGTAGATAGATAGATAGATAGATAGACAGATATATAGATAGACAGACAGAGAGATAGATAGATAGATATGTACATAGATAGATAGATAGATAGATAGATAGATAGATAGATAGATAGATAGATAGATAGATAGATAGATAGATAGATAGATAGACAGACAGACAGAGGGATAGATAGATAATAGATAGATAGATAGATAGATAGATAGATAGATAGATAGATAGATAGATAGATAGATAGATAGATAGATAGATAGATAGATAGATAGACAGACAGACAGACAGAGGGATAGATAGATAGATAGATAGATAGATAGATAGATAGATAGATAGATAGATAGATAGATAGATAGATAGATAGATCAAGCAACAATGCACCGACGTTTCCATGGCCTGCTGTGCGCTGCGGCTTTCAGACTTCAATTTACGGCGCGATCGTGTTGTGTGCACGCTCCGTCTCTTACTTCCCGTCTTTTTACCTTTTATGCT